>JARQOC010000002.1:11046913-11272323 GCA_033576535.1 Allobates femoralis
TAATTTATATATTTAATTACTCATATGTGTTATATATATATATATATATATATATATATATATATATATAATAACACACACACACTACCTTTCAAAACTTTGGGGTCACCCAGACAATGTTGTGTTTTCCATGAAAACTCATCCTATTAAATATCAAATGAGTTGCACTATGAATAGAAATTATAGTCCGGACATTGACAAGGTTAGAAATAATGATTTTTATTTGACATAATAATTTTCTCCTTCAAACTTTGCTTTCGTCACAGAATGCTCCTGTGTAGCAGTTACAGCATGGCCTGGCGTTGCAAAATGGAGTGATATTCAAAATACCTTTCACCTTGTACAAATCTCCCACTTTACCAGCGCCAAAGCAGCCCCAGACCATCACATTCCCACCACCATGCTTGACAGATGGCGTCAGGCCTCCACCATGCTTGACAGATGGCGTCAGGCTCCACCATGCTTGACAGATGGCGTCAGGCCTCCACCATGCTTGACAGATGCGTCAGGCCTCCACCATGCTTGACAGATGGCGTCAGGCCTCCACCATGCTTGACAGATGGCGTCAGGCCTCCACCATGCTTGACAGATGGCGTCAGGCCTCCACCATGCTTGACAGATGGCGTCAGGCCTCCACCATGCTTGACAGATGGCGTCAGGCCTCCACCATGCTTGACAGATGGCGTCAGGCCTCCACCATGCTTGACAGATGGCGTCAGGCCTCCACCATGCTTGACAGATGGCGTCAGCCTCCACCATGCTTGACAGATGGCGTCAGGCCTCCACCATGCTTGACAGATGGCGTCAGGCCTCCACCATGCTTGACAGATGGCGTCAGCCTCCACCATGCTTGACAGATGGCGTCAGGCCTCCACCATGCTTGACAGATGGCGTCAGGCCTCCACCATGCTTGACAGATGGCGTCAGGCCTCCACCATGCTTGACAGATGGCGTCAGGCCTCTTCCAGCATCTTTTCAGTTGTTCTGCATCTCACAAATGTTCTTCTGTGTGATCCAAACACCTCTGACTTTGATCCCTCTGTCCATAACACTTTGTTGCAATCTTCCTCTGTCCAACGTCTGTGTTCTTTTCTCAATGTTAATATTTTCCTTTTATTAGCCAGTCTCATATGTGGCTTTTTCTTTGCTAGTCTGCCCTGTAGTCCAGCATCACGGAGTCGCTTCTTCACTGTAGGAATTGACACTGGCGTTTTGTGGTTACTATTTAATGAAGCTGCCAGATGGGGAGCTGTGAGGCGTCAATTTCCCAAACTAGAGACTCTAATGTACTTGTCTTGTTGCTCAGTTGTGCAGCTGGTCTCCCACTTCTATTTCTACTCTGGTTAGAGCCTGTTTGTGCTCTCCTCTGAAGGGAGTAGGACACACCGTTGTAGGAAATCTTCAGGTTCTTGGCAATCTCTCGCATGGAATAGCCTTCATTTCTAAGAACAAGAATAGACTGTTGAGTTTCACATGAAAGTTCTCTTTTTCTGGCCATTTTGAGAGTTTCACAGAACAAACAAATGTAATGCTCCACATAGATACTCAACTTCCTTCTCAAACGAAGGTCATTTTTATAGCTTCTTTAATCAGGCAAACCGTTTTCAGCTGTGCTAACATACTTGTACAAGGGTTTTGTAAACATCCATTAGCCTTCTAAAGTTGGCATCACACTACGGATTTTTGCTGTCAGGCTATGTCCGGTGTAGTATAAGGGAAGGGAAAGGGGGTATTTTGCTCACCACGGCTTCCAGAGGCTGTTAGTGCTCGAAGTAATGGCTGGTTCCCATTCACTTGAACAAATATTGAAGGAACTCCGGCACCAGACTTGTTGCATAAGGGAAGGGAAAGGGGATATTTAGCAACAAGTCTGGTGCCGGAGTTCCTTCAATATATGTCCGGTGTATTGCATGAAGCATCGGACACAGCCTGACAGCTCTGGACAGAACAGAACCGGAGTGCAAATATGCCCTCTGGTCCTGTTTTCTGCCGGAATAGGTAATGTGCGGCTGCTGCCGCTGTCCAATCCTGAAATTTCAAGATCGCGGCTAGCAAAGAGCTAGACACGGTTCTGAAATGTCAGCGGGGAGCTCTCCAGGTGCTGAACTTCAGCGCCGGCCGCCGCTGAACTTCAGCTCCCGACGTCCGGGAACCGGATCCGATTTTCTGTTGGGTCCGACACCATAGACTCCCATGTTATTGGGCGTCGGATCCGGGTGGATTAAAAAACAGACGTTCGCAGCTAGAATAGTCATTTACCACATTAACAATGCATAGAGTGTATCCCTGATTCATTTAATGTCAGCTTCAATGAAAAATAATGTGCTTCTCTTTCAAAAACAAAGACATTTCTAAATGATCCCAAACTTTTGAACGGTGTAGTTGTGTGTGTGTGCGTATGTGTATATATATATACCGTATATACTCGTGTATAAGCCGACCCGTGTATAAGCCGACCCCCCTACTTTTGCCCCCAAAACCTGGGAAAATCTATTGACTCGTGTATAAGCCGAGGGTGGACCCCAGCACAGGTATACAGCCCCCAGCAGTGTGGTATATACAGCAGCCCCAGTGGTAGTATACAGCAGCAGCCCCAGTGGTAGTATACAGCAGCAGCCCCAGTGGTATATACAGCAGCAGCCCCAGTGGTATATACAGCCCCAGTGGTAGTATACACGCAGCCCCAGTAGTATATACAGCCCTAGTAGTATATACAGCCCCAGTGGTAGTATACACGTAGCCCCAGTAGTATATACAGCCCCAGTAGTATATACAGCCCCAGTGGTAGTATACACGCAGCCCCAGTAGTATATACAGCCCCAGTGGTAGTATCCAGCAGCCCCAGTAGTATATACAGCCCCAGTGGTAGTATACAGGCAGCCCCAGTAGTATATACAGCCCCAGTGGTAGTATACAGCCCCAGTGGTAGTATACAGGCAGCCCCAGTAGTATATACAGCCCCAGTGGTAGTATACAGGCAGCCCCAGTAGTATATACAGCCCCAGTGGTAGTATACAGGCAGCCCCAGTAGTATATACAGCCCCAGTGGTAGTATACAGGCAGCCCCAGTAGTATATACAGCCCCAGTGGTAGTATACAGGCAGCCCCAGTAGTATATACAGCCCCAGTGGTAGTATACAGGCAGCCCCAGTAGTATATACAGCCCCAGTGGTAGTATACAGGCAGCCCCAGTAGGTAGTATACAGCCCCCAGGGGATATGCAGGGCCCCCAGTCTGATGCTCCCAGTTCGGTCCCAGCCTGTAAAGCAAATTATACTTATCACTGTCCCGCTGTCCGCGCAGGACAGTGATAAGTATAATTTGCTTTACAGGTGACCGGAGCAAGGCTGGGGGGCCCTGCATTACTGGGGATGCTGGGGCTGCTGTGGGGCTGTATGGCTGCCATCACTGACTCGCTATAAGCCGAGGGGGGTCCTTTTCAGCCCAATTTTTGGGCTGAAAAACTCAGCTTATACGCGAGTATATAAGGTGTGTGTGTGTGTGTGTTGTTGTGTGTGAGTGTATATATATATATATATATATATATATATATATATATATATATATATATATATATATATATATATATATATATATATATATATTTTTTTTTTTTTTTTTCTAAATTTAAATACATTATTTATATATATTTTTTATAAATATGCTAAATATTAATATGTATTTGTTTTTTATATGTATTTTTATTTACACATATACCGTGTGTGTATATACATATATATATATGTGTGTGTATATATATATATATATATATATATATATATATATATATATATCAAGGAATACAGGCAGCACTCCAGTTCAAGTGAATAAAGGCTCTGTTTTTTATTCAAAGCCCATGTGGCACGACGTTTCGGTGCACTAGGCACCTTGTGGCACGACGTTTCGGTGCACTAGGCACCTTGTGGCACGACATTTCGGTGCACTAGGCACCTTGTGGCACGACGTTTCAGTGCACTAGGCACCTTGTGGCACGACATTTCGGTGCACTAGGCACCTTACTCAAGTACTTGAGAAAGGTGCCTAGTGCACCGAAACGTCGTGCCACATGGGCTCTGAATAAAAAACAGACCCTTTATTCACTTGAACTGGAGTGCTGCCTGTTTTCCTTGATTTATTTGAATTGGTTTGGACACTAATACACAGGACTTGCACCACGGATGAGTATATTATTGTGCTGTTCCATTTTCTCTTTTTGTGTATATATATATAATAACTTATTTACACACACATCTAATATATAGAGCTGTATGTGTGTGTATGTCCGGGATTGGCATCTACACCATCGCAACTACAGCAACAAAATTTTGCACAGTCACACGTCTGGACCCTGAAAGCGTCATAGGCTATGTTGTGAAGCGAAATTTTAACCCCGCGCGTTCCAATTCACCAAAAAATGTTGGCTCTATCTACATAATGGAGAGAAAGTGACAGTTGTGAATGAGAGGGGCTTAATGACAGCACCAAAGACTAACAGCACATACCAGCATATAGTCACTAAGGTGGGGCCCTGACATGGAATATTCACCACGCACGGCGAAATGTATACACACCACATGCACACAATGAGTAACAGCTAAGGTGGAGCCCCAACATTGGATACTCGCCACGCACCCGAACACAAACACATACACCACAAAGAGACACACACAACACGGACAATCCCAACCCCCCCCTCCCCCGGGACACGCACACACACATGCACACCCTATAGGGACACATGCATCACCCCACAGGGACACGCACAGCACAAGGAGATACACACATACACACCCCACAGGAACACACAGACCCCATAGGGATGGAGACACACCACAGAGACACCCCTCCCCCCACATCCCCCCACAAGGACACACACCACAGGGACACCCCCTCCCCCCAGAAGGACACCCACCACAGGGACACGCGCACACCACTGGGACACACACACCACACAGACAGACACAGATGTGCACAAATCACCTCACACAGCTCACCTCATACGTCTGGTATCTTTAATTTCCAAAAATAAACATCTGATTAAAAACAGCCAATGTGAAACACATGTGCCATATAGGGAATTAAGGCAGATGTCAGTTACATGAGCTGTCTATTATGTGTATGTGTGAGGTAACATATACTGCCCGGCCGGGGGAGGGTTTACTGTTGGCTGGAGATTTATCAGGCTGCCTATAGCAACCAATCACAGCTCAGCTTCTATTTTCCTACAGGTCATTAATATGACACTTTCAAATTCTATTTTGTTATAGCTAACATCAGTTATTTATTAACCCGGGCGTAGCCGAGTACTACAGCTAATAAATATATAATCTCTGGAAAAAGGGTGCGTGGATGACAGACGACACAAGATAAGTAGATAATAGATTCTGGACTAGACTGATTTTTCTAGTCCCAATTGGGGACTTGAACCTGCGTTCGCTTCTTTGCTTGTGCTACAGTATTGCAACATATAGGAAAAATCACGTTCTGCTGTGGCTTCAGAGGAGTACCAACATGGCCGCCAGGGCTTCTCCATGTGCACGATGAGTATTTGTTTGCAGATATTTCTGCACCTCCTGGCACCAAAACGCTACAAGTATTTTTCTATGCGTTTTTCATGCATTTGTGGTTGAAAAAACACTGCAGATTTATTTCTGCATCAAATCTGCAAGGGAAAGAAAAGCCACATGCACAAAACGTCAGGATTGTCACTGACTTTGATTGCAGTTTTGGGACAAAACTGGACTTATGACGCACTGTGTGCACAGGACTTAAAAGAGGCGACAGCCCTCCAAGCAGCCGCCCGTCAGCTGCAGCACCTGTAAATCTTGCCTGTTATTATGTATGTTCCTCTTGTGCTGCCAAAACTGCTTCAATTTCGAGACCTCCACCACATCAGTGGTATCAGCACCAAGACATTAGTGGCAGTTTCTCCCCGAGGGTTTGTCAAGTGGAGACATTGTTTTGTCCAAACACTGCAGGTGATTAAAAAAAGGCCTTGGTGACCCCATCCCTCTCTCCACACCTTCACATGCCCATTGTAAGTGTTTTCACACTGGAAATGAGTTGCCATGAGTATTGTAAACAGCAAGCAGTGCTGCTCTGCGTGTCCTGACTCCTTTCTGCAAAATATAAAAAGGGGGGGACAAGAGGCGCAATAGTGCCCTATCACTAGTGACACTGGTGTGCAAACGGTGGTGCTGTGTGGCCGCTCACCTGGTCCAGTTGTGGTCCCCACAACTGGTTTGAAGGCGTTTAGGAATCAATGTTCCAAGCTGCTGCAGGACCTCCACCTCATTTTCTCTTGGAACTGACTCCTTTCTATCATAGCTGTGATGCTTTGTGTCCATCATAGCTGTGATGCTCTGTGTCCTGACTCCTTTCTATCATAGCTGTGATGCTCTGCGTGTGCTGACTCCTTTCTATCATAGCTGTGATGCTCTGCGTGTGCTGACTCCTTTCTATCATAGCTGTGATGCTCTGTGTGTCCTGACTCCTTTCTATCATAGCTGAGATGCTCTGTGTGTCCTGACTCCTTTCTATCATAGCTGTGATGTTCTGTGTGTCCTGACTCCTTTCTATCATAGCTGTGATGTTGTGTGTGTCCTCACTCCTTTCTATCATAGCTGTGATGTTCTGTGTGTCCTGGCTTCTTTCTATCATACCTGTGATGCTCTGCGTGTCCTGACTCCTTTCTATCATACCTGTGATGCTCTGCGTGTCCTGACTCCTTTCTATCATACCTGTGATGCTCTGCGTGTCCTGACTCCTTTCTATCATACCTGTGATGCTCTGCGTGTCCTGACTCCTTTCTATCATACCTGTGATGCTCTGTGTGTCCTGACTCCTTTCTATCATACTTGTGATGCTCTGCGTGTCATGACTCTTTTTAAATAATTTCTTGTAATGTACGGGCAGCCAGTGCAATGACTGGCACAGAGCGGATCCTAGGCAGTCAGTGCAATGACTGGCACAGCATGGTTCCTGGGCAGCCAGGGCAATGACTGGCACAGAGCAGATCCTATAGTGTATGGGCAGCGAGTGCAATGACTGGCACGGAGCGGATCCTATAATGTATGTGCAGCCAGTGCAATGACAGGCACAGAGCAGATCCTATAGTGTATGGGCAGCCAGTGCAATGACTGGGACATAGCAGATCCTTTAGTGTATGAACAGCCAGTGCAAAGACTGGCACAGAGCGGATCCTATAATGTACTAGTAAAAAGGCCCGATGCAATTGCATCGGGAGCAGGGTGAAATAAATTGTGTGTATACAGGCGGGTCAGTGGGTAGCAGAGTATACAGGCGGGTCTGTGGGTAGCAGAGTATACAGGCGGGTCTGTGGGTAGCAGAGTATACAGGCGGGTTTGTGGGTAGCAGATTATACAGGCCGCTGTGTGGGTAGCAGAGTATAGAGAAGGCTCTGTGGGTAGCGGAGTATACAGGCGGGTCTGTGGGTAGCGGAGTATACAGGCGGGTTTGTGGGTAGCAGATTATACAGGCCGCTGTGTGGGTAGCAGAGTATAGAGAAGGCTCTGTGGGTAGCAGATTGTACAGGTGGCTCTGTGGGTAGCAGATTGTACAGGTGGCTCTGTGGGTAGCAGATTGTACAGGTGGCTCTGTGGGTAGCAGATTGTACAGGTGGCTCTGTGGGTAGCAGAGTATACAGGCGGCTCTGTGGATAGCAGAGTATAGAGGCGGCTCTGTGAGTAGCAGAGTATACAGGCGGCTCTGTGGGTAGCAGAGTATTGAGGCGGCTCTGTGGGTAGCAGAGTATACAGGCGGCTGTATGGGTAGCAGAGTTTACAGGCGGCTGTATGGGTAGCAGAGTATAGAGGCGGCTGTGTGGGTAGCAGAGTATAGAGGCGGCTCTGTGCGTAGCAGAGTATACAGGCAGCTCTGTGGGTAGCAGAGTATACAGGCGGCTCTGTGGGTAGCAGAGTATAGAGGCGGCTCTGTGGGTAGCAGAGTATAGAAAGGGGTCTGTGGGTAGCAGAGTATACAGGCGTCTGTGGTGGTGGCAGAGTATACAGGCGGCTGTGGTGGTGGCAGAGTATACAGATGTCTGTGGTGGTGGCAGAGTGTACAGGCGTGTGTGGTGGCGGCAGAGTATAGAGGCGTCTGTGGTGGTGGCAGAGTATACAGGCATCTGTGGTGGTGGCATCAGAGTATACAGGCATGTGTGGTGGTGGCGGCAGAGTATACAGGCGTGTGTGGTGGTGGCGGCAGAGTATACAGGCGTGTGTGGTGGTGGGGGCAGAGCATACAGGCGTGTGTGGTGGTGGGGGCAGAGCATACAGGCGTCTGTGGTGGTGGCGGCAGAGTATACAGGTGTCTGTGGTGGTGGCAGAGTATACAGGCGTCTGTGGTGGCGGCAGAGTATACAGGCTTGTGTGGTGGTGGCGGCAGAGTATACAGGCATCTGTGGTGGTCGCGGCAGAGTAACAGGCATCTGTGGTGGTGGCAAAGTATATATGCGTGTGTGGTGGTGGTGGCAGAGTATACAGGTGTCTGTGGTGGTGGCAGAGTATACAGGCGTGTGTGGCGGCGCTCCAGCAAGGCAGGGGTTAAAAAAAATAAAAAAATATTATGCTCACATGACCCCGAGCCCCCGCCGTCTTCCTCCAGGCTCCCGGTGGCTCCCGCAGGCTCCCGATGCCTGCAGAGCTCTTCTACAGCAGTTCAGGACCTGCGGTGATGTCAGAGTGACGTGACCCGCGGTTACCATGGAGTAAGCTGGTGTCACGTGACTCTGACATCACCGCAGGTCCTGTACTGGTGTAGAAGAGCTCTGCAGGCACCGGGAGGCTGGAGGAAGACGGCGGGGGCTCGGGGAGAGGTGAGAATTTTTTTTTTTTATTTACAGTGGTGCGGCTGCGGCTCGCGATGACGCTGCGCGTCATCGCTCGCAGTGCCGCAAAGCATCTTGGGATTGGGCTACAGTGCCCGAATCCCAAAACTGGCGATTATATAAGTAGAGATATATATATATATATATATATATATATATATACAGGACAGGGGTTGTGGCACTCTGCAGTGTGTATATATATATATATATATATATATATATATATACAGGACAGGGGTTATGGCACTCTGCAGTATATATATATATATATACAGGACAGGGGTTGTGGCACTCTGCAGTGTGTATATATATATATATATATATATATATATATATATATATATATATATATATATATATATACAGGACAGGGGTTATGGCACTCTGCAGTATATATATATATATATACAGGACAGGGGTAATGGCACTCTGCAGTATATATATATATATATACAGGACAGGGGTTATGGCACTCTGCAGTATATATATATATATATATATATATATATACACAGGACAGGGGTTATGGCACTCTGCAGTGTATATATATATATATATATATATATATATATATATATATATATATACACAGGACAGGGGTTATGGCACTCTGCAGTGTATATATATATATATATACAGGACAGGGGTTATGGCACTCTGCAGTGTATATATATATATATATATATACACAGGTTTTTGGATGTGCCGTCCTCTTGCCTCTGTGGGCCGGGAGCGGCGGGGAGCCGGTGTGTGTTAGAGGGGATGAGGAGCGGTGACTGAGGCTGGTGAGCACAGTCTGGGGGCAGGGTGTACCTGGGAGGATCGTGTACCGGGTGCTGTATGGCCGCTCCGGGGAGCGGCGAGAGGAGGACGTGACTGGCTGCCGGGGCGTGTCAGTATTTGCAGGCTGACACGCCCCTCTCACTCCCATTGGCGGACGGCGGCAACAGGAGTTGTGAGTGGCTGCTGTCACCCGCCCACAGCCCACAGCCCACAGCCCCTACACTGCAAGTCGGACAGCACCGAGGCGCCAGCGGTGAGAGGGGCGAGGGGTGAGGGGCGGAAGGCACCGCCGGCATCCGGGCAGCGTCGGGCTTGCGGGGCCGACGGTTGCCAGGATGGCGGCGGTGTGAGGTAGTGCGGCGGGACTGCGAGCGATGATGCGTAATGCGGCAGCGGCTCGCAATGACGCTGCGCGTCATTGCTCGCAGTCGCGCAAAGGAGTCTGGGATTCGGCTACAGTGCCCGAATTCCAGAACTCCCGATTATATAAGTAGATAGGCAGCCAGTGCAATGACTGGCACAGAGCGGATCCTATAAAGTATGGGCAGCCAGTGCAATGACTGGCACAGCACAGAGGCGTCCGAGTAACGATTGGCCAGATAGGTGACCCTGGCTGTTGAATTAAGGATGGACTGGAGATTGGAAAGTCTAGTGAGGGGGAGGCCAATTAATGGAGTTACAATAAGATAAATCAGCAATTTCAGGTGGGGGTCCGAGTCTTGCACCCCTGTCAAGAGCAATGGTAACTTATTAAAGGGGTTGTCCACTGTCAGGAAAGTGGGCTTCAAACTCTCTAAAATAACATCCTCAGCAGGTGTTCCCCCTCCCCGGTTCCAGCAGTGGCTCCTTGTGCGGCTCTTTTCTTTGCGCATCTCCATTCATAGCGCGGCCCCGTTGATTGCGCGGCTCGGTTTATTGCTCAGCTCAATTCATTTTGCGGCTTCATTCATTGAGCAGCTGTTCTGCATGACCGGGCAGCGGCCGCTACACACTCAGAGGAGCCGCCCAGCTCACGTGCAGCCATCCTAATGGTGGGTTTACACACACCAATTCCCGTGTCCAATATCTGAACAGATCTCTGGTTGCAGTGAAATCATGGATACATTGTTCCATTTTGTGGCTGTGTACAACATGGAGCAATGTATCCATGATTTCACTGCAACCAGAGATCTGTTCAGATATTGGACACAGAAATTGGTGTGTGTAAACCCACCATCAGAATAGGCCATCAATGTCAAAGTCTCGGACTTCCCCTTTAAGACTCATGTAGAAAAGCCAAAAAATGGCTCCTGACTGTAACACTGCTCTGTCCTGATTATCGTTCTGTATCAATCTAGGGATCCCGTCTCCATCACTTTTCGTCAGTTTGTATAAATGGGCTGTTAACCAGCGCCGATCACCTGGTAATGACCAACCTGAGATCAGCCGGTGTATATGGCCCTGTACAACATCCGTGCGTTATCTCTCATTATTATGGTTATCAGGTATTGCGGTGATAAGCAGGATGGCGGTATTACTGCACGAGACGATAACTGATTCCAGTTGGCAGAAGGAGTTTTCTACTCGTTGAGTTTTGTAATGTGTCATTATCCAAAAGGAAAAATAAATATCTTGTCAACATAATTCTTCACAATCTGAAAAGACAAATCTGTACGAGATCTGCTGCACAGCTTCATTGTACATGACACATGATGGCGATCACTTAGAGGGCCACTTCTGACTATGTAGCAGCTCCTTGTTATAGTCCAGACCCTTGAAAAATCTTAGTAAATATGTGACCAGTACAGGATCAGTAATGTAATGTAATGACTGCACCAGCAGAATAGTGAGTGCAGCTCTGGGTATAATACAGGAGGTAACTCAGGATCAGTAATGTAATGTATGTACACAGTGACTGCACCAGCAGAATAGTGAGTGCAGCTCTGGAGGATAATACAAGAGGTAACTCAGGATCAGTAATGTAATGTATGTACACAGTGACTGCACCAGCAGAATAGTGAGTGCAGCTCTGGAGTTTAATACAGGAGGTAACTCAGGATCAGTAATGTAATGTATGTACACGTGACTGCACCAGCAGAATAGAGAGTGCAGCTCTGGAGTATAATACAGAGGTACTCAGGATCATAATGTAATGTATGTACACAGTGACTGCACCACAAATAGTGAGTGCAGCTCTGGAGTATAATACAGGAGGTAACTCAGGATCATATGTATGTATGTACACAGTGACTGCACCAGCAGAATAGTGATGCAGCTCTGGAGTATAATACAGGAGGTAACTCAGATCAGTAATGTAAGTTGTACACAGTGACTGCACCAGCAGAATAGTGAGTGCAGCTCTGAGTTAATACAGAGTAACTCAGGATCAGTAATGTAATGTATGTACACAGTGACTGCACCAGCAGAATAGAGATGCAGCTCTGGAGGATAATACAAGAGTAACTCGGATCATTATGAAATGACTGTACACAAGCATGACTCATTATAAATAGTTAATCATTTTCTATTCTGTAACTTGTAACTACTGTGACTTTCTGCTTTCTTTGCTGCTGATATATGATGATGATTATTTACTGCCTCAGTATATCCTATATATAACACTCTGAGGCTATGATGTATGGTTGTATGCGGCTCCAGCTCCGCACAGCTGCTGTGCAGTCCTGTCCTGATTAGATTTTAATCAACGGGGTTGAAGAGCATGTGGCCCGATGCCAGGATACGATGCCAGTGGAAGTGTCTATACTGCTGTACTATAACATGTGATGAGGAGTCCTATAGTCCTACAATATTGGCTAGTATGAACAGAAATTGGGCCATAAACATTCCTTAGTCACTCGGTGCCAATATATAACTAATCCAGTACTACACCTTCCATCATGTCTCTCAGGTTTCATGTTTCCATATTCTGGGTGCAGCGTTCTCCTGTGGTCATTGTTAAAAGTCAGTATCATAATATTAGGAACACTGTAAAAAGAAGCAAGCGCAGATAGGGTCTTATCGTTTTAAGAGCTGAGTGGCTTAGAAGCTGTAATTATCACTGCTCACCTTGCAAAGTTGTGTGACACACATCCAGTATATGCACAGAAATGGCGGCTGCTGCTGGACCCACACTTCCATGTGCAATGTGGTCAATAATCCAGAGATTCCCAGGGACAATGTGCTGTTGGTCCGCTCTGCCACAGAAAACACGTAGTGGAAGGCTTAAAATTATAATACCTTTATTGGATCCATCAAACGCGTTTCAGAGCCTGCTATGCTCCTTCATCAGGGAGTGTACTCCCTGATGAAGGAGCATAGCAGGCTCTGGAACGCGTCAGATGGATCCAATAAAGGTATTATAATTTTAAGACTTCGACTACGTGTTTTCTGTGGCAGCGCGGATCAACAGCACATTGTCCCTGGGAAACCCAGTATCATAATATTAACAGAGGGCAGTGTGACTGGTTGAGTGGGGCAGGTTGTACAGGTGGCACTGTGTCTGTATGGGGAGGATGTATGCTATATGGAGGACTATGAGGCTGCATTATATTTGGAGGGTTATGACACTGCACTATATTATATGGAGGGCTGTGACGCTGCATTATATTATCTGGAGGGCTGTGACGCTGCATTATATTATCTGGAGGGCTGTGACGCTGCATTACATTATTTGGAGCTGTGAACGCTGCATTACTTATCTGGAGGGCTGTGACGCTGCATTACATTATCTTGAGGCTGTGACGCGCATTACATTATCTGGAGGGCTGTGACGCTGCATTACATTATCTGGAGGTCTGTGACGCTGGCATATATTATCTGAGGGCTGTGACGCTGCATACATATACTGGAGGCTGTGACGCTGCATTACATATCTGGAGGGCTGTGACGCTGCATTACGCTATCTGGAGGGCTGTGACGCTGCATTACCTATCTGGAGGGCTGTGACGCTGCATTACCTATCTGGAGGGCTGTGACGCTGCATTACGCTATCTGGAGGGCTGTGACGCTGCATTACGCTATCTGGAGGGCTGTGACGCTGCATTACGCTATCTGGAGGGCTGTGACGCTGCATTACGCTATCTGGAGGGCTGTGACGCTGCATTACGCTATCTGGAGGGCTGTGACGCTGCATTACGCTATCTGGAGGGCTGTGACGCTGCATTACGCTATATGGAGGGCTGTGAGGCTCCATTATACTATATGGAGGGCTGTGAGGCTGCGTTATACTAATGTAAATCAGGATGAGGGACATTAACACATAATGAAGGGGAGAGGGGTCAATTTGTGAGTCTTTATAGGGTTTAGAACGTTACATGGGGCCCATACATCTGACCAATGTGGGGAAGGAGGGGCCCAGGTCCAAATTTCGCACTGGGGCCCTTCGGACTCTAGTTATGCCACTGAGTATGAGCCCCCACATATCCTGACTATATCCAGTATGAGCCCCCACATAGTCCCCCTATGTACAGCATAAACCCCCACATAGCTCCTATATACAGTATGAGCCCCCTATATACAGTACAAGCCACCAAATATTCAGTGGCACACAGTGATTGGTGGAAGATGGAGCTGATTGCTCCCGCCTCCACCAGTGTGTGTGCTACTATACTGCCGTATGCGCCACTATACTACTGTATGCGCCACCCCTGTGACCGTTTCCTATCTGCATGATCATAATGACCTGGGAATCGCCATCATCATTATTACTGCACAATGAGCGCTGGAAAAACAAAATCCACAGAACAATAGTGAATCTGTGGAGATATTTTATTTACCATTTTATTACACTTGGAATTTTTTTTCCGTTTTTCAGTACATTATACAGTAAAGTGAATGGTGTCATCTATAACAAAACAAAACGATCCCTCGTACGGAAAAATAAAGACGTGACTCAATAAAGAATGAAAGCAAAGTATTGTGAGGATTAAAAGTTAAAAGGAACAAAACAAACATCTTTCACAAGTTCAGTGCAGAATGTGGAGCGCAGCTCTGGATGTGACTGGAGTAATCTGAGCTGAGGATAAGGAAAGTGTGGCAGGGTTATATAATCTAATCACAGGATTTAGCCAGGGAAACAAGAGGTGAACATGACGACTGGCGCTGTAGATAAATAGTTACACAGTCGGCAAATAGAAGTTAGATAAACACCAGCCAGAGACACAGAAGAATCAAATACCGTCCTCCTACCAGCCGTGGGGACTTCAGTGCGCTCCTCACACTAAGGGCTCATGCCAGCCGCGGAGACTCCAGCCGCGGGACTCCAGGGGCTCCTCACACTAAGGCCTCATACCAGCCATGGGGACTTCAGGACTTCAGTGCGCTCCTCACACTAAGGCCTCATATCAGCCGTGGGAACTTCAGGCCCTCCCCACACTAAGGCCTCATACCAGCCATGGGGACTTCAGTGTGCTCCCCACAATAAAGCCTCATACCAGCCGCGGGGACTCGAGGGCGCTCCTCACACTACTCAAGCGCCTCATACCAGCCCGTATGGACTCCAGGACGGACAATCCTCACACTAAGGCCTCATACAGCCGCGGGGACTCCAGGACGGACAATCCTCACACTAAGGCCTTATACCAACTGCGGGGACTCCAGGGGTCCTCACACTAAGGCCTTATACCAACTGCGGGGACTCGAGGGCGGTCCTCACACTAAGGCCTCATACCAGCCATGGGGACACTACCAGGACAGTCCTCACACTAAGGCCTCATTCCAGCCGCAGGGACTCGAGTGCTGTGCTCACACTAAGCGTGCTGGCAGGGCGCACAATGTCCTCATAATGTGCATGATGCTACATAAGAAGTATAAAATAAAGATGGCAAATAGTTATAAAACCTTATTCTGTTTCAGAAAACCAGTCCCTGGCTGCATTTTGTCTTAAAACAATCTGGGCTTTACTTGCCCTCCCCGGGTCCAGCACTGAGTGTTCCCCGCTGCTCGCAGTGTCTTAGACTATGTGCACACTGTGTGTTTTTTTTGTGCTGCGTTTGTCAGCTCCAAAAAAAGCAGCTGTGAAAAAATAGCAACGCAAACATTGTGTTTTGTGCACATTACAAATGCAGCACAAATAAGGGGACACACAGAGGGACAGACGCCCACAGAGACGGACGGACAGACGCAGAAACGCAGCAAAAAAAACGCAGCACAAACGCAGAGTGTGCACTTTATGTGACTCTAAAAACGAAAGGTAAATCTTCCCGCATATAAAACGTCGTTGTCGATGTAACAATAAACAAAAAAGTTATTGCTGCTGAAACAGCAAAAGACTGAATAAAGAGATACATGTGGTGGTGAAGGTCTAGTGATTCCAGGGTTAACCGTGCGTTTGTTTTGCAGGCTATGCCCCCTGACGTCCGGCTGTGGATCGTCTCCGGCCTCTGCGCCGCAGCTCCAGGACTGTAAGAATGCCGGCGCGGCTCGTTGAAACCCTTCTCAACGTTAACATATGTAACCAAATCCTGAACACGTGAGGTGACGGCGGCCCGGACGGATGAGACCCCGCACCATGCTCCGGCCCCGGACGGACAGGCGCTGTTTCTTCTTGTGTTTAGCCCCTCTCAGTTCCTGTTTCTTTTGCTCCTGTATCGGCGCGGAGTCTCCAGCGCGTTTCAGGGTGTATTCGGAGCTCGCCCCGTATGGGATTATTCCAAGACCCAAGACGTATACACTAACCTGAGCTTATTCCTCCCGGACCCGAGGCGGTGCAGACACGCTCTGCCCGGTCACCTCGCCCATTCTCGGTAGGTGTTTCTTATAGATCATTTTATGTTTTTACCAAATCTATAAACTTAGATTCCTCTCTCTTTCCTTGTCTTTCTATCTCTTTTTTTTTTGTATCTCATTCTCTCTTTTTCTGTCTTTCTTTTTCTTTCTCTCTTTTTTTCTTTCTTTTCCTTTTATCTCTCCCTTTATCCTTTCCTTTTTCTCTCCCCTTTTTTTCTCCCTTTCTCTTTCCCCCTCTTTGCCCCTTCTTCCCCTTCTCGCCCCCTCTTGCCCCTTCTCGCCCCTCTCCCCTTCTCGCCCCCTCTGCCCCTTCTCGCCCCCTCTCTGCCCCTTCTCGCCCCCTCTTGCCCCTTCTCGCCCCCTCTTGCCCCTTCTCGCCCCTCTTTCCCCTTCTCGCCCCTTTGCCCTTCTCGCCCCCTCTTGCCCCTTCTCGCCCCCTCTTGCCCCTTCTCGCCCCCTCTGCCCTTCTCGCCCCCTCTCGCCCCCTCTCTCGCCCCCTCTCGCCCCTCTCTCGCCCCCTCTCGCCCCTCTTCTCGCCCCCTCTCGCCCCTCTCTCGCCCCCTCTCGCCCCTCTCGCCCCTCTCGCCCCCTCTCGCCCCTCTCTCGCCCCCTCTCGCCCCCTCTCCCCCGCCCCTCTCGCCCCCTCTCGCCCCCTCTCGCCCTCTCCTCTCCATCCCCCTCTCGCCCCCTCTCTCTTTTTCTCTACACATGTCATACAGACACCATTTTAACATCTGAGACACACCCATGTCTTTCTCGTCACACAAACATGAATTTGAATGTGTTAAACCTTGATACATTACAAGTCTCAGATAAACCTACAGGCTTGCACCGCAGAGGACAACCATCTCTGTGATCTATACCGGCCATCTTTACTGCAGTCTCGGAGCAGTAGTGGTAGTGCAGCATGTTATCAAACTGAGCCAATGAGACTTCAATTATCGATTATAAATACAAAGCCAAGTGTAATCCCAAGGCAACTAAGAGAATGGCGGCAACACAAAAACAACTGAGGTCATGAGTGAGATAAACAGATACCAGTGACAGGAATGCCTCTCTTCAGACAGTGTAATGAAGGAACGTGTCTGACGAGCTTGTCCGGATCACAGCGCACAACTGACCTTTGCTTTACTGAAACAAAACGTGGAGAAGCCTGTGACCCTGAGCCCGAAGAACAGCTCCATCCAAGTACCTCTCCCCTCCCCGCATTGGATGTGGATTCTGCCAGGTTGGATTTGTGAATATCATCATCCATCAGACGGGGAGAGGCTGACAATTGGTCGTGTAAATGAGGGCCATCCAACTCGGGTAGATTTGTCACTCAGTGGTTGAGCCTAGTGGTTGGAGAAAACCGCCATCGGGCACCCAACATCAGGTGAGGTCCCATATGCATCAGAAGGCCGCCTGGGCCCACCAGAATCTGACCATTTTCTTCCAATGTGTATGAGGGATTTAAAGGGGTTGTCCGTTCTAAAATTATCTGTGTGACTGCAAATTTATCAATCCTCCCAACGCATGCACCGTGCGCTGTGAGGATTCGCTGTTTCTAAACCGTGAACGGTCTGCAGTTATGCAGTATGCATGTTCCCAGCCACTGTGGTCAGAATCCGACTAGTGGGTGCAGCCTTGCTTAATACAAGTGTATAAGGCTAGGTCGCGCCCACCAGATGGCTGTGCCCACTAGTCAGCTGCACCCACTCCATTCACTTGTATAGGGCGGGGTTGCACCAACTAGTCTTGTTGTTGCCAGGAACATACATACCGCATAATTGCAGCCCATTCTTCGCTTAGAAACTGGCAAATCCTAACAGCTCTCAGGATTGATAAATCTGCGGTCACATCGAATTATCAGTTTTACTCTGGACAACCCCTTAAAGACCCTGATTAATATTGGATGACTGAGATCTGTCTCCTCACTTCCCCATACATAGAAAAGTTTGGCTCCTCTGGAAGGGCTCATCTCAGGGGAGAACCAAAGGACCAGTCGTAATTCAGCAGGTCGAATCTTTTTCGCCCCTCACATCCTCTGTTGAGGAAGTTCGGTAGGCCTCCTAGACATTAAAGGGAGCCTGTCATGTCCTTTTTTGTTATTAAACTGCCCCCTATGTTACTTACATCATGTGCATTAGTAATCTGTTTTTTTTAAGATATTTTCATTAGGTAGGTGCTCAAAAAGGCAAACAGTCATCTGGGCGGTTACTAGACATGTCACTAAACTGCAAACATGCTGAAATTCATCTACTGCTCTCTAGAAGGACCTGTGTGATGTCACGACCATGTGACTGTAATGGGCAGAGCTAACCAGGCCGTGCGTGAAGGACAATGTAGACTTAGCTTCACCCATTATATTCTCATGGTCGTGACATCACACAGGTCCTTCTAGAGAGCATTAGATGAATTTCGGCATGTCTGCAGTTGATTGACGTGTGCTAACCTGTTTGACCGGATGACTGTATGACCGTGTGAGCAGCAGCTAATGAAAATATCGAAGCATCTAAAGTGCTTTTTTTTTTAGAATTAATACATTTAATAAAAACATATTATTAATGCACATGATTTAAATAACATTGGGGGCAATTTATTAACAAAAAAAGACATGACAGGTTCCCTTAAATGCTCCCTGTACACGGGCTGGGTCTGGTATGGCCGCCCGACCTCAAGTAAGGAAACTACTGGATAAAAAAACATCACCTCTTAAGGAGTTTAAAAAATAAATAAATCCTGTTTTTCTAGAGCTTGTTACCTCCAGTAATGCATGCAGGTGTTGTGAGCTCGCTGCACCCTCACCTGTCAGCGGTTTTGACAGCGTCTCCCCCTTGGACCTGACACTCGAAAGGCAGAACGTCCAGCGGAAAGGTCACATCTGACCCTCCCGGATTTTACTAGACAGAAGATGTTGACTTAAAAGGTCAAAATGAAGATGAAGCGGTCGGGAGAGATCTGTCTGCGCCTCCGAGAGCCGTCACAGTACAAGTACGGCCCGGCTCCTTTACCTTTACACACATCGGTTATTGGGGAGGGTTGGGCATGTTTCTTACATACATGGTTTGTACAATCCTTTTTTTCTTGAAAGGATCTCTCTATTGTTAGGTAATGAGGGAATCTGCTGCCTGGATTCCAATTGATCGACTGTAATCTGCAGTAAGAGTTTAATTCACTGCAGCACCCCCACAGGAGGAATAGTGCATTACATGGTGTCTAATGAAATCAATGGGCGCTCTGTATACATGTTCACTATACTTTTTGCATAGCAGTCGGATATCTAGACTTTACACACTCGCATGTATATTTGGCCAAGTCGAGGGTGTGTTTTCAATGTAGAGATTGGACTAAACCTTTGGGGACTTGAAGAGAACCTGTCATGTCCTATTTTGTTCCTAAACCGCCCCCAATGTTATAAAGATCATGTACTGTGTATTATGATTGTATTTATCCCCCAAAAAAGTACTTTAAATACTTTCATTAGCTAGCTGGGCAAACAGTCATCCGGGCGGTTAGCAGACATGTCACTCCACTGCAAACATGCTTAAATTCATCTAATGCAACCTAGAAGGACCTGTGTGATGTCATGACCATGTGACCATTATGGGCAGAGCTAAGTCTGCCTTGCCCTTCATACAAGGCCTGCATAGCTCCGCCTATTACAGTCACATGGTTGTGACATCACACAGGTCCTTCTAGAGAGCATTGATACCCAGGCGAACGCCCCATACCTGACATTCCCCCATCCTACTGTATCCTAACCCACCCCTCATAGACTGTGAGCCCTCGTGGACAGGGTCCCTGCCCCTCCTGTACCTGTACGTCCTGATCGCCTAGATTTAGTGTACTTGTTCTTGTCTCCCTCATCCTCATGTAAAGCGCCATGGATCCTAATGGTGCTATATAAATAAATAATAATAATAATTAGATGAATTTCGGCATGTCTGCAGTTGAGTGACACATCTGCTAACCCCCCCGGATGACTGTTTAACTGTTTGGGCAGCAGCTAATGAAGACATCTAAATATTTAAGTGGTTTTTTTTCCGGATAAATACGATTACAAAAAACAAACCGGTTACTAATGCACAGTACATGACCTAAATAACATTGGGGCAGGTTTAAGAACAAAGAAGGACATGACAGGCTCCCATTAAAAGTATCTGAAATTGTAATTCATTGTGTCCTATCGCATCATTTGGAAGATCCTCATACATATTAGGGACCTCATTGCACAATTACACCCCACCCCAGACACCTCCTGTTCTCCAGTGGACATCACCTGTAAATGGACACTGTCACCAGGCTTTTGCCGTTTAATCTGACAGCAGCATGTTTTAGAGACTGAGACCCTGATTCCAGCGATGTCACTTATTGGGCTGCTCAGTGTAGTTTCCATAAAATCACTGTTAAAATAGTTGGAGATTAACATTGTAGGACTTATCAAATAGTCCAGCATAGTCACTTACTGCTAAATCTGAAGCAGGGAAAATAGTAATTTTGTCAAAGTGACAGCGAGCAGCTCAGTAAGTGACACATCGCTGGAATCAGGGTCTCTATCTCTACATTATGCTGCTGTCAGATGGGATGGCAAAAACCTGGTGACATCGTCCCTCCCTTTTTTCACGGGCAGCTCTGGGGGACATAAGAGATGAGCAGCAGTTTATCTCCGTCTTGAAACAAAGAATTGGACATATTGAAGTCGGCCATGCCCGATCCTTCACCTGATGGCCGGACACCACCACACACACTGGGCTGGGGGCTCTCTGATCGTCTCCAGCTGAGGGCGCTGTCTGCTGTGGGTTATTGTCCTGCATCCTGACTGAACCCCGACACTGCCAGAGTTAACCCTTGTATTGTTGGACTGGATGCAGAAATGTGACCGCCTATGATGAAGCCAAACGGATCCAACAACACCTGAAAGAGAGATTGATCCACAGCCGGCGCCGAAATACAGAACCGAGAGCAGAACGTCACAGTGCCTGTGCAGAGGTTCGACCTCCTCTCCGGTGCAGGATTGTAGTCAGGGCCACAGCGGGGTACAAACTGCAAAGACTGACCGCCACAGCATTACACATGTGGGAAGTAAATACAGATTTTTATTTTATAGTTACTATTGACTGCATTGTAAAAAAAAAAAAAAAAAAAAAATCCTTTTATCTCGTATCAATACCTGGGAATATTGCATTTTTTATTTCATTTTTCTGCTCTTATTTCAAAAGGCACAACTTTTTTTCCACCCGTCTATGTACAAGGCGTTGTTTAAAAACGAAAAAAAAGTGTATGTAGGCCACTTATATTTCTAGTGTCTTAAAGGAATATTGACATTTTTGTAGAATCCGGACAATTGAGGACCCCCATGTGGGTGATGCTCAGGGGTCTTGCCACCAGTCGGGGGCTCAGCCGCTCGTTCATGGTCTCTTGGCTCCATGTGATGTGTTTTTTCTCTTTTTTTAGTTGGTCCTTTATCCATTGCTCTCACCAAGGCTCCGAGTTTGAAGAAGATCCAGTCTAAGAACCGCTATGTGACCCTCGGCGGTTACTTCAGCCCCAGACATTGTTTCGGGAGGTACCGCACGGCAGTGATTATACCGCACAGGAGCAGAGAGTCTCACCTGCGCACGCTGCTCTACCACCTGCACCCCTTCCTGCAGCTCCAGCAGCTGCACTATGCCATATTCGTGGTCCATCAGGTAACACACACCAGTCTGGCAGGTTGTCAGTGTTATGTAGGGTCCTGGGTAACGTTGTCAGTCCTTCACCTCTCGGGTCACCTCCCACCCCAACACTCACCCATCTCCAGATTGTACCATTAGGCTAAGTTCACACTGGATGGTTCTGATCCGTTTTTAGTGCTGCTTTTTCTTTTGCAAACTGCACCAAACATGGATCAGTCCCTGCGTCTGCAGCAAAGTGAGTGGGATATTGTGGTGCACTTTCCACACCACCATCACTCCATTACTTACCCTCCCTGCGATCCCGCTGTGAGCCCCGGCGATGTCTTACTCCTGGGCATCAGCAATAGTTTAGGATCTTTCTCTGGAGCCTGAGTTGATTTTGGGGATCTGAATCTTAGGGGTGTGAGCAAGGTCTGGATTAGTTCTTACATCAGAATTTATTTTATAGGACTCAGAATTAATTTGTCGTCCGGCCGGAGGTCAGAATTGCCTTCGGGGGTCTGTTATGGGGTCAATTAAGATGTAGGAGTTTAGTATGGGATACAATAAAACTTATCTCTGATTCTTTACCCTAATCCCATAAACTTTAGTTTTGCCCCAGATCGGACCGCTGAATGTGATTAACGCCAGACCAGACCCTCAAATTTAATTCACCCAGGTATTCCCTGGTTCTAGTCCAGGCTGTGGTCTGCGCCTCTAGAGTAAATCCAGTGGATCCACCTATTCCAGACTTTGTCGTCCTCCAGAATGATTTTAGATCTGATGCCCCTTTTCCTTCTTTTTCTTTACATTGTTACTTTCACCCCAGGAGACGTCATTTGTGGTGGTAAGTGGTCATTCCATCCCGTACCTGAACCTCACATTTAACTCCTTTATTGTCTCGTGATATGTCAAGCCTTTTATCATTAAAAAAAACACAAGGTTTTACAGGGAGCTCCCCCTAGTGGTGCCTGCAGACAGGATCTTATCATGTATCTATACAGGGAGCTCCCCCTAGTGGTGACTGCAGATAGGATCTTATCATGTATCTATACAGGGAGCTTCCCCTACTGGTGACTGCAGACAGGATCTTATCATGCATCTCTGTATACAGGGAGCTCCCCCTAGTGGTGGCTGCAGACAGGATCTTATCATGTATCGCTGTATACAGGGAGCTTCCCTACTGGTGACTGCAGACAGGATCTTATCATGCATCTCTGTATACAGGGAGCTCCCCCTACTGGTGACTGCAGACAGAATCTTATCATGCATCTCTGTATACAGGGAGCTCCCCCTAGAGGTGACTGCAGACAGGATCTTATCATGCATCTCTGTATACAGGGAGCTCCCCCTACTGGTGACTGCAGACAGGATCTTATCATGCATCTCTGTATACAGGGAGCTCCCCCTAGAGGTGACTGCAGACAGGATCTTATCATGTATCTCTGTATACAGGGAGCTCCCCCTAGTGGTGCCTGCAGATAGGATCTTATCATGTATCTATACAGGGAGCTTCCCCTACTGGTGACTGCAGACAGGATCTTATCATGCATCTCTGTATACAGGGAGCTCCCCCTACTGGTGACTGCAGACAGAATCTTATCATGTATCTCTGTATACAGAAAGCTTCCCCTACTGGTGACTGCAGACAGGATCTTATCATGCATCTCTGTATACAGGGAGCTTCCCCTACTGGTGACTGCAGACAGGATCTTATCATGCATCTCTGTATACAGGGAGCTCCCCCTAGAGGTGACTGCAGACAGGATCTTATCATGTATCTCTGTATACAGGGAGCTTCCCCTACTGGTGACTGCAGACAGGATCTTATCATGCATCTCTGTATACAGGGAGCTCCCCCTAGTGGTGCCTGCAGATAGGATCTTATCATGTATCTATACAGGGAGCTCCCTCTAGTGATGACTGCAGACAGGATCTTATCATGTATCTATACAGGGAGCTTCCCCTACTGGTGACTGCAGACAGGATCTTATCATGTATCTCTGTATACAGGGAGCTCCCTCTAGTGATGACTGCAGATAGGATCTTATCATGTATCTATACAGGGAGCTTCCCCTACTGGTGACTGCAGATAGGATCTTATCATGTATCTATACAGGGAGCTTCCCCTACTGGTGACTGCAGACAGGATCTTATCATGTATCTCTGTATACAGGGAGCTCCCCTACTGGTGACTGCAGACAGGATCTTATCATGTATCTATACAGGGAGCTTCCCCTACTGGTGACTGCAGACATGATCTTATCATCTATCTCTGTATACAGGGAGCTCCCCTACTGGTGACTGCAGATAGGATCTTATCATGCATCTCTGTATACAGGGAGCTCCCCCTAGAGGTGACTGCAGACAGGATCTTATCATGTATCTCTGTATACAGGGAGCTTCCCCTACTGGTGACTGCAGACAGGATCTTATCATGCATCTCTGTATACAGGGAGCTCCCCCTACTGGTGACTGCAGACAGAATCTTATCATGTATCTCTGTATACAGGGAGCTTCCCCTACTGGTGACTGCAGACAGGATCTTATCATGCATCTCTGTATACAGGGAGCTCCCCCTAGAGGTGACTGCAGACAGGATCTTATCATGTATCTCTGTATACAGGGAGCTTCCCCTACTGGTGACTGCAGACAGGATCTTATCATGTATCTCTGTATACAGGGAGCTTCCCCTACTGGTGACTGCAGACAGGATCTTATCATGCATCTCTGTTTACAGGGAGCTCCCCTAGTGGTGCCTGCAGATAGGATCTTATCATGTATCTATACAGGGAGCTCCCTCTAGTGATGACTGCAGACAGGATCTTATCATGTATCTATACAGGGAGCTTCCCCTACTGGTGACTGCAGACAGGATCTTATCATGTATCTCTGTATACAGGGAGCTCCCTCTAGTGATGACTGCAGATAGGATCTTATCATGTATCTATACAGGGAGCTTCCCCTACTGGTGACTGCAGACAGGATCTTATCATGTATCTCTGTATACAGGGAGCTCCCCCTAGTGGTGACTGCAGACAGGATCTTATCATGTATCTATACAGGGAGCTTCCCCTACTGGTGACTGCAGATAGGATCTTATCATGTATCTATACAGGGAGCTTCCCCTACTGGTGACTGCAGACAGGATCTTATCATGTATCTCTGTATACAGGGAGCTCCCCCTACTGGTGACTGCAGACAGGATCTTATCATGTATCTCTGTATACAGTGAGCTCCCCCTAGTGGTAACTGCAGACAGGATCTTATCATGTATCTCTGTATACAGTGAGCTCCCCCTAGTGGTGACTGCAGACAGGATCTTATCATGTATCTCTGTTTACAGGGAGCTCCCCCTAGTGGTGACTGCAGACAGGATCTTATCATGTATCTCTGTTTACAGGGAGCTCCCCCTAGTGGTGACTGCAGACAGGATCTTATCATGTATCTCTGTATACAGGGAGCTCCCACTACTGGAAACTGCAGACATGATCTTATCATCTATCTCTGTATACAGGGAGCTCCCTCTAGTGGTGAGAGCAGACAAAATCTTCTCGTGTCTCTGTATACAGGGAGCTCCCCCTAGTGGTGACTGCAGACAGGATCTTATCATGCATCTCTGTATACAGGGAGCTCCCCCTACTCTTGACTACAGACAGAATCTTATCATGTATCTCTGTATACAGGGAGCTTCCCCTACTGGTGACTGCAGACAGGATCTTATCATGCATCTCTGTATACAGGGAGCTCCCCCTAGAGGTGACTGCAGACAGGATCTTATCATGTATCTCTGTATACAGGGAGCTTCCCCTACTGGTGACTGCAGACAGGATCTTATCATGCATCTCTGTATACAGGGAGCTTCCCTACTGGTGACTGCAGATAGGATCTTATCATGCATCTCTGTATACAGGGAGCTCCCCCTAGAGGTGACTGCAGACAGGATCTTATCATGTATCTCTGTATACAGGGAGCTTCCCCTACTGGTGACTGCAGACAGAATCTTATCATGTATCTCTGTATACAGGGAGCTTCCCCTACTGGTGACTGCAGACAGGATCTTATCATGCATCTCTGTATACAGGGAGCTCCCCCTAGAGGTGACTGCAGACAGGATCTTATCATGTATCTCTGTATACAGGGAGCTTCCCCTACTGGTGACTGCAGACAGGATCTTATCATGCATCTCTGTATACAGGGAGCTCCCCCTACTGGTGACTGCAGACAGAATCTTATCATGTATCTCTGTATACAGGGAGCTTCCCCTACTGGTGACTGCAGACAGGATCTTATCATGCATCTCTGTATACAGGGAGCTCCCCCTAGAGGTGACTGCAGACAGGATCTTATCATGTATCTCTGTATACAGGGAGCTTCCCCTACTGGTGACTGCAGACAGGATCTTATCATGTATCTCTGTATACAGGGAGCTTCCCCTACTGGTGACTGCAGACAGGATCTTATCATGCATCTCTGTATACAGGGAGCTCCCCCTAGTGGTGCCTGCAGATAGGATCTTATCATGTATCTATACAGGGAGCTCCCTCTAGTGATGACTGCAGACAGGATCTTATCATGTATCTATACAGGGAGCTTCCTCTACTGGTGACTGCAGACAGGATCTTATCATGTATCTCTGTATACAGGGAGCTCCCTCTAGTGATGACTGCAGATAGGATCTTATCATGTATCTATACAGGGAGCTTCCCCTACTGGTGACTGCAGACAGGATCTTATCATGTATCTCTGTATACAGGGAGCTCCCCCTAGTGGTGACTGCAGACAGGATCTTATCATGTATCTATACAGGGAGCTTCCCCTACTGGTGCCTGCAGATAGGATCTTATCATGTATCTATACAGGGAGCTCCCTCTAGTGATGACTGCAGACAGGATCTTATCATGTATCTATACAGGGAGCTTCCCCTACTGGTGACTGCAGACAGGATCTTATCATGTATCTCTGTATACAGGGAGCTCCCTCTAGTGATGACTGCAGATAGGATCTTATCATGTATCTATACAGGGAGCTTCCCCTACTGGTGACTGCAGACAGGATCTTATCATGTATCTCTGTATACAGGGAGCTCCCCTACTGGTGACTGCAGACAGGATCTTATCATGTATCTCTGTATACAGTGAGCTCCCCCTAGTGGTAACTGCAGACAGGATCTTATCATGTATCTCTGTATACAGTGAGCTCCCCCTAGTGGTGACTGCAGACAGGATCTTATCATGTATCTCTGTTTACAGGGAGCTCCCACTACTGAAACTGCAGACATGATCTTATCATCTATCTCTGTATAGAGGGAGCTCCCCCTAGTGGTGACTACAGACAGGATCTTATCATGTATCTCTGTATACAGGGAGCTCCCACTACTGGAAACTGCAGACATGATCTTATCATCTATCTCTGTATACAGGGAGCTCCCTCTAGTGGTGAGAGCAGACAAAATCTTCTCGTGTCTCTGTATACAGGGAGCTCCCCCTAGTGGTGACTGCAGACAGGATCTTATCATGTATCTCTGTATACAGGTCACTCCCCCTAGTGGTGACTGCAGACAGAATCTTCTCATGTATCTCTGTATACAGGGAGCTCCCCCTAAAGGTGATTGCAGACAGAATGTTTTCTTGTAATTTTACTCCCTCATGTTTCTGGTCTCTTTCTCCTGCCCACGGTGGATGGGGATGGGCGCGTTACTTTGTTTTTACACCTAATATTCCTCCCATCGCATTTCCAGGCCATTTACTAGATAATGAAGCTTCTTTCCTTCCTCTGTACAGGTGATAAATCCCGGTAGAGATATCAGCGCTTCTCCCTCCGTTTCCTCCTCTTGTAATGATCCATGAAATAGTCGCTGCTTCCATTACAGGGTGGATTCTCCTCCATTTCTCCGGCTTACAGCGACATTTATCTTCTCAGGCCGGAAACGCCACGTTCAACCGGGCCAAGCTGCTGAACATCGGCGTAAGAGAGGCGCTGCACTACGACCACTGGGACTGTCTAATTCTGCACGACGTCGACCTGATTCCAGAGAATGACTACAACCTGTACGTGTGTGACGAGTATTACCCCAAGCATCTGTCCAGCGCCATGGACAAGTTCCAGTACAGGTAACATAGGGGCAGTACTATAGTAGTTATATTCTTGTATATAGGTGCAGTATTATAGTAGTTATATTCTTGTACATAGGAGCAGTATTATAGTGGTTATATTCCTGTATATAGGGGCAGTATTATAGTAGTTATATTCTTGTATATAGGGGCAGTATTATAGTAGTTATATTCTTGTATATAGGGGCAGTATTATAGTAGTTATATTCCTCTATATAGGGGCAGTATTATAGTAGTTATATTCTTGTATATAGGGACAGCATTATAGTAGTTATATTCTTGTATATAGGAGCAGTATTACAGTAGTTATATTCTTGTATATAGGGGCAGTATTATAGTAGTTATATTCTTGTACATAGGGGCAGTATTATAGTAGTTATATTCTTGTATATAGGAGCAGTATTATAGTAGTTATATTCTTGTATATAGGAGCAGTATTATAGTAGTTATATTCTTGTATATAGGAGCAGTATTATAGTAGTTATATTCTTGTACATAGGAGCCGTATTATAGTAGTTATATTCTTGTATATAGGGAGCAGTATTATAGTAGTTATATTCTTGTATATAGATGGCAGTATTATAGTAGTTATATTCTTGTATATAGATGGCAGTATTATAGTAGTTATATTCTTGTATATAGGAGCAGTATTATAGTAGTTATATTCTTGTACATAGGAGCAGTATTATAGTAGTTATATTCTTGTATATAGGAGCAGTATTATGGTAGTTATATTCTTGTATATAGGAGCAGTATTATAGTAGTTATATTCTTGTATATAGGGAGCAGTATTATAGTAGTTATATTCTTGTACATAGGGGCAGTATTATAGTAGTTATATTCTTGTATATAGATGGCAGTATTATAGTAGTTATATTCTTGTATATAGGGCAGTATTATAGTAGTTATATTCTTGTATATAGGAGCAGTATTATAGTAGTTATATTCTTGTATATAGGAGCAGTATTATAGTAGTTATATTCTTGTACATAGGAGCAGTATTATAGTAGTTATATTTTGTATATAGGAGCAGTATTATAGTAGTTATATTCTTGTATATAGGAGCAGTATTATAGTAGTTATATTCTTGTATATAGGAGAAGTATTATAGTAGTTATATTCTTGTATATAGGAGCAGTATTATAGTAGTTATATTCTTCTATATAGGAGCAGTATTATAGTAGTTATATTCTTGTATATAGGGAGCAGTATTATAGTAGTTATATTCTTGTACATAGGGAGCAGTATTATAGTAGTTATATTCTTGTATATAGGGGCAGTATTATAGTAGTTATATTCTTGTATATAGATGGCAGTATTATAGTAGTTATATTCTTGTACATAGGAGCAGTATTATAGTAGTTATATTCTTGTATATAGGAGCAGTATTATAGTAGTTATATTCCTCTATATAGGGCAGTATTATAGTAGTTATATTCTTGTACATAGGGCAGTATTATAGTAGTTATATTCTTGTATATAGGACAGCATTATAGTAGTTATATTCTTGTATATAGGAGCAGTATTATAGTAGTTATATTCTTGTATATAGGAGCAGTATTATAGTAGTTATATTCTTGTACATAGGAGCCGTATTATAGTAGTTATATTCTTGTATATAGGAGCAGTATTATAGTAGTTATATTCTTGTATATAGGGGCAGTATTATAGTGGTTATATTCTTGTACATAGGGGCAGTATTATAGTAGTTATATTCTTGTACATAGGGCAGTATTATAGTAGTTATATTCTTGTACATAGGAGCCGTATTATAGTAGTTACAGTGCCTACAATAGTATTCAACCCTGCTGATTTAGGTGGTTTGATAATATGCAAATAAGTTAGAGCCTTCAAACTGCAAACGAGAGTAGTTTATTAACAGAAGCATAAATCTTACAAACCAAAAAGTTATGTTGCTCAGTTGAATTTTTATAAATTTTAAACATAAAAGTGTGGGTCAATTATTATTCAACCCCTCAAACCACCAGCATTCTGTTTGGTCCCCCTAAAGTATTAAGAAGTGGTTCAGGCACAAAGAACAATGAGCTTCACATGTGTGGATTAATTATCTCTTTTCTGACTATTTAAGACCCTCCCCAAACTTGTGAACAGCACTCATACATGGTCAACATGGGAAAGACAAAGGAGCATTCCAAGGCCATCAGAGACAAGATCGTGGAGGTTCACAAGGCTGGCAAGGGGTACAAAACCCTTTCCAAGGAGTTGGGCCTACCTGTCTCCACTGTTAGGAGCATCATCCGGAAGTGGAAGGCTGATGGAACCACTGTTAGCCTTCCATGGCCTGGACAGCCTTTGAAAGTTTCCTCCCGTGCCGAGGCCAGGCTTGTCCGAAGAGTCAAGGCTAACCCAAGGACAACAAGGAAGGAGCTCCGGGAAGATCTCATGGCAGTGGGGACATTGGTTTCAGTCAATACCATAAGTAACGCACTCCACCGCAATTTTCTCCGGTCCAGACGAGCCCGTAAGGTACCTTTACTTTCAAAGCGTCATGTCAAGGCTCGTCTACAGTTTGCTCATGATCACTTGGAGGACTCTGAGACAGACTGGTTCAAGGTTCTATGGTCTGATGAGACCAAGATCGAGATCTTTGGTGCCAACCACACACGTGACGTTTGGAGACTGAATGGCACTGCATACGACCCCAAGAATACCATCCCTACAGTCAAGCATGGTGGTGACAGCATCATGCTGTGGGGCTGTTTCTCAGACAAGGGGCCTGGCCATCTGGTCTGCATCCATGGGAAGATGGATAAAACGGCCTACCTGGAGATTTTGGCCAAGAACCTCCGCTCCTCCATCAAGGATCTTAAGATGGGTCGTAATTTCATCTTCCAACAAGACAACGACTCAAAGCACACAGCCAAGAAAACCAAGGCCTGGTTCAAGAGGGAAAAAATCAAGGTGATGGAGTGGCCTAGTCAGTCTCCTGACCTTAACCCAATTGAAAACTTGTGGAAGGAGCTCAAGATTAAAGTCCACATGAGACACCCAAAGAACACTAGATAACTTGGAGAAGATCTGCATGGAGGAGTGGGCCAAGATAACTCCAGAGATCTGTGCCGGCCTGATCAGGTCTTATAAAAGACGATTATTAGCTGTAATTGCAAACAAGGGTTATTCCACAAAATATTAAACCTAGGGGTTGAATAATAATTGACCCACACTTTTATGTTTAAAATTTATAAAAATTCAACTGAGCAACATAACTTTTTGGTTTGTAAGATTTATGCTTCTGTTAATAAATCCTACTCTCGTTTGCAGTTTGAAGGCTCTAACTTATTTGCATCTTATCAAACCAGCTAAATCTGCAGGGGGTTGAATACTACTTGTAGGCACTGTATATTCTTGTATATAGGAGCAGTATTATAGTAGTTATATTCTTGTATATAGGGGCAGTATTATAGTAGTTATATTCTTGTATATAGGAGCAGTATTATAGTAGTTATATTCTTGTATATAGGGGCAGTATTATAGTAGTTATATTCTTGTATATAGGAGCAGTATTATAGTAGTTATATTCTTGTACATAGGGGCAGTATTATAGTAGTTATATTCTTGTACATAAGAGCAGTATTATAGTAGTTATATTCTTGTATATAGGGGCAGTATTATAGTAGTTATATTCTTGTATATAGGAGCAGTATTATAGTAGTTATATTCTTGTACATAGGGGCAGTATTATAGTAGTTATATTCTTGTATATAGGGGCAGTATTATAGTAGTTATATTCTTGTACATAGGGGCAGTATTATAGTAGTTATATTCTTGTACATAAGAGCAGTATTATAGTAGTTATATTCTTGTATATAGGGGCAGTATTATAGTAGTTATATTCTTGTATATAGGAGCAGTATTATAGTAGTTATACTCTTGTCTATAGGGGCAGTATTATAGTAGTTATATTCTTGTATATAGGGACAGTATTATAGTAGTTATATTCTTGTATATAGGAGCAGTATTATAGTAGTTATATTCTTGTACATAGGAGCAGTATTATAGTAGTTATATTCTTGTATATAGGAGCAGTATTATAGTAGTTATATTCTTGTATATAGGGGCAGTATTATAGTAGTTATATTCTTGTATATAGGGACAGTATTATAGTAGTTATATTCTTGTATATAGGAGCAGTATTATAGTAGTTATATTCTTGTATATAGGAGCAATATTATAGTAGTTATATTCTTGTATATAGTAGCAGTATTATAGTAGTTATATTCTTGTATATAGGAGCAGTATTATAGTAGTTATATTCTTGTATATAGGAGCAGTATTATAGTAGTTATATTCTTGTATATAGGAGCAGTATTATAGTAGTTATATTCTTGTATATAGGAGCAGTATTATAGTAGTTGTATTCTTGTATATAGGAGCAGTATTATAGTAGTTATATTCTTGTATATAGGAGCAGTATTATAGTAGTTATATTCTTGTACATAGGAGCAGTATTATAGTAGTTATATTCTTGTATATAGGAGCTGTATTATAGCAGTTCTATTCATATATATAGGTGCAGCATTAGTTATATAATAATAACAATAATTATAATATGTGCAAATGCGCTCCCTTATTGTGGTTCACACTCGGAGACATTAAGAGCCCACCGAAATGGGGATGCCCCCAATGGCAAGATTATATTGGCCCCTGTATGCGAATACACTAAGGATTTATGAAAATCAAGATATAGGTGTATACTATTGCACAAATGTTATACAGGTACAGGAGAACTGACTGACTTCACACACCTAAAGGTGGGGTCTATCGCACTATTTGGAAATCTGTATTGTGGGAGTTTTTCTGACCCCACCTTTAGGTGTGTAACCTCAGTCAGTTCTCCTGTACCTGTATAACATTTGTGCAATAGTATACACATATATCTTAGTTCTATGATGTCACGTTGCAAGATGTTGCCTATAAAAATATATAATATTATTACTCTTGCCGTTTAGTTTATCCTACAATTAGATTTTTTATCCACTTGTCAGTGTATACAGTTGTCCCTGGGACATTATACGACCTCTTGTGGTTTTGCGATATGTTTTTCTTCCTTTATGAAGGATGTCGGTCTCCTGCAAAACCTTCTAATATAGTTTGTGTCAGTGGTGCAGTACCCATCACTGGCCATAAGAGGTCACTGCTGCTCTCTATATTCTCGCTATATCTTGGATATTGGTTATAGTTGATGAATGTGTGAAACGTTATCAGGAGCAGAACCGTCACATACATGAAATAACATGTATACCGCCAGGTCCATGCAGAAGAGAAAGCGTTAACGCTGAAATATTCCATACGAAACACAGGAGTGGATTTTATTGTATGATGGGTGAATACCGATGCCATGTAATGTTATCAGACAGAGGGTTAGGAAATGCCGGACTTGATGATTGAACTCTCTACAGTGTAATGTGGATTACTGAAATTGGTTTTCCACTAACAGAGTTTATTTTAATCAATAAACACCTCTATATACAGTAGATAACACAGGATCCATCATTCACAATAGGTGATATCACAGCTCACCTCCTCCTCCTGTACAATGACTGATAACACCTCTATATACAGTAGATAACACAGGATCAACCATTCACAATAGATGATATCACAGCTCACCTCCTCCTCCTGTACAATGACTGATATCACCTCTATATACAGTAGATAACACAGGATCCACCACTCACAATAGATATCACAGCTCACCTCCTCCTCCTGTACAATGACTGATAACACCTCTATATACAGTAGATAATACAGGATCCACCATTCACAATAGGTGATATCACAGCTCACCTCCTCCTCCTGTACAATGAATGATAACACCTCTATATACAGTAGATCACACAGGATCCACCATTCACAATAGATGATATCACAGCTCACCTCCTCCTGTACAATGACTGCTAACACCTCTATATACAGTAGATAATACAGGATCCACCATTCACAATAGGTGATATCACAGCTCACCTCCTCCTCCAGTACAATGAATGATAACACCTCTATATACAGTAGATCACACAGGATCCACCATTCACAATAGATGATATCACAGCTCACCTCCTCCTGTACAATGACTGCTAACACCTCTATATACAGTAGATCACACAGGATCCACCATTCACAATAGGTGATATCACAGCTCACCTCCTCCTGTACAATGACTGATAACACCTCTATATACAGTAGATAACACAGGATCCACCATTCACAATAGATGATATCACAGCTCACCTCCTCCTGCTGTACAATGACTGATAACACCTCTATATACAGTAGATAACACAGGATCCACCATTCACAATAGATGATATCACAGCTCACCTCCTCCTGTACAATGACTGATAACACCTCTATGTACATTAGATAGCACAGCTCACCTCCCTGTCTTTCTTATTCTCCCTCTTCTCTTTCAGTCTTCCATATTGGACATACTTCGGTGGAGTTTCTGCTCTTACACCAGATCAGTACATGAAGATGAATGGATTCCCCAACACGTACTGGGGGTGGGGAGGAGAGGACGATGATATCGCCATGAGGTAATCCGCTCCGGTGAGGGTCTCCAGTATTATAATCATCTCGTGAGACCCTTGTACTCAGTGCATGGAAATCTAGTGTAAAATCCTAAATAACACGAGAGGGGAGAGGAGGGGGATGTGGCTGCAGTTACACAGTCAGCAACGGCATTAGGGTGGAGGCAGGAGCTATAGAAAGGAAACATCTGATTGGCTTAGAGCGTGCCGCACAGCTCTGACATCACACCAGGACGAGCCTGGCCTACAAGTCTGGAGATTGGGGAGGCCGAGCCCTTTTGGCTAATCAGAAGTGCTGCAAGGGCCACATCTCTGCTCCTATTGATTGTATAGACTGAGCGGTATAATGTGATAATCTGCAGATCATGACATCACCGACGGTATAACATGATTATGTGTCTGTTATAAGGATCCGTCTCTCGGGGATGAGTATGACACGGACACCTCTCAGCATGGGCCGATACAAGATGATCCCACACAACCGTGACTCCGGCAATGAGGAAAACTCCCACAGGTAAGAAACACTCTGAGACCTGATCCTTACAGTGAATGTCTATAGTGACTGATGTCGCCAACGGGACATTAAAGGGGATGAGATGAAGGAAAGCCTGCATTCCACATACTCCGTTTTCTTACTTGCCGCCTCCTGTCTGTCCTCTTGCTCTGCCCTGTGTCTGGCTTCCCATGCCGCCTCATGTCTGGGCCCCTGTGCCGTCTCCCGTCTGGCTTCTCGCGCTGCCCCTTGTCTGGTCTCCCGTGCCGCCCCCAGTGGGCAAGGAGCTAACCCGCTGACCAATCAGATCTAATCTGCAACTTTTTCTCCTTAATTTCACAGACATAACCAGTTGAGAAGTACAAGAAAATCGTGGAGAGATGACGGGATGAATGCCTTAGATTTCCGACTCCTTTCTCGAGAGAAATTTCAGCTTTACACCAACGTCACAGTAGACATCGGTGAAGCTCCGGTGATGCCGACTGAGCTGAGCCGGTGGAGGTTATTCTAGCCCTTCATCAGGACTGGTGACAAGATACCGTTAATCTATATAATATTTATAGAGATTTATACGTCAGTTCCCAGTTTTGTTCGAATTCTAATGCCTGATTCTTATCAGATTTTGATACTTCTACAACAACTCGGTTTGTTAGCTATGGATACTTTGTTTTTCTTTGTTTTTTGCAACACATGCCTGATGATTTACCCTCTTATAAGAGTTTGATAATCCTCTGGTGTTGGAGCCATGATTCATGTCAGTCCACTTGGTGCAGCAGCTCTCCAAGGTAAGAACTCTCCTTTTTAGATGCAGACTAACGAGCAGATCTTATCTGATGCAGGTGTTAGTTTTGGGAATGAAAATTTTACAGGGTGATTTTATCATATTTACCTCTTTCCTTTAATGTTCTTTTTATTTTATTAAACATTAGAAAAGCCACAAATAACAGTTTTGGTATAATAGAATGCGATATACATGAATTCAAGATTATATCTGAAAAACTATACAGGATTACAAAATGAATTGCAATCTAACAATCTATTGTAATGTAGATAAGTATGAAAAAGGAAAAGATCAACATAGTTCTTATTCAAAATTGAGTCAATTAGTGAGAAGAGGGGTGTATAAGGATAGAGGATTCAATTAAGCACATTATAATAGTAGATGGGGTAACATTAGAAGGGGTAGCATGTGGTACTCCACAGAAATGTCATTTTCACTTCACTTATTTTAGTATAGCTCTTTCCATAGTGTCTAGATCAATAGTACTTTAGTTCACGTCTCAGTTAAAGTAAGTATTTAGGCGTTCATCAGGGCCTCTAACAATTCTGGTTTTGATCTGTAGTACAGCCACAGGGATAGGAGCTGAAGGATAAGGCAGCTATCTCTGCTGTACGATATAGGGAGTCTATCTCGCAGATAACATGCGATTTTGTAGGAATTTGAGTAGAGCTCCATCGGGCTGCTATGAGGAGTCTGCCTGCAGCAATTATATTGGATGCTAATCTCGAGGATATTGCATTTTTAAGCCATAAGGGGAGGTTAAGTAGTGCAATAGAAGGGGTTAAAAACTACCTCTCTGTGTATGACCTCAGTTATTATCTCAATTATCTTCCAATAATGTATACTGGGGCATTGCCACCAAATGTGTAGATGTAGGCCGCACCTCCAACATTTATCCGTCACACTATTACGCCATTTATGCAGAAGCACAGGAGTGCGGTACCAGCGGGTCACCACTTTATATGAATTCTCCTGTACTTTTACACAGGGTGAAGGGCCATGAGACCTGCGGTAGATCTGTTTGATTTGAGCTTCTGTGAATTTGATCTGTAGATCACGTTCCCATAAACTCAGGAAAGCTCTTTTGATGTGTGCATGATCGTTCAATAGACGTTTGTGCAGAAGGGATAGTAATCTACGAGGTTCTTGTATTTGTGCATTGAGAATTTGTTTTATATGTTTCCGAACATAAGTCTTCAGTTTTATGTATTGAAGAATAGATATAGTGGGTATGTTATCTAATTATTGCAGTTCTTTATAAGAAAGAAGTGCTCCGTCTGAGATCACCCGCTCCAATGGCACATCAGGAGAGTGCGATGAGGTAGGACTGGTATCGTCAGTATGTAGGGTGTTTGTCAATAAAGTGCCCACCATATCCTGGAGGGTTAGGATAGGTGACAAGGGAGGGATCAGTGTGGTGTTTTCCTTAGCCCAAACATTGATGACTGCTTTAGTTAAAGCATTGGTAAAAGGGAGAGATTTGTCATGGAAGTCCATCATTAGAGCCAGGGGACGAAGGGACACGGGAGCAGTTTGTTCCTCTATTGACAGCCATAGTTTCTGAGGGGGTTTGCGTATCCATTCTATCACCCTGGTCAGCATAGCTGCTTTGTAGTATTTATATATGTCAGGTGCACCCATGCCCCCTCTATCCCTCGGTAGGGCGAGTGTTTGATAGTTTATCCTAAGGTGTCTATTTTCCCATACAAAATTTAAAAAGAATGAATGGATTTTGTTTAGAATACGGGCTGGGATATGTATTGGTAGCATCTGAAAGAGATACAGAAACTTTGGTAATATTAAACTTTTAAGGAGATTTTTCCGCCCGATCCATGAAAGGAATGGGGCTCTCCAAGATTTAACTGTTTCTATTGCTCCCTCCAATGCCGGCAGTAGGTCTTTAGCCATGCGGCCGATTTTGATACCTAACTAGGTAATGTATCTAGATGGCCATTTAAATGGGTATTTTATTTTATAATTAGCTATTGAGGTTTTAACTACATTTAGACTCAACGCCTCGGACTTTGAGAGGTTCATTTTATAGTTTGATAGACGTCCATAATGATCTATTATCTGCATCAAGGCAGGGATGCCCCTGTCACGGTTAGACAAGATCACCAATAGATCATCTGCAAATGCTGCTGACTTATGGTGTGTCTTTTGTAATTGAATGCCTCGGATCTCATCACTCTGTAGAATATTCCACAATAGCGGCTCCATTACTAGTACGAACAAGAGTGGGGACATAGGGCATCCCTGCCTCGTACCATTTCCAATCTCAAATGGGTCTGAAAGCATATTGTTGACCCTCAATCGCGCCGAAGGGAGGAGTACATTTTAAATATAGCTTCTATAATCTGGAGAGGTATACCAAAGGCTATCAGGGTGCCCCGGAGAAACATCCAGTCCACCCTGTCGAAGGCCTTCTCTGCTTAAGAGGACTAAAGGCTTATTACGGATCTTTGCATATTGTGTTAAATGCAAGATTCTGCCGGTATTGTCTCTCCCGTCTCTCCCTCTTACAAATCCCGTCTGTTCTGGAGTGACAAGATGAGGTATCGGACCCGTCAAACGCCCCGCTATTAAACTAGCAAACATTTTCAAATGGACATTGAGCAGGGAGATGGGTCTGTAGCTTCCACATAAAGTAGGATCCTTGCCCTCCTTATGAAGGAGAGAAATGTGTGCTTCAAGGGCCTGAGGGGGGAGAGAGCTACCATGGAGAACCGCATTACACATTTTCAGTGAGGCTGCCTTCAGACTTGCAGATGCATCTGCAGCGTTTTGCAGATGCATCTGCAAGCATCTGCATGCAGACCGCGGCCCCTATGTTTATAATGGAGCGCACGGCGGTCTGCAGATGCTTGCAGACCGCCGTGCGCTCTCATTGCCCGCCATTAGTGATCTGTGCGCATGCGGATGCCTGCGCACAAATCACACACTCTCGCCCGCACCCGGGACGCAACATCTCGCGTCCCGGGTGCGGGCGAGAGTGTGTGATTTGTGCACAGGCATCCGCATGCGCACAGATCACTAATGGCGGGCAATTAGAGCGCACGGCGGTTTGCAAGCATCTGCAGACCGCCGTGCGCTCCATTATAAACATAGGGGCCGCGGTCTGCATGCAGATGCTTGCAGATGCATCTGCAAAACGCTGCAGATGCATCTGCAAGTCTGAAGGCAGCCTAAATGTGGACTGAGCTCTGCAAAGAACGTTTTATAAGTCCTGGGAAAAGATAAGGGGGGACAAGAGAAAAGAAAGAATATAGAAGAGAAAAACAAAGTATCCATAGCTAACAAACCGAGTTGTTGTAGAAGTATCAAAATCTGATAAGAATCAGCATTAGAATTCGAACAAAACTGGGAACTGACGTATAAATCTCTATAAATATTATATAGATTAACGGTATCTTGACCATATCCCATCATCGTTTACAACGAGGCTGAGATAGTAAATAGGCATAAGAGTATCTACGATAACCGACTAAGTTTAGGGATAGGGTGGGGGGAGGGAATAGGGAGGGCAGGAAGAAGGGGAGGTGGGTATGAGAAGGTGGAAGGAGATGGAACTATAGTGCGGGGGGGAAGGGAAAGGAGGGGTCTGTACGGGAGAGAAATACGTTGGTACCGCAAACGATATAGAAAAACATAAGATGGTGATTAGCATAAGATTAGAACAAACACTTTCATTGAAGTCTATGTTTTCAATAGAGACTGGGTCTTCTATAGTGTCTCGTATAATGATAAGGAAAGAAAAATGGAGAAAACATTAGAGTGCTGAAATCTTCTCAACCGGCTGAACCGTCTCCATCCAATGCACTCACTGATTTAGCCGGTCGGCGTTTAGATCTCTGCGATTTGGGGGTCAGATTCGTTTGCCATGGTGAGGGAGATTTAAGTGGTTTCATCAAGTAGGCTGAAGTAACGGTTTCCAGGTTAGGGTACTGCTCCAGTTCTATGTTAAGTTCCTGGCAAAGCTTTTTAATATCAGCAGAGGTGTGTCCTTGGAGATTCTTTCCGTTGGCTGTGATGGAGATGCCCAACGGGAAAAGCCATCTATATAGAAAGTGTTTTTGTTTAAGAAGTCTCCGCTTAGCTAAGGTGATTGGTGACAGATCTTGGTATATGTGTATCACCGAATCGTTGCAAGATATGTTTGTAGCTTCCCGAGCTCTTTGTAAGACGAGATCTTTGGTTCTATAGTCTAGAAAACTGCATAGTACATCTCTTGGGGACTCAGACGGAGGGGGTCTTGGACGGAGTGCTCTATGCACTCTCACTAGCTCCATTTCTTTGGGATCATCAGGTAGTAGAATGGAGCGGAGAACATCAATAACCGTTGGGGTGAGTGCATCTTGACTTATTGACTCGGGGACGCCTTACAGGCGTAAGTTGTTATGTCTTTCCCTGTTCTCGTGGTCCTGTAGGGTCATGAAGATTTTATTTAGGTGATCCTCATGTTGTTGGAGACTTAGCAAAGCAGTATTTGAATGCTGGACTTCCTCCGTCTGGGAGGTTTCCAATGAGTCAACCCGGTGGCCCATTTGCGCCAAATCTCTTTTGATATCAGACAGTTCTCTGACCATTGGTTTAAGTGCTTTGCTCAGGGTTCGTTTGAGGCATGATCTTGTTATCAATTGGTGTTTAGTAGTGTCCTCTGTGTCTGGTTCACTGTCCAACTCTGACTCCGAGTGGTCCTCTACCAGAAGGAGTCTGGATGTTTGAGAAAGTGAGGACATATCAATTTGCTTCTTTAAAATGTATCTAAGTCTGGTAGAGAAGTGTTAGTGTTGGATTTTGTAGACGACTTCACAGATTTTGCAGCAGATTTCACCATCGTGCAGTTTTATAATGGTCAAATCATATATAATTCTTTTATCCGTCAATTCCTGCAGTGCGCTCTAGATGTCGCACATGTTAGGTTTATGTCTGAAATCTGGAATATTTGGTAATAGTGGGAGATCCAGAAGATAGGACTATTATGCTGGAGTTTAAAGCCCCAAGTGTAGCAATAGGGACAGGTGGTTTGGTTTCTGCGTAGCACAATGTCCCTTGTAGTTGTTGTCAATGGTAATTAAGGGTCGATAGGGAGGATGTTATAGTACCCTGTTAAATAGTGCAGTCTGCAGATGTCAGCCACCTGTAGGTATTAATGCCTTCTCCATTTTATACCCACATATAGGAAGATAGTGGTGTCAGAAGGGTATAGTCCTGTAGGAGTTGTTAATCAGGGATCCAGGGGTTAACGTGGGTGTTGTCACAGTTCTGGGACACAGTCCTGTTATGACTAGGCTTACAATCAGATCGGGTGACTTTATCCCCTTTGAAAGAAGGGTGCTGCAGGCCTGTCTTGATCACTAGGATTGAAGATGTAAGGGGTTAATCCCATGCTTTCCTCACTGGGCTTCTGTCGTCTCTTATAATAATATGGCTCAGGTTGTTGTTAATCCCCTCCAGGGTATTGGGGACCCCCTCATTACTGGCAGTGTCCTGGGGTATAAACAGTGGGGAGGTCACCCGCTGCAGGGCTTTTATCTTTATAGCAGAGGTTTATTTGCACCTACCAGCTCCAGTAGCCCTGCACCCGTCGGCTCCGGTATTATAACACCGACTCTCTCCGGCAGTCCACAATCCCTCCGGTGAGTCAGACGGTAGTCACTAGTAGCCGGCCGGTGGTGGGCTCCGGTACACAATGCCGATGTCGGCGGCAGTCTCTCTCAGCAATGTGACTAATGTTGCTTCTGCAGCACCGGTGCCTCTCTCCACATTCGCCTTCACAGTCTTTCCCGCCTCCTGGTTTCACCGGGCGCTGTATTCACTCACCAGGCTCTGGCGGTCCCACAGCTTCTGGCGTCTCAGTGGCACTTCACCACCCGGGTTATCAGCCAGGAGAGTGCCAAGCCCTCAGACAGAACGAGTAAGTCGCTCCACAGGGTCCAGGCAGGTAGTCAGCCCTGCTCAGCAGCACGACCTCCTGGGGATGGGGAGGGGGTGTCTCTGTGGGATCAGATTGAGTCCAGATTATGTCCTGAGGCAGAAATGAGCCCTGATCCACAGTCAGGGACAATGTAGCTATCAATATAAATCATAAAATGACGGCATCACCTGGACATGAAAAGGTGCTGGCAAAAAATACACATGAATTAAGGGGTTAATTGCCGCGACACTTAACATGATGTATGTGAACTAGCAAATGGCTATGTTCAAGGCTATGTACAGCTAAGTACTATGCAAAACTTATCAATTTATTAGAAAACGTCAATAGAATAAATAATAAGGTGGCAACAAACAGTACATGTACAAGAGTACCCGAACAGGATAGCGGGGGGCACATAATTCATATAAATTGTCAAAAGGGTAAGCGATTTTTCATAATCTGGTACAGAGTCTAGCAAGTATGATGGTAAAAAATACAGAGTTCACTGGAGTAAAACAAAAAGTAGCAAGAAATTACATCGTAGTATGAATAAATACAATCTCATACAAATAAAGTGCCAGTGCAACAAGTGGCAGGGACAGAGAAATCCCTATCATAGTCATACTAAGGTGCTTTTTTGAGTACAGCGTGAATGCTTACACTCACTTAGACCAATAAATGTATCATACCCATAATGAGTCAGAGTAAGGTTAAAGTGCCCTCCACAGGTCCTGTCAGGTAAAGAACCCCGACGCGGCGTTTCGCTGCATAGGCTTGGTTGCTGCAGCTTCCTCAAGGGGATGTGTTATGCATCCTGTGACAGCCCCTATCTAATGTCCGTCTTATATACAGCCATGCTGGACTCCTAACCCGTCTCACCTGTTAATCACGCATCATCTCCAGTCGCCGCGTACCGGAAGTGGCGTCTCGGAATAACATGACGGCCGGCTCTGACGCTCACACGGCACCAGGGGACGCGTCACCATGGTACCGACGCATGCGCATCAGGCTCGGCCGTCCCGAGAAACGCCACCCCGTGCGCCACGGTGGAGAGAGCGAGGTGAGGGGGCGAGTCGCATGCTGATACGTCAATGCGAGCGAGTCGCAAGTTAGTAAACTACTACTGGCAAGTCGCACGTCAGTGCATCGCTACAGACCGTAGGGGAGAAACAGGACATCACCTAAACAAAGAAAAGGTACAGATAATAAAAACAGACAGCCTATTTCCCTAAAGATCCCAAAATATGTTTTTGGTTATACTAGCAGTCATCCAAAAATATACATAAACTACACCAGGGGGAAAGTATAGGGAACATACAGTAATGTAGTAGACTCTAACAAGTAATATAGCAAGTCCCACAGGGCATGGAGGCCCACAGTCAAGGGGCCCAAGTCCAATTCCCACAGGTTAGCTCAGTTCAAAAGTTTAAGTATGAGTCCCCTTTTGTGTAGAGATTGATCCAGACATGGATGAAGGCGCTGAACGTCCATCTTTCAGGAGGCCAAAAAAGGGGAAGAGGAAGGAGGCTGAAAGAATAAAAAATGAAAATTGATTTAAAAACTTTCCCAAGAAAGGTGGGAAGAGTACAAGCACAGTATAACACGGGTACAGACCAGATATATTAAGACGGCTAGCTTCACAGATAAGACCTAAAAGATAAGGATTCTTTGATCCCCTTGGGGCTGAGGGTATCAAGGGTCACTATCCATTTTGCCTCCATCTGAGTGAGGCTTTTCTTGAGATTACCCCCTCTATTTCCTGCCCTTACCATGTCTATTCCCCTAAATTTTAAACGTGTTATACTGTGCTTGTACTCTTCCCACCTTTCTTGGGAAAGTTTTTAAATATTATTATTAAATGTTATTCCGAGATGCCACTTCCGGTGCACGGCGACTGGAGATGATGCATGATTAACAGGTGAGACAGGTTAGGAGACCAGCATGGCTGTATATAAGACGGACATTATATAGGGGCTGTCACAGGACGCATAACACATCCCCTTGAGGAAGCTGCAGCAACCTAGCCTATGCAGCGAAACGCCGCGTCGGGGTTCTTTACCTGACAGGACCTGTGGAGGGCACTTTAACCTTACTCTGACTCATTATGGGTATGATACATTTATTGGTCTAAGTGAGTGTAAGCATTCACTCTGTACTCAAAAAAGCACCTTAGTATGACTATGATAGGGATTTCTCTGTCCCTGCCACTTGTTGCACTGGCACTTTATTTGTATGAGATTGTATTTATTCATACTACGATGTAATTTCTTGCTACTTTTTGTTTTACTCCAGTGAACTCTGTATTTTTTACCATCATACTTGCTAGACTCTGTACCAGATTATGAAAAATCGCTTACCCTTTTGACAATTTATATGAATTATGTGCCCCCCCACTATCCTGTTCGGGTACTCTTGTACATGTACTGTTTGTTGCCACCTTATTATTTATTCTATTGACGTTTTCTAATAAATTGATAAGTTTTGCATAGTACTTTTTGTTCTCTTAGTTTAAAATATCTATTTGAGTACCTTTATGCTTTAGACATTTCCCCCACTTAAATTGTTATGTGGAGGCTTTTGTCCTTTATACCTAAGCCCATTTGGGCGTTGTTTCTATGTACAGCTAAGGTGGCATATATGATACAGGAACACAGTAAATGCTGCTATGGAATATAAAGTAAAAAAGAGAGTCTTAGCTTCAACAATGGCCATTAGGGAAGAGCCCGGTAACTGCGCCAAAGTGCTCTCTTCCTACCGGGTACTAACGTCAGAAAAAATCATACTATAAATAATATATAATATTTATAGTATGATTTTTTTCTGACGAGCTCCCTTTCCCTCCCCCAGCCCAGTAACTTCGCCCTTTACTCCATCTTGCTGTAGCCCCAGTCCACAGACACACTATACCAGCAGGTTTTAATTGCATTCCACAGGCATAAAAATCCCAGTCTAGCAATTGCAGACCGCATGAAGCAGCAGTGCGTTAGGACCCGGTAGGATGAGAGCACTTTGACGCAGTTACCGGGCTCTTCCCCAATGGCCATTGTTGAAGCTAAGACTCTCATTTTTACTTTATATTCCATAGCAGCATTTACTGTGTTCCTGTATCATATATAAACCACCTTAGCTGTACATAGCCTTGAACATAGCCATTTGCTAGTTCACATACATCATGTTAAATGTAGCTATCAAGGCAGGGTCCTGTGGATATTGATTGCCCTGTAACCAAGGCAGGATGACGGGGATTATGCAGCTGGTGGTTGGAGTTGCTTTAAGCTTTGTCCTTCCTGGACCGCGGCCATCCTGGATCTCCTCAGTTTATGTGGTTCTCAGCGCTAAACCAGCCCCCTTCTTTCTATGGCTACAGGTATAGACTCTAGGTCAAATTGTATTTTTACTCTTATAGGCATGTTTATTAAACAATATTTGTACCACAGGTAAATAAAAACTTATTTTAAACCTTTAAAAAATGATAAAAATGATAAAAATTGTTTTACTTTCTATGTAGCATTTACCTATTTGTGTTTCCCTTTAAGAGATGATGGATGGTTTCAGTGGCTTTTTAGGTGATCTGTTTCAGCTTCCTGTTCAGGCCGGTGTAGGGTGCGGTTCTGATCATCCGGATTGATCTTGTGATCTTGATGTGGTCGTTCTTGTATGTAATACACTGGGATGGAGATGGCACCTCTTTCAGTGTCTCATTTATGGTTCCTATTATGGAATGAATAGGGAGATGATTATTGGTGTTGTATGACTGTTATGATGCCACTTTATATAGTTTTTGCTTTGTACCTGCGGGTGATACTTGAATGCTTTCAGAGGATCCTTGGTTTCTAGATGGGTCTTTTTGTTGCACAGGCCCTCTGTCCTTTATCACTATAATGATAATGATTATTATTGGTAACTAATGACATTTCATTTAGTGTGCTGTTGTATGTATCATACGTACTGATTCTGGTAGATGCAGTCTCTTAGCTTGGGGACCTTCTTTTTATGGGAATAGTTGTGGCTGTGATGTTTTTTTCTATATGTTTCTTCCTGGACCTATCTGGTATAAATTGCTATAAGTGCTGCTTGTTTGTCTAATTACATATGTTATGCTGTGACAACTTCTCCCTAGACTGAGATTATTTGCTGTTAATGTAATGCTATCATTAATAATTGTAAGGTACATTCATATGCTGCATATATTATGGTGTGACCACCTCCACCTGCATGGTTGATAGTTGTGAAGGCCCTGGCCTCCTGTGTGGTGCTCCAGAACTGCATTCACTTTGAGGTTCAACTGCTAGTTGAGGGGTTAATGTGTGACTCGCCTGAACTCCCCTCCCCCTAGCCTTTAAGTATCCTTTCCTTCCACCAGGTGGTGCTGCTGATAGAGTTTCACTCTATGCCTGGAAGCCGTGCTGTGTAGTCCTGTGTGTTTGTGTGGCTGATGTCCTTTGGATTTGCTGTATCCCGATTCTGTGGAGGGAGGTAAGGGGGAAATAGTGCAGGGCTGGTGGAGGAGGTTAGGGAGAGGCTGGAGGCCCGAACCTTCTCACCATCAGAGATACCTTTGGGATCAGGGCCATTCAGGGTCCCTAGACTAGGGTCAGACTAGTCTTCCATGGTCACCCTGCCCATAACTGCCATTCCCTCATCAGTATTCACTACACCGTGACACAGACATTGACTCCAGTTTCCTCCCTTTCATTCCTCATTTGTTTTGTTGTACATTTCTTGTTTTGGAGACATATTGCTTTAAGTTTCCAGTCTTGACGCTATATGCTACTTCCTGGACCTATTGGGTATAAATTGATATAAGTGCTGCTTGTTACGTGGAGGTGAATTTAGCATAGCACATGCAAGTGAATGAGTACTGATGTTAGTAGAGTATTAAGTAATGTCAGCATCATTTAACAGGAAAGCGCTCACAGTATAGATAGAGGTGGAGGTGGTCACACCATAATATACCAAGACAGGTTATTAGAGGACTGAGGGGTCTGCAATACAAGACAGGTTATTAGAGGACTGAGGGTCTGCAATACAAGACAGGTTATTAGAGGACTGGGGGGTCTGCAATACCAAGACAGGTTATTAGAGGATAAGGGGTCTGCAATACAAGACAGGTTATTAGATGACTGGGGGGTCTGCAATACCAAGACAGGTTATTAGATGACTGGGGGGTCTGCAATACCAAGACAGGTTATTAGAGGACTGAGGGGTCTGCAATACCAAGACAGGTTATTAGAGGACTGAGGGTCTGCAATACTAAGACAGGTTATTAGAGGACTGAGGGGTCTGCAATACCAAGACAGGTTATTAAACTTGGGGTTTTTTAGCTTGGAAAAACGAAGGCTTAGAGGTGATCTTATAATAATGTATAAATATATGAGGGGACAGTACAGAGACCTTTCTAATGATCTCTTTACTCTTAGGCCTGAGACGGGGACAAGGGGGCGTCCTCTACAGAGACAGGGACAAGGGGGCGTCCTCTACGTGTGGAGGAAAGAAGGTTTAATCATAATCACAGATGTGGATTCTTTACTGTAAGAGCAGTGAGACTATGGAGCTTTAAGAAGGGACTAGATGCTTTTCTTGAAAACTATAATATTACCAGTTATATATACTAGATTCTTTGATAGATCCAGGGATCTGATTGCCATATCTGGAGTCAGGAAGGAATATTTTCCCCCAATGTGGAGCTAGTGTTGCCACATGGGTTTTTTGCCTTCCTCTGGATCAACATGTTGGGCTATGGGATGAACTAGATGGACTTAGTCTTCCTTCATCCTTAAAAACTATGTTACTATGTTAATCAGTGTTACCTATAGTACTGACCGGGCATCATACGAACGTCAGTGTTATTATAAGACTGAGGGGCATACGCAAGACAGGTTATATAACTGACTGAATAACGAAGGCTTAGATGAGATCTAAATCAGTGTTAATATAGTACTGACCAGACATCATACCGACACTTCAGTGTTACTTTATACTGAGCCCAGACGATTATACGACGACGTAGTGTCCTATGTAGACAGAATCATACGAACGTGTTACATATAACTGACCACATTACGACACTCTTTACATGTAGACCAGTTAGACATGAGCCTTTAGACCAGAACTACCGACTCTTTCTATGAAAACTATAAATACCAGTTATATATACTAGATCCCAGAATCATACCAGACACCTCATGTTCCATATAGACTGACCAGACATCATACGACACTCAGTGTTACCAATAGTACTGACCCGAGTTCGACACTCAGTGTTCATATAGTATGCCCCATCATACGACACTCAGTGTTACCATATAGACTGACCCCAGACATCATACCGACACTCAGTGTTAATATGTACTGACCCAGACATATACGACAGTCAGTGTTACCATATAGTACTGACCCCAGACATCATACCGACACGTCAGTGTTACCATATAGTACTGACCCCAGACATCATACCGACACTCAGTGTTACCATATAGTACTGACCCCAGACATCATACCGACACCTCAGTGTTACCATATAGTGATACGGTGAATAAAAAACCCAAAAACCAAATGTGTAATTACATTTTTTTTGCAATTTCACCACATTTGAAGTTTTTTTTCCCATTTTCTTGTACACTATATCGTAAAATAAAAGATTTAATTCAAAAGTGCAACTCGTCCCACAAAAAATAAGCCCTCATATGTCTACAAAGACAGAAAAATGAAAAAGTTATGGGCTTGGAAGAAGGGGAGGAAAGAATGGAAAACAGAAAATCGTCCAGTAGTGATCATGCTCCGAGGGGCAGAAGAGCTTCCTGCAGGATCTGGTGTCGATGTGGCTGGTCAGGGGTGTACTGGTTCTGTGCACATAGCTGCGATCGGCGGGAGAGCTCCAGTCACACGTCTGCTCACATCCCGGCTAGGCCACGCCCCTTTGTGGTGACATCATCACTTACCATATATGGCATATCTACCGTATTACCATATATGGCATAGAACCCAGTGATGTCACAATGGGTTGTTGACAATATGAACATTCAGTCTGCTGTCAGAGCTCATTCTTCACAGATCTTCCTCCTGAGTGGATCTCTCCAGAGTTGCTCCTGTGGATCAGCCATTTACTGGGTTTGGGGTAATTGATTAACATTACTAAACTTTTAAAAGATCACAGGTAATAGTGCTCTTCATATTATCAAATATTTTTATATTATTGAGCAAAAAAGTTATATTTTTTTTGTTAAATTTAATAAAGAAAAAAATAAAGAAATAAATCTAATTTTTTTTATTAATTTCTTTGTTCTTAATTATTGAATTGTATAATAATATTTACCATCCACACAATTTGAAACAGCTCTGATCTTCATTTTTTCAGAGAATATTTTATAAAAGAAAGAAACTCATTGTTAGAATCTCCTGATTTCTGATGTTCATTAATGCCAATAAATCTGTAATACAAGAAAACAACATTATGTATCGATGGATGGTCGGCATGTAAGATCCTCCATTATCCATAGGATTAATATTATATAGAGTTATAGCACAATAGATCTTATTCTGTTATTTTAGAAACCTATCTGGAATCATGGCCGTGACTAATGTCCATCTCACAAAGCCGCACTGATTGCATCCTCCAAATACCGTACATTGCACTTCTCAGGCTGTGTTCACACTGTGCCGTTTGGATCCGTTTTTTCTAGTGCTTTTTCTCTCTTTTTCAGCTGGAAATCTGGATCAGCTTTTCAGAAAAACTCTACAGAAATGGATCATCTGTTTTGGATCCATTTTTATCCGTTTTTTCTGGTGCGGTTTTAGCCCATAGACAATGGTCTCAATGGGAGAAGTGGATCATAAAAACACAAAACCCACTGAAATTGACGGCTCATTCTAAAAACGGATCATAGTTAAAGGGAGAAACGCACCAGGTCATGAACGCTCAGATTGAACAGCGAAACATGAATACACATTGACTTTGCTGGGATTCTATTTAAGAGATGAGTTCACTGCAAAAACGGATCCCACAAAAAGTATAAAAAATGCACAGTGTGAACAGAACCTAAATCCCACCCCAAGATAAATTAGCAGGGGAATAGGGAAGCAGGAGTTAAGCGACTGGGAACTATTTTCAACTAGGAAAAGACTAGGATGTGTTATTATTTCTAGTGCAGAACAAGGTCCCTTCTTATATTCAGACCAGTGGGATACCTTGTATTCATGTTAAACATCCAAAAGCTTTCCCGGTTGAGAATCTTCCTTGTAAAGTCGCCGCCTCGCACTGAGCGTTTAAAATTCTCTGGAGTTGAGAAAGTGAAAGTTCAGGCGTTTCCCTTATGGGTGGCTCAGTGTTAGCATTGTATGGTGGTTCAGTGGTTAGCACTATATGTGCTCGTGTATATGTATTGGTGGCTCAGTGGTTAGACTGTATGGTGCTCAGTGGTTAGCACTGTATATGGTGGCTCAGTGGTTAGCACTGTTATGGTGGCTCAGTGGTTAGCACTGTTATGGTGGCTCAGTGGTTAGCACTGTATATGGTGGCTCAGTGGTTAGCACTGTATGTGCTCAGTGTTGAGTAGGCTCAGTGGTTAGCACTGTATATGGTGGCTCAGTGGTTAGCACTGTATGGGGCTCAGTGGTTAGCACTGTATATGGTGGCTCAGTGGTTAGCACTGTATGGTGGCTCAGTGGTTAGCACTGTAATGGTGGCTCAGTGGTTAGCACTGTAATGGTGGCTCAGTGGTTAGCACTGTACTGGTCAGTGGTTAGATGTAGGTGGCTCAGTGGTTAGCATGTACGGTGGCTCAGTGGTTAGCACTGTATGGTGGCTCAGTGGTTAGCACTGTATGGTGGCTCAGTGGTTAGCACTGTATGGTGGCTCAGTGGTTAGCACTGTATGGAGGCTCAGTGGTTAGCACTGTATGTAGCTCGTGTTGCACGTTGGGGAGTGATAGCACTGCAGACTTGCAGCGCTGGGGTCCTGGGTTCAATTCCCATCGGGGACAACATCTGCAGGAGTTTGTATATTCTCCCTGTGTTTGCATGGGTTTTTTCAGGTTCTCCTGTTTCCTCCCACATTTCAAAGACATATGATGTTTAGATTGTGAGCTCAAATGGGGACAGTGTTGCAAATGTATGTAAAGTGCTATGGTAGTAATAGCGCTATATAAATAAATATTTTATGATTATTACATTATGTATTATAGAAACATTTTTGGAAACTGATGAAGTGCTGACTTTAAAGTTCCCCTACTGCATCCAACATGTGTCTCTTTATTCTCTTTTTTTAACCCCTTCACGACCAAGGACATATATTTACATCCTAGTCTGGGTCCCCCCTTTGATGGGAGCTCACGCGCTGAGCTCACACCCTCCCCCACACATCTCAGCGGATCTCATCCATGATCTGATCGATGCTGTTAGCCCTTTGTTGATTGACAGCGCAATCCAAACCACCGCAGCAGGGATCGCACTGTTCCCCGCCGTGATCGAAGGTCCTGTGAAGCGATCACAGGACCTCCGCTGTTACCTGGACAGCCCAGTGTCCTGTGATGACCTCGGAAGCTGCATACAATCACTTCCTGCCGGTGATCCCCCAGTGAAGTCACCGGCAGAGAGTGATCATTTTTGCTGTCTTCAGATGAGCAGCAGCTCTCCTGAATCATTGGATTCCAATGTGGAAATAGCTTCTATTGATGTTTCAGGATGAAAAGTAACTGTGAGTGTCCTCCTTCCCTTTTCCTTTGGGTTTTTTTTTTTGGGGGGGTGTTTTTTTAATGACTGTTTCCTAATTGTATGTAAAGTTTTTCACTTTTACATATATATGGACTTTTGATCAATCTTTTTCGTCGTTTCTTGTGTTTCCCTACCTAGCGATCTGTCCTATGTTATATATACTGTCCAAATGAGTTGCATTTTAGAAGTAGAATACCGTATATACTCGAGTATAAGCCGAGTTTTTCAGCACAAAAATTGTGCTGAAAAGTGCCCCCCTCGGCTTATACTCGAGCCAGTATACGCCTGAGTGTGGGGGGGGGGGTGTCCGAGGGCTGGAGGAGGTGGCGGGAGGCTGCAGTATGAGCGGCCGGTCACGTGGGGCCGCTCATTAGTGCAATGCAATATGCACTGCATCCCCCTGTCCATCAGCGGCAGGGTGAGCGGTGCATATTACATTGCGTTTCCCCCCCAGTGGTATATACAGGCCCCCCGCTCTCCCCCCAGTGGTATATACAGGCGCCCCGCTCACCCCCCCCAGTGGTATATACAGGCCCCCCACACAGAAGGCTGGAGGCGGGGAGGACACCAACAAGAGCGATGACTCATCACTCAGTAAGTCCTCTGGACTCACTATAAGTACACTTTATAAAGTCTGTTTCTCAGGTCACAGGGGGACTGGAGCCATGGGGGACCCCTTCCCTTAATGCAGCTAACATGCTGCATTCAGTGGTTCATTTAGATTGCCATGCACCAGGGGGGGGTGACAGGTCCTCTTTAAAGACACACCTCTGGATGTATTTTAATGCATCTCCATTTAATAGCCGCTTATGGAGATGGAGATCCACGGCCATTGTCTTGAAGTCTCAACCTCGAGTGTCCAGTTGCATCTTGGCAATACAATACAGGTACATAGAAAATGGTAGCCCCCACCTTTCACCAGACACTCCCACTGCATCGGGTCCACAGCTGTGCCCCCACCATCTGTGCCTCCGTGGACCCTGTGTCCTGCACGTCCGCTCCACCCCTGCATCCCGCCTCGGTAAGCCATGGGGGGCTATGGTGGTTCCAGATTGGGGCGTCATGTACCAGGATGGGGGGCTTTGGTAGGTCCAGGATGAGGTGCCATGTTCCAGGTTTGGGGGGAATATGGTGTTTCCAGGATGGGGTGTCCTCATTATACCCCTAGATATAATTTCAGGGGTCTAGTTTCCAAAATGGGGTCATAGGACGTTTTCTGCTCTTTAGGTACCTTAGGGGTCTGGGAAATGCAACATGGGGCCCGTTGTCTAATTCAGCCAAATTTTCTTTCCAAAATTCAAATATTGCTCCGTTTGTCCTGTTCAGAATAAACTGGATATTACATTTTGGCATCCAGTTTGTCATACTGTCTCTGGTAAAAGTGAATAAATTGAGGCTAAAAGAACATTTTTAGGTAAAATATAAATGTAATTCTTCTTTCATTCCACCTTACATTAATTTCTGTGAAGCACTGAAGGGTTAATAATCCTCTTGAATGTGGTTATGGGACCTTGAGAGGGGCAGTTTTTGGAATGGTGTCACTTTTGGGTGTTTGCTGTCACCTAGGCCCCTCAAAGTCACTTCAGATGTGATGTGATCCCTAAAAACATGGTTTTGTACATTTTGATGTAAAAAATGAGAGATTGCTGATGACCTTTGAACCCTTCTAACTTCCCAACAAAAAAAATGCTGTTTCCAAAATTGTGCTGATGTAAATTAGACGTGTGGGAAATGTGATTTATTATCTATTTTGTGTGACATTAATCTCTGGTTTAAGGGCAAAAAATACAAAAGTTTAAAATTGCTAAATTTTTCAACTTTTCGCCAAAATTCCATTTTTTTTCACAAATAAACATAAAAAAAAATCGTCCTAATTTACCACCTAACATGAAGGACAATATGTCATGAAATAACAGTCTCAGGATCGCTGGGGGCCGGTGAAGCTCCAGAGTTATAACCTCATAAAGTGACGCTGGGCAGAATTGTTAAAAATGGTCATTAAGGTGGAAATTGGCTCTGTCACTAAGGGGTTAAATGTTTAATGGATGTGCGGCTCCACCATTAATAATAATAATATTTAATTACTAATCATTACCATTGGAATGAATGTGCTCCATTACTATCAATGGGCAGAAAGTAAGAGAGAGGCTGTGATGACATCACTTCCTGTATATTCAAATGAGCGGAACTACTTCCTGTATATTCAAATGAGCGGAACACTGTGATGTCACAATAGGAATGTTTTCTATAAGCCTGTATCTCCACTGCTCTGCTCATTCTGCAGTTGGATCTAATCAGAGACGCATTCACCTAGCATTGCTCCTGTTGATTTGTGGATTAGCGTTGGTTATTCTACACAGTGTTGTTGGATCTACATTGGGAGGTAAATCTATTGCTTTTTATAGAACTAGACGTTTTTAGAAAGACAGAATTTCCCTAAAATCTTATATTTATTATTAACTTCAAATGAACATTCAAACAAGAAACCAGGACTTGATGGTGTACTGAATATAGGGGGAGGAAAGAGTAACCCCTGTCTACTAGATTCCCCCTACCCCTACCTGACAGCGGGGGTCTGCACCCTAAAGATTCCCCGTGGTGCCAAATTGAATGGGCGCTATAGACCCTTTAGGATAAATACCAGTTTTAAAATACCTAATGGCAGAAGGATGGAGTACCTGACAGTCTTGATGGCGGCCAGGGTGGACCAATTCAATCAGGTCTGGGCCCCATGGGATTACTTTGCTGCACAAGAGGGTATATAAAGATGCAAGGCTTCTCTCATTCCTAGGGGGTTCTGTTTCCTTACCCCTTCTTCCCTTCCCTTCTTTCTTCCCCTTTTCTTTTTTTCTCTTCCCTTCTTTCCTCTTTTCCCACCTGACTTCTTTTCTCTCCTTCTTGATTTTCCTTGTTAGGATTTTGTTTATCTATTTGTTATATGGTAGTTATAGAGGGATGGGTCCGTCACCTTTGTCTCTCCTTACCTGGATGCTCCTTCAGGGAAAATTCTACTGGACTGGATTGCCTCACCGGGGATGTCCCTAAATACCCACGAGGATACGTGAGGAGGACTCTAGCTTGGACATGGGGCCCTTTAGGGGCTTTATGTCAATACTGCAACAACCCTGGAATCCAGATATACTATCTTTAAATGTAATGTAATGTCTTGACTTGTCCTAATGTTTTGTTTTCCCTTCTGTATATTGAAAATTCCAATAAACATTATAGTTGATAAAAAAAAAATACCTAATGGCATTTTTTATTTCATTTTTTTATTATCTTCTCTTCTTTTACACTTAACTGGTGATTGGGGTAATAGTTTGTTTGTATAATCCTTTATGGTTTACCGTATGTAGTGACTGATTAACATTTTATCATTGTGCAACATTTTATATTGTGTTATGTACTAATTTGGTTCTAGAATGAGGCCCTGCTTCACACCACGTTTCTTGCCTGTTTGTGTGGATCCTTGAATTTGCAGGACCAGACACACAGGCATGGATGTGTGTAATGGCCACTTTACACACACCAACTTATCTGTCCAACTTCTGAATAACTTACTGGTTGCAGTGAAATCATGGACACATTGCTCCATTTGTACACAGCCACAAAATGGAGCAATGTGTCCATGATTTCACTGCAACCAGTAAGTTGTTCAGAAGTTGGACAGATAAGTTGGTGTGTGTAAAGTGGCCCTTAAGGCCCAGTTACATACATAGATAATTGTGCAGAGATTGTTGGCAGATCTCTGGTTGCAGTGAAATCATGGACACATTGTTACATTGTACACAGCCACAAAATAGAACAATGTGTCCATGATTTCACTGCAACCAGAGATCTATGAACAATCTCTGCACAATTATCTGTGTGTCACCGGGCCCTTAATGGATGGCAGTTATGCTCCCGGATCCTGTTTATTGAAGGATCTGTTTTGAGCATATATAAGCATTGGCAATCAGTGCAGCCATAGGAAATAATGGTAATGTCAGTTCTGGAGAGAGAGATATCGATCCTGAACAGAAATTGGGCTGGGAGGAGCAGTGCATTGCTTCTGAGCATGCTCAGTACCAAAAACCAGATCCGGGAAACGATCCTTTCAGTTCCCGGATCCAGCTCCATAGACTCCCATGTTATGTGCACTGAACTGCGCCGGATTAGTTTGTCCATTTTTGTCCAGTGCACCCAATAACGGAGCAACTTCCGATTCTGAGAACGTGTAAAAACAGGACACAAACAGATCCCGGACTGAATTCACACAAACAGATGGCCATATATCACCAATCCGGCACCATAGGGATACATGGGTGGCAAAAAACAGATCCTGGCCTATCCATTTTACATTGATAGACCCGGATCCCGAAAAACGTGGTGTGAAGCCAGCCTGAGAAGTTTTTGTCTCCATTATTTGTTCATGTATTGTAATGAATGGCAAGCTACCATTGCCCCTAGAGAAGAGTGAGGCTATGTTCACACTGTGTGGTTTTGATCCGCTTTTTTCCTGATCCGTTTTTTTTTCAGCTGTTAATCTGGATCTGCTTTCCAAAAAAAAACCATCAGAAACATCATCCGTTTTTGATGCATTTTTTTCTGGTGCGTTTTTTTAGCCCATAGACAATAGTTTCAATGGGGAAAGGGGATAACGGTAGGAACTGGTTGTACCCGCAAGTTCCTAGGGCCCCATTAAAAGTTAAAGGGGCCGAAAACTGATCCAGGTACATCCAGCAATTCACACAGTCACTGAAAACCGGCAGTGTGAACCCAGGCTTAGGGATCACTGCTGCGTGCTCCACTGGAATCACTGTAGCCTTCACCTTCCTCATCTCCTCCAGTTCTTTCTGCTATTTCTCCGGCTTCTCCTCTTCCATCTTTCTGCCACATCTATTATCATTGCCGTCTTCTGCTCCTCATCTACTATCACTATATCTGATTAGTGATCACCTGCTTATCCGTCTGGATCTCGTAGTCCCACAGGATTTTAGCTCTTTCATTCTCCACCACTTTTTCTAAGGTCTCCCACCTGGGATTTAGGGGGATTTAGCCCATATAAACTGATGTTCCTGTTGTGATGCAGCGGCTCCCTCTATTGCAAATATATGCTGGGACTTGTAGTTCAGCATGTTTTAGGCTGCCTTCACATTTGTGTTCCCCTCCGCAGCGTTCTGCGGAGGGGAGCCGCAATGTGACCGCAGCACCGCAAGCCCCTATCTTTATAATGGGAGCGCACGGTGCTGCATATGACCGTGCGCACACATTCACTCACATATGTGATCTGTGCGCAGGCGAACGCCTGTGCACACATCACCCAGTCTCCTCCACACCAGAAATGCAACATGTCGCGTTCGTGGTGCGGAGGAGACTGGGTGATTTGTGCGCCGGCTTCCGCCTGTGCACAGATCACATATGGGAGTGAATGGGTGCGCATGGTCATACGCAGCACTGTGCGCTCCCATTATAAAGATAGGGGCTTACGGTGCTGCGCTCACATTGCGGCTCCCTTCCGCAGAACGCTGCAGAGGGGAACGCAAATGTGAAGGCACCCTAAGTAATGCATTACAAGTGCAGGTGAACCAAAAGACAGGGGCGTGTCTGGCTAACCTGATTCCTCACACACCTGAATATAATCTCTGTATTAATGGGATTAGATGTCTCTGTGTGTTTGGGAGTAGGAGCTGCCCTGGAAGACATATGGCCAGATCTCATATGTAGGAGGACATGTCCTTGAAAGGCATGAGGTTTAGGGACCATGGGACCGCTCTTACTTGGGACCAGCTGGTGCCCTAGAATACATGAGGTTCCAGGGACCATGGGAACAGCTGATGCCCTGAAAGGCATGATGTTCGGGGACCATGGGACCATCTGGTGCCCTGGGAGGCATGAGGCTCAGGGACCATGGGAACAGCTGATACCCTGAAAGGCATGATGTTCGGGGACCATGGGACCGCTCTTACTTGGGACCAGCTGGTGCCCTAGAATACATGCGGTTCAGGTACCATGGGAACAGCTGATGCCCTGAAAGGCATGATGTTCGGGGACCATGGGACCATCTGGTGCCCTGGGAGGCATGAGGTTCAGGGACCATGGGAACAGCTGTACCCTGAAGGCATGAGGTTCAGGGACCATGGGACCGCTCTTACTTGGGACCAGCTGGTGCCCTTGAAGCATGCGGTTCAGGTACCATGGGAAACGTGATGCCCTGAAAGGCATGAATGTTCGGACCGTGGGACCTCTGGTGCCCTGGAGGCATGAGGCTCTCGGGACCATGGAGACCAGTTGGTGCCTGGGAGCATGAGGTTTAGGGGACCCATGGAAGAGCTGGTGCCCTGGGAGGCATTGAGGTTCAGGACCATGGGACCTCTGTTGCCTGGAGGGCATGAGGTTCAGGGACCATGGGACCAGCTGTTGCCCTTGAAGGCATGAGGTATAGGTACCATGGGACTAACTGGTGCCCTGGAAGGCATGAAGTCTGCAGATCGTATGCAGAGCCTCGGATGGCTCTGGCAGATCCTGCTCTCGGTGCTTGGAGCGACCGTTGTCCTGGAAGTCAGATGTTATAGTAAGAGTGGAAACTGTCGATGTTCTGGAAGGTACGTAACGAGGAGACCACAGGGGCTGTGTATATAATACCAGGCAGGCGTATCTGCCATTGGAACAGACTGAGGGTCATTTCATGTTCTGATGATGTGCATATTATGGACTGTTTGTCATGGGGTTTATAATGTAATAAACCAATGGACTTAATTTTACTGAACAATCTGCCTGTTTGCCTCAATCCTGCTACCATATGAATGTTTGCCAACACGCTCAGTGAGCAAATCACTACACTGTATACAGAGAACCTGCATTTAATATATATGTACAGGGCCGGCCTTAGCCTGAATGGTGTCCTGTGCTAAACTGCCCTCTGGTGCCCCCACTCTATAATTATTTACCCTGGTTCCCAGGACACAACGGCCAGGATCACACATACCAATCCGCTTTTTTGAGGCTTTCCTAAAACAAATCCGTTATTTTTATGGTGCCAATAGTGCCTCCTGTGACCCTGGACGGTTTTTTGAACTTTTCACCAAAAACGCATATGCCTATATGTACCTTGCGTTAACGGCAGCGTTTCCCATAGGGCCCCATGTTAAAAAATAAATAAAAAAGCATGCTTTTTTTTTTTTTTTTTGCTGCAACCAAAAACACTGCATGCAGCGTTTTTTTTAGCCTGGGAGAAGTCATTGAAAACCGCAGACAAACCTAAGTGCACCATCTGTTAACGGATATGGCAAAAATGATCCCAAAAACTGTTCCCAAGCCATAACGCCTGCCATGTGTGACCCTGGCCATACACCGAGAGGAAACAATTTTTTTCATACCATAACAATTATTTCTTCACATGTATTGTACAATAAATGCTTTTAAATTTGTGCTGAAGAATCTGCACCTTAAATCCACATTAATTTCACTACATGTGAGCTCACACTAAGGGTAGATCTGACTCGCACGAATGCAATGCGAGAAAATCTCAGTGCATTCAGTCCCATGTAAGACAATGATACCGATCAGATCTGTGAGTTCTTCCTCAGTCCTACTCACACTGAGGAGAAAAATGGCAGCATGCTGCGATTGTCAGCGAGTCTCTGCTCACTCACAGCCATACAAGTCTATGTGTGTGAAACATCACTTGCATGTGTCTTCTGATCTTGTACATAATGGATAGAATAAGTGGATCTCGCCAGTGGTTCCCACATCAGTAAGAAGAACAAGGCGCCAATACTTTTTGTCTAGAATTGGTCTAGATTCCTCTACACCCATGTGTAGGAGGTCTGCAGTCTCTTCGCTGAGAACGGAGCAGGTCATGGCTCCATTGGTGGGATCTGCACCTCCTATACAAATCCTGTGGATCTGCCATACAGGTACAGGATGAGAAGAGCAGAGGATGCACGATGTACCTGTGGCCTGTGCTGAGTGTACAGCCAAAATACAGATAATAAAGGGGATTGTACAAAATTAGAAACACTCTCTGCTTTCTGCATAATAAAGTATCTTCGGGTTATAGCTGGTGCTTCTTCCCAGCTCCACTGACCTGACCAGGCTGAGGTGCAGTTACCACATACACCTCCAGAGGACAGGGGGCGCTGTTCATGGAAGACCTCAGCATATATAACCCTTAATCAGTCTGGGCTCACACCAGTTGGCAATGCTGTAAATAATTTTGCAGGAAATCTGTACGGCCTATTTCACACATCCGTGCCTCCGGCATTGGTACAGTCCGTGCCGATACATGCAGGTGTCCCGGACATACAGGGACTTATGATCCCCCTATGGCCCCTTCACATGTCCGTTATTCTGCATGGACCATGTCGTGTGTGGAGCAGATGCGTGTCCGTGTGCTCCACATGGCGACATATCCGTTTTTTTACGGAAGCATGGACCACTTTTGCTCTAAGAAGTCCTGCACACGGATGTTCATCGTGTGACATCCATGTGCACAGACCACGGACAAAAGTGAAGTGTCAAAATAAAGAATTTCATACTCCCTCCTTCCCCTCCAGCGCTGCCTGCGCCTCTCACTTCACAGTGGGGTGAGTATGCACTGACAGGCTGTGCTTGTGCTATCCACAGACAGCACACGTATGTCACATGATCCGTGACACATGATATAAGCCCCGCCCATGTGGTGTCACTGATGTGTGTAACAGGACTATAAGAAATCCTTGCTGAATCCTGATGTCGGGGCAGATTTGCCTCTGATTTTCTTGTTTGTTATGGAAAGAAAAGTCAATGTCTTTGAAATCCACATAAAACAACACAAACCATTGTACATTAGGTCCCTCCACACTGCGTTTTTTGCACATCTGTTCCTGGACAGTCACGGATCTGTGCACACAGAGGCCGGCTGATGTGCAAGGACCGATTTATTCACGGGTCTGTCATCAGTTGCCAGAGATAGATGGGAGGAGCTGTACCTCGCTTCTGAGCATGCTCAGTACAGCAAAACGGATCTGTTTTCATAGATCTGGACGCTGGGATCCATTTCTGTCTATGTGTCCGCTATTTTCAAGGCAGCCCAAAATCTCGAGCAGTCTCCGATTCTGGGTGCATGAAAAAATGGACAAAAAGGGATCTGTTAAAAAAACACACACGATGGCCACTTTAGGACCAATCCGTGCCCATAGGATAACATGGAGGCACGTTTTCTTTCTTGTTTTTCTCCTTTTAGGGTAAACCTCCGTTATTCCCCAATTTCAGTGCTTAATTACCCAGGTGTGATATGAAGCCGGATTCTTCTCCATCCTCACAACTCGGAAATCCGAGTGTCTATCTAAACAGATACACACAGATCCCCAAAAAGCAGTGTGAAGGCAGCCGAATACACTTCAACTGCTGCAGAATCTCATAGTACACCTCAGCTGCTGCAGAGCCGCATTATGTACACCTCAGTTGCTGCTGAACTTCATATTTAGACACGTCAGCAGTTGCAGAGTCACATAGTACACACCCAGCTACTGCAGAACATCATAACACAAAACTCCGCTGCTACAGAAGCTGGTAATATACTTCTCAGCTGCTGCAGAGCACCATAATACAACTCAGCCTGCAGACCCCAAACAAACATGATATACAACCCTCAGCTACTGCAGAGCTTCAGCATACACACCTCAGCTGCGCTCAAACACAAGGACACTCCGGAGCAGCTGAATCCTTTCTTTTAGTCCATCTTTTATTCTTTACATCCACATCATAATAACATCAATAGTGACTCCCACACTGAGGAGTACCCTATCAATGCCACGGCCACAGCGTCTATAGCAGAGGTTCCCAACTCCAGTCCTCAAGGCACACCAACAGTGCAGGTTTTCAGGATTTCCTTAGAAATTGGAATCATCCCCAGTGCAGGTGATTCAATTATCACCTGTGCAATACTAAGGAAATCCTGAAAACCTGCACTGTTGGTGTGCCTTGAGGACTGGAGTTGGGAACCTCTGCTATAGACGCTGTGGCCGTGGCATTGATGGGGTACTCCTCAGTGTGGGAGTCACTATTGATGTTATTATGATGTGGATGTAAGGAATAAAAGATGGACTAAAAGAAAGGATTCAGTTGCTCCAGAGTGTCCTTGTGTTTGATTATACACGGGTGAAGGCCGGTCACTCTTCTGATTGCTCTACAGTCCACAGGTGGATGTGAGTAATCAGCACAGACCATCCCTATGCTTCACACCTCAGCTGTGACAGAACCTCATATTAAAGAGAAAGAGGGAGACAAGGGCACAATGGGTGTAAACTGTTTGTGGGATATGTATGTGCAGTGTAAGATCTGCTCACCTTAGTCAGTTATGTGACCCACAACTGGTTTTATCACATCACCGCTGCAGCAGGATCCCCCACCTCATGGATGGTCCTCGGTAACTCCAGAACAGACACACAGATATATTGATCCGCGCTGCTCTCTATAACAAAGAGACTTCCTCTGTGCTTAACACAGTGATTCTTTATTCCTACATGTTTCGAGATCGTCCTGACCTCTTCATCAGGGATGTAACAACAGAGTCGTGCTGCATCCAGGACCATCTCGAAACGCGTAGGAATAAAGAATCACTGTGTTAAGCACGGAGGAAGACTTTTGTTATAGAGAGCAACGCGGATCAATATATCTTTCTGTCTGTTCTGGAGAACCTCATATTAGGTACCTCCGCTGCTGCAGAACATTATAGACACCTCACCTGATGCAGAACCTCCTACTGGATACCTCAGCTGCTGCAAAACATACCTTAACTGCCACAGAAACTCATTACCGTATATACTCGTGTATAAGCCGAGTTTTTCAGCCCAAAAATTGGGCTGAAAAGTCACCCCCTCGGCTTATACACGGGTCAATACCGTAATCCTATGGTGTCCGGGTGCTGGAGAGGCTGGAGGAGGCGGGGGGAGGCTGCTGAATGAGCGGCCCGTCACGTGTGGCCGCTCATTAGATATGCACGGCTCCCCCGCCCATCACAGTGGCAGGGGGAGCCGTGCATACAGCCCCCCCAGTGTATACAGACAGACCCCCCCAGTGGCACTAGTCCCCCATCATAAGAACAGCCCCCCCCCGCTTTGCAGAGCCCCCCCCCCGCTTTGCAGAGCCCCCCCCCGCTTTGCAGAGCCCCCCCGCTTTGCAGAGCCCCCCCCCCGCTTTGCAGAGCCCCCCTGCTTTGCAGAGCCCCCCCGCTGCATAATCTTACCATCCAGGGTCTTCTTCACCGGAGGTCCTGCAGTCATCATTGCGCGCTGTGTTGTGGTCTCACGTGACCCGGCGCGGTGACGTCATTCCACTGCGACCGCCGGGTCACAGGAGACCGGGAACACAGCGCGCGAGGATGGACTGCAGGACCTCCGGTGAAGAAGACCCTGGATGGTAAGATTATGCAGCGGGGGTGCTCTGCAAAGCGGGGGGCTCTGCAAAGTGTGGGGGGCTGTTCTTATGATGGGGGGCTAGTGCCACTGGGGGGGTCTGTCTGTATACACTGGGGGGCTGCTGTAGATACACCTGGGGCTGCTGCTGTAAACTACCCCTGGGAAGGCTGCTGCTGTATACTACCCCTGGGAAGGCTGCTGCTGTATACTACCCCTGGGAAGGCTGCTGCTGTATACTACCCCTGGGAAGGCTGCTGCTGTATACTACCCCCCTGGGAAGGCTGCTGCTGTATACTACCCCCCTGGGAAGGCTGCTGCTGTATACTACCCCCCTGGGAAGGCTGCTGCTGCTGTATACTACCCCTGGGAAGGCTGCTGCTGCTGTATACTACGCCTGGGAAGGCTGCTGCTGCTGTATACTACCCCTGGGAAGGCTGCTGCTGTATACTACCACTGGGAAGGCTGCTGCTGTATACTACCACTGGGAAGGCTGCTGTAACACTGCTGGGGCCTGTATATACCACTGGGGAGGCTGCTGTATACCACACTGCTGGGGGCTGTATACCTGTGCTGGGGTCCACCCTCGGCTTATACACGAGTCACTAGGTTTTCCCAGATTTTGGGGGCAAAAGTAGGGGGGTCGGCTTATACACGGGTCGGCTTATACACGAGTATATACGGTAATTCACACTGAAGCTACTGCAGAATATGCCTCAGCTGCTACAGAACCTCATAATTCACGCAGAAACTACTGCAGAACCTCATAATACAGAACCTGTTCCTCCCTGTGTTTGCAATTGTGCAAGATGACCAGCCTGTTGTGCACTGTGATACAGCAAGTGAGACATATATATGAACACATCTAATCACATTCATAAGTGATAATACACAGTGATCAATATTAACAGAACATTATATGCAGGGCGGTGGAGTCGGATTTAGGGAAATTGAAGAGTCGGATGTTTGGCTTACTGACTTCACAGCCCTGGTTATATTAGACAATCCATCATCAGCTCATTAGATCATAAGAAATGCATATAGTGCGTCGCTAGTTAGGGGACAAAGGTCCAATAATACCATAATTACAGGTTAAGTGACCAATAAAGTGCACATGTGTATGATTTAACTAAGGATTTGCATGACTCGCTTATCAGGTGCAATAAGAAAAACCATGACGGTATCGGCGTCCAGCACAAACCACTTTGGAAGTCTGTGATGTCACACATTCACTGTCCAATTAGGAGTTTAGCTATCACACATGGGCACTAGCCCTCGGGAGTCAGGCGCGCCATCTTTATTACTGTCACACCACAGTTATTGTGTAATGTTGAGAATTTATCCTGCGCATGTGTATGGCCAGCTTAAAGGGAACCTGTCACCCACTTTGGGCGTTGTAAACTGTGCCCACCAGCTGTAACATGATGTAATTGGGGTTCCTGTAACCCCTCTATGTGCCCAGACGTCCCCCTGCACCTCAGGAATACCCTTTTATTCTGTCCCGCGCTGTATGGTAATGATCCTGAAAAGGTCTTGGAGGATCTGCTCTCTGTGATCCTCGCCACCCCCTGCTGCCTGGAATACCCGCCCCGATCTTTTGGAATTGCCGCCCCTCCTGTGTATGGGCGTTGAGATTGCAATCATTTTCAGGAAGAAACTGAGTGTTATCTGACAGAATTGCAGGGGTGTCAATACTTTTGGCCACAACTGTACATAAAGTTCTAAATCTGCGTTAGGAATTGGTGTCTCCTGGACATTTGCCAATGGCTGTGTCTCAATGTCTATTAGTTTAAAGTAATCGTGCTCAGTCTCCTTTGTCACATCACTGCCTGTTTCAGGTAATAAAGTGTCTGGTTTAAGTACTGTACACCTTTCTATAGTGACATTTGGAGATGTAAGTGACTCACCGTAGCTGGGGCAGGTGTTTGGGTCTTCTCCCTGTCACGGAACCCGCGCCTGCACTTGTGTAGGCCCGGTGGTACAGATTCAATACTGGCTGAACAGATACTGGGTTTGTTATACTGTCATGACGCCACCTGCGGGAATTCCGGTAACGGTACCGGCGCTGCTTGGGCCTCCGGGGGATGGAATGCAGCTAGATGGAACGTTCCCCGGAGGGCGAGCGGTAATTCCCGGAGCCAGGAGCTGCATAAGATGTTGTGAGGCAGCTGCAGTTTTCACTAAGCGGAGATGGACAGTTCATAAGAAAGCACGGACACAGAGTCTTGCAACGGGTACTTTACTGTAACCAGCAGGTGATACATGGTATACAGTTAACGGGTAACAGACTGGGTGGACTCAGCAATGACAGGTGTTTTCTCAGAGCTCCGCGGTGTTCCTCCATTCTAACTAACTTGTGTTGCCGTTGTCACCCAGGAATGCCAGATCGGGTACAAGGAGGCTGCTTCAAGTGCCCTACCGGGGAATTCTGACAGGATTTGTGGGGAGCCTTGGGTCCTTTTAGTGAGTACTCTGCTGGCTAGATGACTCTGCTTGAGGCGGTGGTGGGGTGCTCCTGTGAAGCGGTCCTTCCACCCTGGTTTGCGTAGGAGTGATAAACGACTCCTAGCCTCGGAACCAGTAGTCCGGTTGTAGATGAACACAGGTATATTTGGGACCCGCATGTTGTTGCCCGAAGCCCGGTTGTTGAGGCACCGGGTAATGGCGCCCAACCGGGGGTGGTGGCCCGGGGGCTGCACGGAACTGTGCAGAACCCCCGCTCCTACGTTCCTTCCTCCCTGGCCACTTCTCTTCTTCTCTCACTACCCTACACTCCGCCCACCAGGACCTTGTTGGCCCTCTATTCTGGTGATGCATGTGGGGTATGGAGCTCTGAGTGTTAACTCTGTCATTGCCTAGTCAGAGGATATTGCTGCTGCTGTCTTGGCTGCAATACCCTCATGTGACGCACTCGTTGCGGGGCGCCACATAAGCAAAGATGCTTCATACTTTGTTAGTCTGTTCATTGATAAATGTTTTGTCCGTGCTCGGAGAGATAGCTCCTGCTCAGATTGCAGTACTTGTATTTCTAAGGCAATGTTCAATACCAAATCAGCAACTCTTTCTTTTAGATTTGCACTGGCAGCGACCGCCCTGATACTTGAGGGGGCTCCTTTTATTACTGCATTGAGAATAATAGCCTAGTGGGCGATGTTTTGTCACGGGGAGCTATGGGAAAACAGGAGAAAAGAAACCTGGGCCCCTGAACTGCCCCACAGGCTAGGAGGACCCTAACTTTACTTAACTCAGGGGTACCCTTCATGGTAGAGAGGCCTGAGTCTCCGACCTGTCCCTTTCTCCTGTCCAGCCCTGACCTGAGCCCCCAATCCCCACCCCAGAAGGTGAACCATAATGGAACCCACAGATAAAGACAGACTGGGATAAAATAAACAGACCACGCAGCAAACAATCAGGAAGATACAATGAGTGTCTAAGGAGAACTCAAATACAAATAGGAAATTGTAAAATAACAAAGTATACTTCACCAAACACCAAGCAACGATTTGGGTTTCACCAGCAACTCCAACACAGGACTGGTTAGCAAGAGGCCTGCAAATGCTATAGTCGGCATCCAGGAATGTTCTCAGCCATACATAAAGGGAGAAGGCGTTCCTGCAGCCTCAACCTTCAATTGACCCTAATCCGAAAGTTAACTCCTGCAAAGCTGAACATCAGTGCACAAACCACTGCTGACGCCCTAACACAGGCTGAGCAACATAGAGGTCTGAGGCTGCACATCCGACTCCCCAGTGTGAACAGAGACTGAAACCGCCATGACAGCTTCCCCCCCATGTTTCTGTGTTAGCACTCCTTTAGCATGTCCCCTCAATTCATAACAAAACAAGGTGATAGTTAGGAATTCCCAGTGCCGGTGCAGAGACAATGTCTTTCTTCTGCCTCTGGTGTCAGCTGATTGGGTTGGCCTTTATTACATGGAATAATGGCTGCATTGTTGCTGATGCTGGAGTCCTCCACTCTCTGCAGTAGCTTACCAGTCCTGAGAACGTCCTTAACGCTCTTTCTATGCTCGGCTCTTTAGTCTGACGCTTCTTTCCAGTCTGAGGTAATATGTTTTGACTGTGGAGAAATACAATGACTTAATAAAACCGCTCGCTCCTTTGCTACTTTACATCCTTCCTTGTACAGGAATTTTAGTAAGACAATGTTTCTTGAAGGCAGGTTGATTTGTCCGCTGTACATAGCAATAGGTCATCTACCATCTGAATCAGTTGCACTTGTTTATTTTCCGGGTGCCAGGAGAGAAGGACTCCAGCCATTGCCTCTGAATACACAGGGGGATGTGGCTCCCCCTTGAGGCAACCTGGTCCAACAATATTGGTTGTCCCCATGGGTAAACTGGAAAGATTAGTTGGCTTTCCTCATTGACTGGCACTGAAAAGAAGGCTTTGCTTTAATCGATTACAGTGGAAATGTTTGATTAAGCAGAGTATGCGGATTAGGTAGTATGGGTGAATCTATCATCATTATTGATTTCTTGTAGATCATGAACCATTCTACATACAACAGGTTGACCTGGTAATTGATTTTTCTTCATCAGAAAGAGAGGTGTATTATAAGGGGATCGGCACTGCCTTATAACTCCCACCTTCAAGTAATTATCACCTGCTGTGTGATGTATATGTCGCGGGCCGTAAGGGCCGAGGTACTCCACCATCCAGGGCAAACAGTTCAGGGTAGTCACAGCGGTGGTCCCCAGAGGTCGTGGCCCTGGTCGGACATGTTAAGAGGATATTTACAGGGGATTAATAGTTAGTGACGCCAACTGGAGTTTCTGATCATAGGTGGCCGGGGCTACTGTGGGGGGCTTCAAAGGGGAGATGGTAGGGCAGCCAGGAGGTAAGCCCCCTCCGGTCAGGGCAGGGGGTCCCTTGGAAGGTGTAGAAGGTGGATGGGATGGTGTAGTAGATGGTGGGAGAGGAGGAAGATGAGGGTAATGGTGTAGGGTGACAGCTCTGAGGGTGGATGCTGGAAGGATCAGACGACACACAGTTCTTGTAGTTCTTGCTCTTTCTTGTATTGGTGTAGTTACAACCCAGCCGGGTACAGTGTTCACCAGGATCCAATTTGATCCAGCCGTTCTGCAAATTTTTCAGATATCGAACCTTGTCAGATAGAACCATGAATTATAGTTATTGTAGGATTGGCAATTTTGAAATAATCTGCTTCTTTGTGATTGAAACAGTTCAGTGACTCCTTTCATCTATAAATGTGTTCATGTTTTTCTGTATTTTTGGTAGGATCTGTGGTGAGTAGTGAATATGTATTACCCTACACTAACGTGGCGTCCATCCATGTGATGTAATCATTTTAATCATTACCACCACAGATCCACCTTTGTCAGATTGTTTTATTCTTATATTTTGATTGTTTCTCAGTTTTTTACAGCAATTTGTTGATGTGATTGAAGATTGCTGTTCACATCGGGGTTTTCAGCTATTCAATCAGTGTTTTTCAATCCCTTTCCATCTTCTCCGGAAAGCGATCCATAACTGGACATCTTTCCTTTACAGAACATTGGGGATTAGGAATTTTGATCTTGGGTCCATACTGTGATGTCAGTGATGAAACGTGTGGTTTCTTCATTTAATTCATTCATTTAGCAATTGCAACTTGCTCTTTAAAAGGCAATGTGCTAAAAGCATTATCAAGTTCAACCCATCATCAACTGCTTGATTATCGGGACTAGTAGAAAAATGCTTTTTAACAGCAATATTTCTTACCATTTCCCCAAGAATAAGACAGTGTCTTATATTAATTTTTGCTCCCAAAGATGCGCTAGGTCTCAGGTTTCAGGGCATGTCTTATTTTTCCATGAACAAGAATTCACATTATATCCCTCTCCAGCCCTATTATCCCCCTGCAACCCCCAATATTCACATCATCCCCCCTGCAACCCCCAATATTCACATCATCCCCCTGCAACCCCCATCATCCCCTACAACCCCAATATTCACATCATCCCTCTGCAACCGCCATTATCCCCTGCAACCCCCAATATCCCCATCATTCCCCTGCAGCCCCGATCACAGTACTTGCAAAAAAACCACATACACACTTTGGCTCGCCGACGTTAGCTGCTGGCCTCTGATTGGCCGGCGACTTAACATACATTTACGGCAGCTGAGGCAGGAAGCTGAGAGCGGCGCCGGAATAAATACAGCAGCGAGCACCGGACAACGGTGGCGGGCTACGGGATGAGTCACAGCTGCATGCTCCGGTCCTCTGGCATGCTTACCTACAAAAATTGGTATGTCTTACTTTCGGGGGTGCCTTATATTCAGCAGCGTAGCCAACCCCCATAGTACATCTTATTTTCTGAAGGTGTCTTATTTTCGTGGAAACACGGTATATATTTATTCAGGTCACAAATGGTTGAAGACAGATCAAAATTGCTTGATGGTATGAAATGTAACCCTAATGAAGGTACATCTCTTTGATTGTGAGAAATGATACAGTCAAACTCGCTTATTTTTTGTGTCAGAAGTGGGCATGTTTTTGGAATGTATCTGGATTTGTGATTCCTACCCCCTTCCTCTCTTTTTTGTGTTTCTTCCCTCTTTTGTAGTATTGGTTGTCTGATACATGGGAATGGGAGGTGGAAGTGTCACCACCTGGGTCATCGGGGGGTATCCTAGAGAGGAGCTGAAATACACTCTATTTGGGGTCTAGTGTGTTTCTCACGATTGTAGTTGTTGGGACTTTTAAGAATGGATTTAGGACTTTTCCATTTATTGTGTTTCCCACTTACCCCATTTATACACCTGATTATTATTATAATCATAAACGTCTCTATTTAATTTTCAGTTTTTTATCTTAATTGTTTTTTTTCTTAGATTTTTCATCTGAGTTTTGGGCGTCTGATAAAGTCTCTGTTTTTGAGAGATGTTTCATTTTTCAGATCTTCTTTGAGTTTGTTCATTTATGTTTGAATCCGTTCTAAATCCTCATTTTCACTGTGAAGAACTAAACTTCTGAGCTGAAGTGAGCAGTCAGTTAGGATCCCATTCCAGGTATCCACAAAGTCATCAGAATAGATGGTATTGGGAATCTTTTTGATGCATAGTCAGTCCTCTTGGGATGATACAATTTTTGAGGGTTGTCAGATCCCCCCCCCCCTCCGTCTATTCTCCTTTTCAGCAAGTTTCGAGATGATTTTTACCGCACCGTCTGCACCAGGAGTAAAGTTGTCATTTTCAGATTGCACATTTTCAAACAGCAATTTTGCTTTATCCTGTCTCAAAGATGGTTCACTCATTGTATTCCAGATGGTGCAATGATTATGAGCAAATGTTCATACAAGACGAGTTACCTTTACACTCCATGTAACTTTTATTATTAATTATTATTATAGCTCCATGTATTCCATGGCATTTTACATGTAAAGAGGGGCATACACAGTAGAGGCAAATACAATAATTATGAATAATACAAGGCACACAAGTATGAGAGGACCCTGCCCGCGAGGGCTCAGTCTACAAGGGATGGGTGAGGATACAGCGGGGGAGAGGACGCTGCCCATGAGGGCTCAGTCTACAAGGGATGGGTGAGGATACAACGGGGGAGTAGAGGACCCTGCCAATGAGGGCTCAGTCTGCAAGGGGTGGGTGAGGATACAGTAGGCAAGGAGAGAGGACCCTACCCACGAGGGCTCACAGTCTACAAGGGATGGGTGAGAATATACAGTAGGATAGGATAGAGCTGGTCGTGCAGCAGTTTAGTGGACTGAGGTTCACTGCAGATTGTAGCTTGTCGGGTCTTCAGGTTACTTTCAAAGGTTAAAGGCGCGATGTGTTGTTGCTAAGAGTTCCAGAGTATGGGGGAAGCACAAGAGAAATCTTGTGTGCAGCTGTGGGAATAAGAGATTGGAGGAGTAGAGAAGGAGATCTTGAGGGAATCGCAGGTTGTGTGTAGGTGAGTACCAGGAGACTGTCACAGATGTATGGAGAAGACAGGTTGTAAATGGCTTTGTATGTCATGGTTAAAGGGAACCTGTCACATAATCTATGGCCCTAAACTATCACTACCTGCTCCTACAGACCCTAACTAGCTCCCTAACCATCCCTGCCTGTCCTAATAGGGCTTTATATAAGGTGAAATAAACACTTTATAAACTTACATGATCTGTGGCAGTGGGGCGTTCCTGACAGTAGGGCGGGGTCCCCAGAGCCACGCTCCCCCCGCCTCGCTCCCTTCCTAACGCCCTAATGGGCGGCATTGTGGATTTGAAGAGCGGGGAGCCCAGTGGAATCATCCCGCCCCGCTCTTCATGACGCGAGGCCTGAGAGCGCGTCATTTCCGGGCCGCGCATGCCCAGTGCGGCGGGTGAAGCCGACGCGAGTGCCGACGTCGCTAGGCAACGATCGGCGTCTTCGGAAGGTGAGTATCGGCGGCCCCCTCCCTCCCAAAACTGCACATATATATGTGTGTGTAATCCACATGTATATATGGATTACACACATATATATATATTTCACTTTGATTAGGCATAGTTTATATGTGCATCTATATCTATATCTATATCTATATATATATATATATATATATATATATATAGATATAGATATAGATATAGATGCACATATATATATATATAGTTAGATTATATATATGTGTGTGTGTGCATGTGTATATATATATATATAATATATGCACACACACACAAAAAAAATAATATATATATATAGTTAGAGTATATTTATATTTGCATGTATATGTGATATATATATATATATATATATATATATGTATGTATGTATGTGCACATATACATGCAAATATAAATATACTCTAACTATATATATAATATTATTTTTTGTGTGTGTGTGTGCATATATTATAACTATATATATATATATATATATATATATATATATATATATATATAACTATATATGCACATATATATGTGTGTGTATATATGGTTACTTGTGAATAAAGGCTGCAGCACTCCAATTTCAGTTGTTATTCGCCTTTAATGGCCTTCAGGCAAAGGTAGCGACGTTTCGGTCAGTGGTGACCTTTTTCCAGCAAAAAAAGGTCACCACTGACCGAAACGTCGCTACCTTTGCCTGAAGGCCATTAAAGGCGAATAACAACTGAAATTGGAGTGCTGCAGCCTTTATTCACAAGTACCTGTTTAACATAGGTGGTTGGATACCACCTCAAGGACTGATTAGCACCTAGCTATTGCTACAAAGAAACGCTGCTCAATAACCACTATTTGATTTATGTATATATGGTTAGATAGATTATATATATATATGTATATATATATATATAATACCTATAGATGCGTCATATATATACTGTATATATAAAGTGGATGCTACTATATATATATATATATATATATATATATATATATATATATATATATATATATATATATATATATATATATATACAGTGTATATATATATATATATATATATAAATATATATATAGTATATATATATGGTGCATCTATAGATATGATGAATCTATATATATATATATACAAGTGTATAGAGGCATCACATATATACTGTATATATACAGTAGATGCATAATCTATATTATATATAGATATACACTATATATATTATATAGATGCATCCACTGTATATATGCAGTATATATATGATCCATCTATACACTTGTGTATAGATGCATCTATACACTTGTGTATATATATTGAGACTTATCATATCTATAGATGCACCATATATATACTGTATATATACAGTAGATTATATATATATATCTACTGTATATATATACATTATATATATGGTGCATCTATAGATATGATGAATCTATATAAATACACAAGTGTATAGATGCATGACATATATACTGTATATATACAGTAGATGCATTGTATATATTATATATAGATATACACTATATATATAATATATATAGATGTATACACTGTATATATACAGTATATACAAATATATGATGCACCTATAGATTGATGCATCTATACACTTGTGTGTATATATAGATGCATCTACTGTATAAATACAGTATATATATGATGCATCTATAGAAATGATGCATCTATAAACTGTGCATATATATATATGCATATATATGCGTGTATCTATTCAAATGCATGTGTATATATATATATATATATTATATATATATATATATATACAAATGTGTGTGTCTATATATATATATATATATATAGATATAGACACACACATGTATATATATATATCTATATACACACACACACATATATCAGTATATATTTATATATATACATATACAGACACATGTATATATCTATATTCACACATATATATGTATATATATATATATATATATATATATATATATATCTATATATAGTAAATTACACATATTATGCATATGTGTGTAAATGTATATACATATACATATATGTGGATACTTAGACATATAAATATATATGTATATGTGTGCATATGAATATATACACACGTGTATACATATGATTGGCCACATATATACATAATGTGTGTATATAGTAATATATATCTGTATGTATATATACACATGTATATATATCTATATGCACAGAAATATATATATATATATATATATATTATATATATATATATATATATTACACAGATACACACACATTTTTATACACATACATATACGTGTGTATGTATATATATGTATAAATACATAGCTGTATATACAGACATACATATCAGTATACACACATTATCTATGTATATGTGTGCATGTATATATATATACTTGTGTATGTGTATATACACATATATATATATATATAATATATATATTTTGTAGAGAGAGAGACTGAGGGTGCAGTTTTGGGAGGGAGGGGGCCGCCGATACTCACCTACCGAAGACGCCGATCGTTGCCTAGCGACGTCGGCACTCGCGTCGGCTTCACCCGCCGCACTGGGCATGCGCGGCTCGGAAATGACGCGCTCTCAGGCCTCGCGTCATGAAGAGCGGGGCGGGATGATTCCACTGGGCTCCCCGCTCTTCAAATCCACAATGCCGCCCATTAGGGCGTTAGAAAGGGAGCGAGGCGGGGGGAGCGCGGCTCTGGGGACCCCGCCCTACTGTCAGGAACGCCCACTGCCACAGATCATGTAAGTTTATAAAGTGTTTATTTCACCTTATATAAAGCCCTATTAGGACAGGCAGGGATGGTTAGGGAGCTAGTTAGGGTCTGTAGGGGCAGGTAGTGATAGTTTAGGGGCCATAGATTAGGTGACAGGTTCCCTTTAAGGTTTTGAACTGGCGTCTCTGGGCATTGGGAAACTAGTGAAGGGCTTGGCAGAGAAGAGAGGCTGGGAAATAGCGGGGAGACAGGAGGATTAGTCGGCAACAAAGTTTAGGGTAGATTGGAGGGGTGCAAGAATGCTATAGGGGAGGCCAGAGAGCAGGAGGTTGTAGTAGTCGAAGCGGGAGATGATGAGGTCATGCACAAGTGTTTTTGCAGTTTCTTGGTCAAGGAATGTACGGATCCAGGAAACATTTTTGAATTGTAATTGAGAGCAGGTGGCAAGGGCTTGGATATGTGGCTTGAAAGATAGTGTGGAGTCGAGGATCACCCTGAGACACCGAGCATGTGGGACTGGGGAAAGTGAGCAGCCATTGACTTTGATGGATAGGTCTGTTGGAGGAGTGGAGTGAGATGGGGAAAGATGATGAATTCTGTTTTGTGCATGTTCAGTTTTAGAAATCGAGCAGAAAAGAAAGATGAAATAGTGGACAGACATTGTGGGATTTTGGTTAGTAAGGAGGTGATGTCAGGTCCAGAAAGGTAGATCTGTGTGTCATCAACTTAGAGATGATACAGAAGACCGTGGGATTCTATGAGCTGTCCCAGGCCGGAGCTGTAGATGGAGAAGAGTAGGGGTCCTAGAACTGAACCTTGGGGACACCAACTGATAGGATGTGCAGTGAAGAGGTGGTGTGGGACTCTGAATGTCCGGTCTGTTAGATAGGAAGAGATCCAGGTGAAGCCAAGTCTGTGATAACAAGAGATGAGAGAATCTGTAGCAAGACGGAATGGTCCACAGTGTCAAAGGCGGAAGACAGGTCCAGGAGGAGGAGGACTGAGTAGTGTCACTTGCTCTTGGCAGCTATTAGGTAATTGACCTACAATAAAGGAGACACAAGAGGCGCAGATGGTGCCTTATCACAAGAGACACACAATTCACAATGGTCGCAATGAGTCACACTCACCTTTTCAGGTTGTGTAACCCACAACCAGCTTGAGCTGCTGCAGAACCTCCACCGCCTCGCAACCGCGGGAAAAACAGAAGCTCAAAAACAGAAATGGTGTCAGCGGTCTGCGCTGCTGCTTCAATAAATGTACTCAAAAGGCATTGCTTTCTCCATCTCCATCTTTACTCCTCCACACAAACCGACGCGTTTCAGTGCAACCCTCGCACCTTCCTCAGGGCATATTACATGCTACATACAACGTCTCTTTTATGCTTTACAGAGCGGATGTTGTTCACAGAATAGAAAAATTACATTTTACATTCGTCATCAATGACATCACAGAGGGGAGGACACCTCCGACATATACTATGGATCATATATCACGCTCTAATTTTATATTAATCTCAGTATGTATAAATCAAAATGTCATCTTGATTCCATAATGCAAAGAGAGAGGTGATTAATATTCCTATATAAAAACATAAATATAAAAAAGTAAAGAAAAAAGCAGTCCATCTACACAGGGCTCGAACCAGAATTTCACACATAAAATGGTGTTTTTTGTTCATTTGTTCTTGTATGGAAACAAGTCGTTTTATCCTATTGTGCTGTCCAGGATTATTGTTTCTATAGACAAAAGCTAGATCTCATGTAACTGGTATATATTCACCCGGACAAATATAGAGATGCATAATAGCCTAAAGTGAGACTGTGAGCCCTCGTGGACCGGGTCCCTGCCCCTCCTGTACCTGTACGTCCTGATCGCCTAGATTTACTGTACTTGTTCTTGTCTCCCTCATCCTCATGTAAAGCGCCATGGAACCTAATGGTGCTATATAAATAAATAATAATAATAATAACCTGAGAATTTACCAGATTTATTGAATAAACATTATTTCTTATAAACACTAACGTTTATATTTCTAATTTCTTATAGGTATATATGTGATCCTTGGACTCTAGATCATGTGAAATATCAAAAATACCCTTGAAGAATGATATATTAATAGATATTTAAAAACTGCAATTGATTGTTAAAATAAAATGATAATAAAAACTATTTTTCATCAATAAATCTCATTTTTTTAGTGTGGAAGGAAATGGGTGGTAAAAATCTATACTACTATAAAAATAACTTTAATTCAAAAAGGTATATTCAAATTATAAACACAGGATTGGGTCTAAAAACATCAAAAAAGGAGTGAAACATACAGTATATATATACCGTATATACTCGTGTATAAGCCGAGTTTTTCAGCCCAAAATTTGGGCTGAAAAGTCTCCCCCTCGGCTTATACACGAGTCACTACGGTATTGTGCTGTGGTGGGGGCTGTGGGGCCGGGGCTGTGGAGGCTGGAGGAGGCGGGGGGAGGCTGCTGTATGAGCGGCCCCATCACGTGGGGCCGCTCATTATATATGCACTGCTTCCCCCTGTCAATCAGCGGCAGGGGGAAGCAGTTCATATATTCCCCCCAAAAGCTGGCACTCACCCCCCCTTGTAAGGCCCCCCCCATCGCTGCTTATACATTACCATTCCGGTGTTCTGATCCGCGCCGCTCCTCGGTGCTTCTTCTTGCTCCGTCCTCGCTGGCTGCATCCGGGGATCTCCGGCTGTCGCAGCGATATGACGTCATCGCGCGACGGCCGGAGAATGGAGATCCCGGATGCAGTCAGCGAGGATGGAGCATGAAGAAGCAGCGAGGAGCGGCGCGGATCAGAACACCGGAATGGTAATGTATAAGCAGCGGGGGGGAAGCCTTACAAGGGGGCCGAGTGCCAGCATTTGGGGGCTGTTGGTACCCCCAGGGGGCTGCTGGGTACCCCCTGGGGGCTGCTTGGTACCCCCAGGGGGCTGCTGGGTACCCCCAGGGGGCTGCTGGGTACCCAGGGGGCTGTTGGTACCCCCAGGGGGCTGCTGGGTACCCCCTGGGGGCTGTTGGTACCCCAGGGGGCTGCTGGGTACCCCCTGGGGGCTGTTGGTACCCCCAGGGGGCTGCTGGGTACCCCCTGGGGCTGTTGGTACCCCAGGGGGCTGTTGGTACCCCCAGGGGGCTGCTGGGTACCCCCTGGGGGCTGTTGGTACCCCCAGGGGGCTGCTGGGTACCCCCTGGGGGCTGTTAGTACCCCCTGGGGGCTGTTGGTACCCCCAGGGGGCTGCTGGGTACCCCCTGGGGCTGTTGGTACCCCAGGGGGCTGTTGGTACCCCCAGGGGGCTGCTGGGTACACCCTGGGGGCTGTTGGTACCCCAGGGGGCTGTTGGTACCCCCAGGGGGCTGCTGGGTACCCCCTGGGGGCTGTTGGTACCCCAGGGGGCCGCTGGGTACCCCCTGGGGGCCGCTGGGTACCCCCTGGGGGCCGCTGGGTACCCCCTGGGGGCCGCTGTATAACCCCTGGGGGGTGCTGTATAACCCCTGGGGGCTGCTGTATATACTGCTGAGGCCTGTATACCACTGGGGCTGCTGTATATACCACTGGGGCTGCTGTATATACCACTGGGGCTGCTGTATATACTGGTGGGGTCTGTATATACCACTGAGGAGGCTGCTGTATACCACTGGGGTTGCTGTATATACTACTGGGGCTGCCTGTATACTACCACTGGGGCTGTATATACTACTGGGGCTGCCTGTATACTACCACTGGGGCTGTATATACTACTGGGGCTGCTGCTGTATACAGCACTGGGGCTGCTGCTGTATACGACCACTGGGGCTGCTGTATACTACCACTGGGGAGGCCTGTATACCACAGGGGGGGGCCTGTATACCACACTGCTGGGGGCTGTATACCTCTGCTGAGGTCCACCCTCGGCTTATACACGAGTCAATAGGTTTTTCCAGATTTTTGGGGCAAAAGTAGGGGGGTCGGCTTATACACGGGTCGGCTTATACACGAGTATATACGGTATGTTTCCACGGCTCAGAAGATAAATCACACCCCAACCAGGAGTTCCCATGGCAGCTGGTTCGAATACCCCGTCCATTCCATCAAATTATAAACTTAAACAAATGTTCGCCACTAGGTGGTGATAGTCATCTCCCTAGTTATTTTCTGATGAAGAAGTATTAATGTTTTAGAGAATGTACAGATATAACTTATGTTAAACAATAAACAACCAAGGGATCAGCAATGATCTATTGTAAGGGTATGTGCCCACATAGTGGTTTAACTTCGGTTTAGTAGCGAAAACCGCCGGCGGTTTAGCATAGGTTTTATTTGAATTTATGTAAATCCTAAGCAGCGTTAGGACTTACAAGTAACCCTATGTAATTTAGAAACCGCTGTGCACACATAGTCGGTTTATGTGGCGGATCTGCCAGAGGTTGAGCGTCTCGGCGTGCTGATGTCATCTGGAGGTTTTCCTCCTACTGAGACGCTTCTCAATGCCGCGGTCCGTGATCAGGTGAGCCGCGATTGGCGCTAATCACTGTATGGCCCCAGATATAAGAAGGCTTGGCTCCCTCCTGCACACTACCCCACTGCCCCCCGAGGAAGACAAAGGAAACACGTGTCGGGGCTCCTCCCTGACACAGTCCCCAGGTAGCAGGCATCTTTGGGTATGATAATTAACTCTTCACCTATTGTTCCCCTGGCATTGGATTCAGCTGCAATGGTTGTAATGGTGTGATCTAAACTGGACCTACCATAAGCTACAACTGACTGTAAAATGTGCAATTGTTATCTATGCTGGAGAGCTTTTACTTTCTGTATTTTGACTATATGACCCTGGAGATGTCTGATTTGTAAGATACTGGACCCTGCGTTTCACCTCTCTTTGCACCAGGCACTTCATCCTTTTAACCCCTTGTTGTCACTGATGCACTTGTGCTTACAAGTTTGATATTCACTTGTTATTGACATATAAAACTTTTGTAATGCATAAGCAGCATTGTGTTATTCTATGTACCGTAAAGACATACTGGTTTAAGTTAAACAATGTATTCAGTATCAGAACAATGGCCACAGGGGCCAACTTATATATTAATGGTTATAAAAATTCTTGTTCAACTTACTCCATTTCTCTCAGTGAATAGGAATAAATCAAAAAATCATAGAAACCGATGTGATCATTGCAATCAGATTCATTCTGTTACTAGATCCAAACCTTTTGGCTTCAATTAAGAATGTTGTGAATGGGCACTGGTATATTTAAAGAATGATCCTGTCCTGAGACATATTATACCATCCAGAACAGGGATAACTATTCGGAGGACCCCCAATATAAAAGGTATAATAGCACCTAGTCGGTTTAAAAAGAGCCCGGAGAATGATGAGAATAAAGATGAATGAGAAACATCCAAATGTGGGAGAAAACACTGCTTATGTTGTAGAGTGATCGAGGAGACGACGAGTGTCAGCTCAACTGTCACCAATAAAAGGTTTCCTATTAAGCAAAGCATGAATTGTGGGACAGAATATGTGATCTATCTGATTGATTGCCCATATAAAGTGCAGGACATAGGGAGAACTACACAGACGCTGCATGCTAGACTCATAGATCTAATAGAAGGAGAGGCTTCAAACAGCATGGGGGCTCATGGCATTATGACAAATATCATGATAGGGATTGTAATCAGATGACAATGACTCCCATTGATTATATAACAGAATGTACAGCCAATAGGTTTGAGACCTTGAAGAAAAAAGAAAAGTTCTGCATGTTTAAATTAGATTCTTTGAAGCCAAAAGGTTTGGATCTAGTAACAGAATGAATCTGATTGCAATGATCACATGATCACATCTGTTGCTATAATTTTTTGATTTATACCTATTCACTGGGAGAAATGGAGTAAGTTGAAGAATTTTTATAACCATTAATATATAAGTTGGCCCCTGTGGCCATTGTTCTGATACTGAATACATTGTACAGATATAACTTACGTTAAACATTCTCTAAAACATTAATACTTCTTCATCAGAAAATAACTAGGGAGATGACTATCACCACCTAGTGGCGAACATTTGTACACTGGGTACCATTGTATACCTTGAATAGGCTGTTATGGAATCTGCATCCAGCAAAAGACTCTCTACTGCCATCTTGTGACCATTTTTCATAACGACATAACCTTTGCATTCTTTTTATGAAATAAACATTAATATCAGAGAAATTCTATCTTTTATACATTTATTATGATCTTCTATAGGGCTCCTTAGTTTTAATTTTTATATACATTTGGCATTTTATATATTTAATAATGTTTTTTATTTTGTCTGAAATTAGTTATTAGATTAGTTTAAGTTTATAATTTGATGGAATGGACGGGGTATTCGAACCAGCTGCCATGGGAACTCCTGGTTGGGGTGTGAGTTGCCTTCTGAGCCGTGGAAACATATATATACTGTATAAATATATAATTCCATACAATCTGTAAACCAGGATGGAAATGACGGTGGTCACTCCATCCTACAGACTCCAAATAACATTATAAACAAAGAGAATCGGAGAGAAAGTGTGCGTTTAGGACAAAATCTTTACTATGCTCACAGGGCCAAAAAAGACCAGAAAAATGGCTCACTAGGAGCTATACGGTGATAAGTATACAATGTAAGGTGTTATACAAAAATTACAGAGAGCAGGGAAGAGATGGGTAGGTATACACTGTAAACAAAGAGGGTACAAACATCATAACATCTGTGCAAGAACAAATACATCATATAAGAATAAAGTGCAAGTGCAATGGTCATAAGTCATCACAGATGTCAACATACAAATCCCTCAGAGTATTATACAGACATCAAAACATCAGAGTAATATACAAATATCAGCACTTCCCTGTACATATATGCAATGCAAGTAATAGTCCAGCCAATGAAGGCCAGGCCAGGATCACAAAGTATAGTAACAACAAATCACCATTATGCCCCACAGTGGAGAAATCCCCCGCTTACTGTCCCCAACGTACGTTTCGTATTAAATCGTCACTTCATCAAGGGGGAGTATTGAGTGTCGCCCTCACAGCCATTGTAGCCCTTTATATATACACCGGCATTTGAATCAGAGCCGGAACATGTGCGCTCGTAAGCAGCGCTACGTCACTTCCGCCCTCTCCTCCGACCCGGAAGCGACGCGGCGTCAATGCGGCTGATGTAACGCGCATGCCCGGGAGTAAGGACGCGTCACTATGACTCCCGAGCATGCGCAGCCGCGCCTAGGACGCCACGACACCCGGAGGGAGGAGCGCGGACAGTGAAGCAGCGCTCACACACATGCAATAGTAGGGAAAGGTCCGCACTAACCTGGAGCTACCATAAAATAACATGGCACATATAGGGATAAAATACACAACACAAAACTGTGTATTATACAAACAGCTTTGCCGAGAGTCAGAGTACATCTCTATACACATAAACAACTATATAATTATCAGCAGCACGTCATAAATCCACAGAGTGATGTGAAGATGATCCATAATTAGATGTAAGTAGTCCCTTATGCGCGATGTCTGGGTCCACCAGGATACAAGTCCAAAGGATGTTCACAACAGAACCAAACGTACAGGGGCAATGGAAAAGGGGTGGCACTCAATAGGCTAAAAAATTAAAAGAGAACAAAAGTAAAAATAAATTATAAGGTGCAATATACAGAAGACCAGATGGGGGAATGGTCACAGAAATGGGGCAAAACTAAGAGATTCATTAAGTCCCTTAGGAGACATAGTCCCCAAGGTCACGATCCATCTGGTTTCATGCTGGGCTAGGATTTTCCGTGTATTACCACCTCGAATCCCACCATGAATGATCTCAATCCCCCTAAACTTAAGAGAAGAGGGGTTACAATCATGATGGGTCTTAAAATGTCGAGGTAGTGTTTTTAAAGTGGAAATATCCTCCACTGTCCGGGCCGCAACAATGCCCCTCACATGTTCCCCAATGCGCTTACGTAATTCCCTGGATGTGAGACCTACATAAACAAGTGAGCACCCACAGGTGGCGTAATACACCACACTGGTGGTGCCACAGTTAATGTACTCCCTAATGTCATAGGTTTTCATATTGTTAGTAGACGTAAATGAGGAACAGCGGAGGACACTGGCGCAGGCCGTGCAGTGGCCGCATGGAAAACAGCCCCTCAATGGTCGTGTCGACCCGAACAAAGCAGGTATATGGGGAACATAGTGACTCTGAACCAACATGTCGCGCAGATTCCTGGATCTGCGCGCTGTCATCATCGGAAAATCCGATAAAGACTCACGTAGGTGAGGGTCTGATTGGAGGATAGGCCAATGACGTTTTAAAATGGACCTGATGTGTTCCCACTCATGATTGTAGGTGGTGATAAATCTCACCACAGATGCATCGCTAAGCTCACTCCTGGCACTCTTTGTCTTAAGCAAATCAATACGTGAGGTATGCTTAGCCCGGAGGTAACCCCGCTTTATACTTCGATTGCTGTATCCTCGCTCCTTGAACCTGGCTGCCAAATCTCTTGCTTGTGCTTCAAACTTATCATCAGTTGAGCAAATGCGCTTCATTCTGAGAAACTGTCCGATGGGGACAGCGCGAATGGTCGGCCTGTCATGAGCAGATTTAGCATGCAACAAAGCGTTGACCGAAGTAGGTTTCCTATAGACGTCAGTCATAATACGACCGTCAGTATCTACTTCGATCAGAATATCCAAAAATTCAACACGCTTTGTGCTGAACTTATAGGTTAATTTGATGTTGTAAGGGTTAATATTCAATCTGCTCATGAAAAAGTCGAGCTCCTCCGCCGTGCCCTGCCACAAAAATAATAAATCATCGATGTACCGGAGCCAGCACTGCACATGGTCGCGGCCGGCCACACCCTCGTCGCCAAACAACCACCTCTCCCAAAATCCCAGGAAGAGGTTGGCGTACGAGGGTGCGCAGGCCGCGTGTGTGAGCGCTGCTTCACTGTCCGCGCTCCTCCCTCCGGGTGTCGTGGCGTCCTAGGCGCGGCTGCGCATGCTCGGGAGTCATAGTGACGCGTCCTTACTCCCGGGCATGCGCGTTACATCAGCCGCATTGACGCCGCGTCGCTTCCGGGTCGGAGGAGAGGGCGGAAGTGACGTAGCGCTGCTTACGAGCGCACATGTTCCGGCTCTGATTCAAATGCCGGTGTATATATAAAGGGCTACAATGGCTGTGAGGGCGACACTCAATACTCCCCCTTGATGAAGTGACGATTTAATACGAAACGTACGTTGGGGACAGTAAGCGGGGGATTTCTCCACTGTGGGGCATAATGGTGATTTGTTGTTACTATACTTTGTGATCCTGGCCTGGCCTTCATTGGCTGGACTATTACTTGCATTGCATATATGTACAGGGAAGTGCTGATATTTGTATATTACTCTGATGTTTTGATGTCTGTATAATACTCTGAGGGATTTGTATGTTGACATCTGTGATGACTTATGACCATTGCACTTGCACTTTATTCTTATATGATGTATTTGTTCTTGCACAGATGTTATGATGTTTGTACCCTCTTTGTTTACAGTGTATACCTACCCATCTCTTCCCTGCTCTCTGTAATTTTTGTATAACACCTTACATTGTATACTTATCACCGTATAGCTCCTAGTGAGCCATTTTTCTGGTCTTTTTTGGCCCTGTGAGCATAGTAAAGATTTTGTCCTAAACGCACACTTTCTCTCCGATTCTCTTTGTTTATAATGTTATTTGGAGTCTGTAGGATGGAGTGACCACCGTCATTTCCATCCTGGTTTACAGATTGTATGGAATTATGTATTTATACAGTATATATATGTTTCCACGGCTCAGAAGGCAACTCACACCCCAACCAGGAGTTCCCATGGCAGCTGGTTCGAATACCCCGTCCATTCCATCAAATTATAAACTTAAACTAATCTAATAACTAATTTCAGACAAAATAAAAAACATTATTAAATATATAAAATGCCAAATGTATATAAAAATTAAAACTAAGGAGCGCTATAGAAGATCATAATAAATATATAAAAGATAGAATTTCTCTGATATAAATGTTTATTTCATAAAAAGAATGCAAAGGTTATGTCGTTATGAAAAATGGTCACAAGATGGCAGTAGAGAGTCTTTTGCTGGATGCAGATTCCATAACAGCCTATTCAAGGTATACAATGGTACCCAGTGTACAAATGTTCGCCACTAGGTGGTGATAGTCATCTCCCTAGTTATTTTCTGATGAAGAAGTATTAATGTTTTAGAGAATGTTTAACGTAAGTTATATCTGTACAATGTATTCAGTATCAGAACAATGGCCACAGGGGCCAACTTATATATTAATGGTTATAAAAATTCTTCAACTTACTCCATTTCTCCCAGTGAATAGGTATAAATCAAAAAATTATAGCAACAGATGTGATCATGTGATCATTGCAATCAGATTCATTCTGTTACTAGATCCAAACCTTTTGGCTTCAAAGAATCTAATTTAAACATGCAGAACTTTTCTTTTTTCTTCAAGGTCTCAAACCTATTGGCTGTACATTCTGTTATATAATCAATGGGAGTCATTGTCATCTGATTACAATCCCTATCATGATATTTGTCATAATGCCATGAGCCCCCATGCTGTTTGAAGCCTCTCCTTCTATTAGATCTATGAGTCTAGCATGCAGCGTCTGTGTAGTTCTCCCTATGTCCTGCACTTTATATGGGCAATCAATCAGATAGATCACATATTCTGTCCCACAATTCATGCTTTGCTTAATAGGAAACCTTTTATTGGTGACAGTTGAGCTGACACTCGTCGTCTCCTCGATCACTCTACAACATAAGCAGTGTTTTCTCCCACATTTGGATGTTTCTCATTCATCTTTATTCTCATCATTCTCCGGGCTCTTTTTAAACCGACTAGGTGCTATTATACCTTTTATATTGGGGGTCCTCCGAATAGTTATCCCTGTTCTGGATGGTATAATATGTCTCAGGACAGGATCATTCTTTAAATATACCAGTGCCCATTCACAACATTCTTAATTGAAGCCAAAAGGTTTGGATCTAGTAACAGAATGAATCTGATTGCAATGATCACATCGGTTTCTATGATTTTTTGATTTATTCCTATTCACTGAGAGAAATGGAGTAAGTTGAACAAGAATTTTTATAACCATTAATATATAAGTTGGCCCCTGTGGCCATTGTTCTGATACTGAATACATTGTTTAACTTAAACCAGTATGTCTTTACGGTACATAGAATACTGTATGTTTCACTCCTTTTTTTATGTTTTTAGACCCAATCCTGTGTTTATAATTTGAATATACCTTTTTGAATGAAAGTTATTTTTATAGTAGTATAGATTTTTACCACCCATTTCCTTCCACACTAAAAAAATGAGATTTATTGATGAAAAATAGTTTTTATTATCATTTTATTTTAACAATTAATTGCAGTTTTTAAATATCTATTAATATATCATTCTTCAAGGGTATTTTTGATATTTCACATGATCTAGAGTCCAAGGATCACATATATACCTATAAGAAATTAGAAATACAAACGTTAGTGTTTATAAGAAGTAATGTTTATTCAATAAATCTGGTAAATTCTCCGGTTCTCATTTTAGGCTATTTTGCATCTCTATATTTGTCCGGGTGAATATATACCAGTTACATGAGATCTAGCTTTTGTCTATAGAAACAATAATCCTGGACAGCACAATAGGATAAAACGACTTGTTTCCATACAAGAACAAATGAACAAAAAACGCCATTTTTTGTGTGAAATTCTGGTTCGAGCCCTGTGTAGATGGACTGATTTTTTCTTTACTTTTTTATATTTATATTTTTATATAGGAATATTAATCACCTCTCTCTTTGCATTATGGAATCAAGATGACATTTTGATTTATATATACTGAGATTAATATAAAATTAGAGCGTGATATATGATCCATAGTATATGTCGGAGGTGTCCTCCCTCTGTGAGGTCATTGATGATGAATGTAAAAAGTAATTTTTCTATTCTGTGAACAACATCCGCTCTGTAAAGCATAAAAGAGACTTTGTATGTAGCATGTAATGTGCCCTGAGGAAGGTGCGAGGGTTGCACTGAAACGTGTCGGTTTGTGTGGAGGAATAAAGGAGGAGATGGAGAAAGCAATGCCTTTTGAGTACATTTATTGAAGCAGCAGCGCAGACCGTTAGGTCATTGATGACTGTAGTTGGGGCAGTTTCAGTTGAGAGATGCAGTTGGAAGCCAGATTGTAATTGGTGAAAGAGGGAGCAGGAGGAGAGGTGGGAGGACAGTTCAAGATGGACATGCTGTTCCAATATGAGTGATATGAAGTGATAGCTAGACACAGAGGATGGGTCAAGGGAGGGTATTTTGGGGATGGGTATGAATGAGGCATGTTTAAAGGATGAGGGGAAGACACCAGTTGTTAATGATAGGTTGAAGAGATGGGTTAGGGTTGGGATAAAGATTCTGGTAAGGTTCGGGATGAGCCGGGACAAGAGCGGGTCAAGAGCACAGGTGGTGAGATGAGATCTGGACAGAAGAAAGGAGAGCTGATCTTCTGTCATGGTGGAGAAGATGGTTTTGGAAGAAGAGATGAGCAGTGATGAGGAGGGGCTGTGGGGACTGTGGTGCAAAGCTCTGATGTAATCAATCTTCTGCTTTAAGAAATATGCAAAGTCTTCAGCTGAGATAAGAGACTACCAACACATTGTGCAGCATAATGTAGGGCCCAGTGTGAGAAAGCTGGGTCTCCCTCAGAGGTCATGGGTCTTCCAGCAGGACAATGACCCAAAACACACTTCAAAAAGGTCTAGAAAATGGTGTGAGAGAAAGCACTGGAGACTTCTAAGGTGGCAGCAATGAGTCCAGACCTGAATCCCATAGATCACCTGTGGAGAGATCTAACAATGGCAGTTTGGAGAAGGCACCCTTCACATATCAGGGACCTGGAGCAGTTTGCCAAAGAAGAATGGTGTAAAATCCCAGCAGAGCATTGTAAGAAACTCATTGATGGTTACCGGAAGCGGCTGATCGCAGTTATTTTGGCTAAAGGTTGTGCAACCAAGTATTAGGCTGAGGGTGCCAATACTTTTGTCCGGCCCATTTTTGGAGTTTTGTGAGAAATGATCAATGTTTTGCTTTTTGCTTCATTCTCTTTTGTGTTTTTTCATTGAAGACAAATTAAATGAAGATAATAATACCAAAGAATTTGTGATTGCAATCATTTTCAGGAAGAAACTGAGGATTATCTGACAGAATTGCAGGGGGGTCAATACTTTTGGCCAGCACTGTACATGATGTGATCAGAGACGAGACTCCACACACCGGCCTATGATGCCGCAGCCGCCATTGCTATGCGTCAGACCTGATCAGCCGGGAGTCACTTCTGCTTCAGGAAGACGAGATTTGTTTTCCCGCTTGTGACTTTTCCTCCCTTTTCAGAGACGTGACTGTTTTATTTCACCTTCGACATACAGGAGCAGCTGAATGAATTAGAAGATCAGCAAAAAGTGACTTTATATCAGTAATTCAATACATAAAGTGACCACATCTATTATATAGAGTCATTACACACAGAGGGAGCTATTTCTGTTAATGTTGATGATTATGGCTTACAGCAAATGACAACCCAAAGGTCATTATCTCAGAGAATTAAAGTAAGGAGAATGAAGGGTTAAACACCGCGCTGCCGTATTCCATGAGACAACAAAGGGTGACATATATACTGATTCAGGGCTCCCTGTGACAATATGATATTGATTTTTGATGATATTCTAATTCATTGAGATGCTCTAATAACTGTATGGAGGAGTTCAGCTATTTAACAGTATGGAGAGGGGGAAATGTGCAGGGATTTACAGGCGCCTGTGTCCCCCCTGAATGATTGACTGCATTTTATTATGTATCCAAGTGAAATGGAAGGATAATGTGCAATAAATGCATCCAGCTATTTACAAGGGGAGAAGGGGTATATATAGCCGACATGTCTCCCTCTACTCTGTAATGTGCAATAAATGCATCCAGCTATTTACAAGGGGAGAAGGGGTATATATAGCCGACATGTCTCCTTCTACTCTGTAATGTGCAAAAAATGCATCCAGCTATTTACAAGGGGAGAAGGGGTATATACAGCCGACATGTCTCCTTCTACTCTGTAATGTGCAATAAATGCATCCAGCTATTTACAAGGGGAGAAGGGGTATATACAGCCGACATGTCTCCCTCTACTCTGTAATGTGCAATAAATGCATCCAGCTATTTACAAGGGGAGAAGGGGTATATATAGCCGACATGTCTCCCTCTACTCTGTAATGTGCAATAAATGCATCCAGCTATTTACAAGGGGAGAAGGGGTATATACAGCCGACATGTCTCCTTCTACTCTGTAATGTGCAATAAATGCATCCAGCTATTTACAAGGGGAGAAGGGGTATATATAGCCGACATGTCTCCTTCTACTCTGTAATGTACTAAAAATGCATCCAGCTATTTACAAGGGGAGAAGGGGTATATATAGCCGACATGTCTCCTTCTACTCTGTAATGTACTAAAAATGCATCCAGCTATTTACAAGGGGAGAAGGGGTATATACAGCCGACATGTCTCCCTCTACTCTGTAATGTGCAATAAATGCATCCAGCTATTTACAAGGGGAGAAGGAGTATATATAGCCGACATGTCTCCCTCTACTCTGTAATGTGCAATAAATGCATCCAGCTATTTACAAGGGGAGAAGGGGTATATATAGCCGACATGTCTCCTTCTACTCTGTAATGTGCAATAAATGCATCCAGCTATTTACAAGGGGAGAAGGGGTATATATAGCCGACATGTCTCCTTCTACTCTGTAATGTACTAAAAATGCATCCAGCTATTTACAAGGGGAGAAGGGGTATATACAGCCAACATGTCTCCCTCTACTCTGTAATGTGCAATAAATGCATCCAGCTATTTACAAGGGGAGAAGGGGTATATATAGCCGACATGTCTCCTTCTACTCTGTAATGTGCAATAAATGCATCCAGCTATTTACAAGGGGAGAAGGGGTATATATAGCCGACATGTCTCCTTCTACTCTGTAATGTACTAAAAATGCATCCAGCTATTTACAAGGGGAGAAGGGGTATATATAGCCGACATGTCTCCTTCTACTCTGTAATGTACGAAATGTGCATCCAGCATTACAAGGGGAGAAGGGGTATATACAGCCAACATGTCTCCCTCTACTCTGTAATGTGCAATAAATGCATCCAGCTATTTACAAGGGAGAAGGGGTTATATATAGCCGACATGTCTCCTTTACTCTGTAATGTGCAATAAATGCATCCAGCTATTTACAGGGGAGAAGGGGTATATATAGCCGACATGTCTCCTTCTACTCTGTAATGTACTAAAAATGCATCCAGCTATTTACAAGGGGAGAAGGGGTATATACAGCCAACATGTCTCCCTCTACTCTGTAATGTGCAAAAAATGCATCCAGCTATTTACAAGGGGAGAGAGGGTATATATAGCCGACATGTCTCCTTCTACTTGTAATGTGCAATAACTGCATCCAGCTATTTTACAAGGGGGAAGGGGTATATATAGCAACATGTCTCCCTCTACTCTGTAATGTAGGGAAAGTGCATCCAGCTATTTACAAGGGGAGAAGGGGTATATACAGCCAACATGTCTCCCTCTACTCTGTAATGTGCAAAAAATGCATCCAGCTATTTACAAGGGGAGAAGGGGTATATATAGCCGACATGTCTCCTCTACTCTGTAATGTGCAAAAAGTGCATCCAGCTATTTACAAGGGAGAAGGGGTATATAAGCCGACATGTCTCCCTCTACTCTGTAATGTACATAAATGGCATCCAGCTATTTACAAGGGGAGAAGGGTATATATAGCCGACATGTCTCCCTCTACTCTGTAATGTGCAATAAAGCATCCAGCTATTTACAAGGGGAAGGGGTATATTAGCCGAATGTCTCCCTCTACTCTGTAATGTGCAAAAAGTGATCCAGCTATTACAAGGGAGAAGGGGTATATTAGCCGACATGTCTCCTCTACTCTGTAATGTGAAAAATGGCATCCAGCTATTTACAAGGGGAGAAGGGGTATATTAGCGACATGTCTCCCTCTACTCGGTAATGTACTAAAATGCATCCAGCTATTTACAAGGGAGAAGAGGGTATATAAAGCCGACATGTCTCCTTCTACTCTGTAATGTACGAAATGTGCATCCAGCTATTTACAAGGGGAGAGGGTATATACAGCCGACATGTCTCCTTCTACTCTGTAATGTGCAATAAATGCATCCAGCTATTTACAAGGGGAGAAGGGGTATATAAGCCGACATGTCTCCCTCTACTCTGTAATGTACAAAATGGCATCAGCTATTTACAAGGAGAAGGTTATATAGCCGACATGTCTAATTCTACTCTGTAATGTGCAAATAATGCATCCCGCTATTTACAGGGAGAGGGGTATATACAGCCGACAGTCTCCTTCTACTCTGTAATGTGCAATAAATGCATCAGCTATTTACAAGGGGAGAAGGGGTATATTACAGCCGACATGTCTACCTCTACCTGTAATGTCACGAAATGTGCATCCAGCTATTTACAAGGGGAGAAGGGGTATATATAGCCGACATGTCTCCTTCTACTCTGTAATGTGCAATAACTGCATCCAGCTATTTACAAGGGGAGAGGGTATATACAGCCGACATGTCTCCTTCTACTCTGTAATGTGCAATAAATGCATCCAGCTATTTACAAGGGGAGAAGGGTATATATAGCCGACATGTCTCCCTCTACTCTGTAATGTACGAAAGTGCATCCAGCTATTTACAATGGGAGAGAAGGGTATATACAGCCGACATGTCTCCTTCTACTCTGTAATGTGACGAAATTGCATCCAGCTATTTACAAGGGGAGAAGGGGTATATAAGCCGACATGTCTCCTTCTACTCTGTAATGTACGAAATGTGCATCCAGCTATTTACAAGGGGAGAAGGGGTATATATAGCCGACATGTCTCCTCTACTCTGTAATGTGCAATAAATGCATCCAGCTATTTACAAGGGGAGAAGGGTATATATAGCCGACATGTCTCCTTCTACTCTGTAATGTACTAAAAATGCATCCAGCTATTTACAAGGGGAGAAGGGTATATTAGCCGACATGTCTCCTTCTACTCTGTAATGTGCAATAAATGCATCCAGCTATTTACAAGGGAGAAGGGGTATATATAGCCGACATGTCTCCTTCTACTCTGTAATGTGCAATAAATGCATCCAGCTATTTACAAGGGGAGAGGGGTATATATAGCCGACATGTCTCCTCTACTCTGTAATGTCAAAAAGTGCATCCAGCTATTTACAAGGGGAGAAGGGGTATATATAGCCGACATGTCTCCTTCTACTCTGTAATGTGAATAAATGCATCCAGCTATTTACAAGGGGAGAAGGGGTATATACAGCCACATGTCTCCTCTACTCTGTAATGTCAATATGTGCATCCAGCTATTTACAAGGGGAGAAGGGGTATATATAGCCGACATGTCTCCTTCTACTCTGTAATGTCAAAAATGCATCCAGCTATTTACAAGGGGAGAAGGGGTATATATAGCCGACATGTCTCCTCTACTCTGTAATGTGACAATAAATGCATCCAGCTATTTACAAGGGGAGAAGGGGTATATATAGCCGACATGTCTCTCCTCTACTCTGTAATGTCTAAAATGCATCCAGCTATTTACAAGGGGAGAAGGGGTATATATAGCCGACATGTCTCCTTCTACTCTGTAATGTACGAAATGTGCATCCAGCTATTTACAAGGGAGAAGGGTATATATAGCCGACATGTCTCCTTCTACTCTGTAATGTCAAATTGCATCCAGCTATTTACAAGGGGAGAAGGGGTATATATAGCCGACATGTCTCCTTCTACTCTGTAATGTGCAAAATGCATCCAGCTATTTACGAGAAGGGGTATAATGCCACATGCTCCTTTACTGTAGTGAAATGGCATCCACTATTTCGAGAGTATATAACAAATTTCTTACTCTGAAGTGATAAGGCTCCAGCATTTCAAGGGAGAAGGTATAATACCACATTCTCCTTTACTCTGTATGTGCAATAATTTCTCAGCTATTACAAGGGGAGAAGGTATTGCCGACATTCTCCTCTACTTGTAATGTCAAAATGCATCACTATTTACAAGGGAGAAGGGTATATAAGCCACATTTCTCTACTCTGTAATGGCAAAATGATCCAGCTATTTACAAGGGAGAAGGGTATATATAGCACAGTTCTTCTACTCTGTAATGTCAAAACTGCATCAGCTATTACAAGGGAAGGGTATATAGCACATGTCTCCTCTACTCTGTAATGTCAAATGTCATCCAGCTATTTACAAGGGGAGAAGGGTATATACAGCCACATGTCTCCTCTACTCTGTAATGTGCAAAATGCATCCAGCTATTTACAAGAGAAGGGTATATATAGCGACATGTCTCCTCATTGTAATTGCAAAAGTGCACCACTATTTACAAGGGGAAAGGGGTATATAGCCGAATGTCTCCTTACTCTGATGTCGAAGTGCATCCAGCTATTTACAAGGGGAGAGGGGTATATATACGACATGTTCCCTCTCTCTGTAATGTGCAATAAATCATCCAGCTATTACAAGGGGAGAAGGTTATATAGCAATGTCTCCTCACTCTGTATGTGAAAGTGCATCAGCTTTTACAGGAGAAGGGTATATAAGCGCATGTCTCCTCTACTCTGTAAGTGCATAAATGCACCTATTTAAGGGAAGGGTATATAGCACTGTCTCCTCTACTCTAATGTACTAAATCATCCAGCTATTTACAGGGGAGAAGGGTATAAAGCACAGCTCTCTACTCTGATGTGAAGTGCTCAGCTATTTACAAGGGAGATGGTATATACACCGACATTCCTTTACTCTGTATGTAATAAACATCCAGTATTTACAAGGGAAGGTATTACACCGACATGTCTCCTTACTCTGTATTACGAAATGTGCATCAGCTATTTACAAGGGAGAGGTATATATACGAATGTCTCCTTCTACTCTGTAATTGCAATAATGCATCAGCTATTACAAGGAGAAGGGGTATATAACGACATGTCTCCTTCTACTCTGTAATGTCAATAAATGCATCCAGCTATTTACAAGGGAGAAGGGGTATATACAGCGACATGTCTCCTCTACTCTGTAATGTACAAATTGCATCCAGCTATTTACAAGGGGAGAAGGGGTATATATAGCCGACATGTCTCCTCTACTCTGTAATGTGCAATAAATGCATCCAGCTATTTACAAGGGAGAAGGGGTATATAAGCCGACATGTCTCCTTCTACTCTGTAATGTGCAATAAATGCATCCAGCTATTTACAAGGGGAGAAGGGGTATATATAGCCGACATGTCTCCCTCTACTCTGTAATGTCAAAATGCATCCAGCTATTTACAAGGGGAGAAGGGGTATATAAGCCGACATGTCTCCTTCTACTCTGTAATGTACGAAATGTGCATCCAGCTATTTACAAGGGAGAAGGGGTATATATAGCCGACATGTCTCCTTCTACTCTGTAATGTACAAATGCATCCAGCTATTTACAAGGGAGAAGGGGTATATAGCCGACATGTCTCCCTCTACTCTGTAATGTGCAATAAATCATCCAGCTATTTACAAGGGAGAAGGGGTATATATAGCCGACATGTCTCTCTACTCTGTAATGTACTAAAAATGCATCCAGCTATTTACAAGGGGAGAAGGGGTATATATAGCCGACATGTCTCCTTCTACTCTGTAATGTCAATAAATGCATCCAGCTATTTACAAGGGAGAAGGGGTATATATAGCGACATGTCTCCTCTACTCTGTAATGTCAAAAGTGCATCCAGCTATTTACAAGGGGAGAAGGGTATATATAGCCGACATGTCTCCTCTACTCTGTAATGTGCAAAAAGTGCATCCAGCTATTTACAAGGGGAGAAGGGGTATATATAGCGACAGTCCCTTCTACTCTGTAATGTGCAATAAATGCATCCAGCTATTTACAAGGGGAGAATGGGGTATATATAGCCGACATGTCTCCTTCTACTCTGTAATGTACGAAATGTGCATCCAGCTATTTACAAGGGGAGAAGGGGTATATATAGCCGACATGTCTCCTTCTACTCTGTAATGTACTAATAAATGCATCCAGCTATTTACAAGGGGAGAAGGGGTATATACAGCCGACATGTCTCCTCTACTCTGTAATGTGCAATAAATGCATCCAGCTATTTACAAGGGGAGAAGGGGTATATATAGCCGACATGTCTCCCTCTACTCTGTAATGTGCAATAAATGCATCCAGCTATTTACAAGGGGAGAAGGGGTATATATAGCCGACATGTCTCCTTCTACTCTGTAATGTACGAAATGTGCATCCAGCTATTTACAAGGGGAGAAGGGGTATATATAGCCGACATGTCTCCTTCTACTCTGTAATGTACGAAATGTGCATCCAGCTATTTACAAGGGGAGAAGGGGTATATATAGCCGACATGTCTCCTTCTACTCTGTAATGTGCAAAAAGTGCATCCAGCTATTTACTAGAGGGGGGTGATAATGTGCAACAAGTGCATCCAGCTATGAGCTATAGGGTTGGGGATGATGGAGTAAGATACATCCATCTATTTCTGTATTGTGGATATAGTATATATATATATATATATATATAAACCCTCTGCACAGTGGAATGTACAGAAGGCTCCATGCATTGTGGCATCGTGTGTAGCACAGTGTATTAATGACATCATTTATTTCATCTTTTTTAGATCTTAGTCCTGACTTTCCCCGGTCAGTGACTCCATCACTGGGGAGAAGTCAGTGGACACCGGGCACAAGCTAAGAAGAGACCTTCAGTGTGTCCAGGACACAGCAGAGACCAGACAGTTACAGAGAGGCCAGTGAGACCTGTGGACCGGCAAGAGGACGAACTGCAAGAGGGAGGTCTCCCCAGCCCCCAAGTACAGCCCAGATCACAGCAAGGGGGATTAAGATGCCATATCTGTGGCCTGAAGAGAGGACCCCACTACCCCGGCCAGCAGATATGGCACAAAGTGGAGAGTCACATGTTATGCGTAACATTTCAGCGTACATGAGACGGCAGCTACAAGCGATCTGCTTTCCCTATCACTGTTTCCACCAAAGTAAGATGAATGTGCGGGACCTAAAGGAAGATGTGTCGCCAATAAGATTATTTGAAGGAAATTACTTCGTAGTGACATCGGAAATAAACCCACAACCCACCACGGGATCCCAATGCGTCACCGGTGAGTAATGGAGACAGTACAATGTTACACTGACTGACCGTGACCTGGGGGAATATGTCATCAGGGAGGAGGTTCGGGGAAACCCATCACTAGAGGGTTGAGGAGTGCAGCCCATTGAATATTGTATCTAACGTCACGGACTTCATATTAGTCATTTTATAAAGATGAGGGAATCGGCACCATTTAGGTTTATCTTATGCATTTTATTATTCACATACTCAATTGTATTAATAATATTTCTTAGAATAAATATTATTTATCATAAGAAGAAAAATATTACAAACTAGACAGAGGCCCGATTCAATCGCATTGGACATAGAACATGTGCGATTATATGTTAGTCCAATTACTCCCACTACTAATCACAGCATCACTGAGGAAGGCGGGGGAACCCGCTGCTGCATCGGGTGGCCATGGCTTGACAGGCGCTTCTGCTGCTTGCCATCCCCCTGTGTGCTTTCTGCTCCTGTGTGTGCTTTCTCTCACTCTCTGTGTACTCTCTCTCCCTCCTGTGCGCTCTCTTTCCCCTTGTGCTTTCTCTCCCTCTGTGTGCTCTCTGCCCCTGTGTGTGCTTTCTCTCCCTCTCTGTATACTCTCTCTCCCTTCTGTGCGCTCTTTCCCCTTGTGCTTTCTCTCCCCCGTGCTCTCTCTCCCCCGTGTGCTGTCTCTACCCCTGTGTTCTCTCTGTCCCATCCCCCTGTGTGCTCTCTCTTCCCTGTGTGTTCTCTCCTTCTCCAGTGTGCTTTTTTTTCCCCCTGTGCGCTCTCTTCCCCATGTGTGCTCTCTCTCCCCTCATGTTGTCTCTCCCCCTTGTGCTCCCTTCCACCTTAGGTATAAACTATATGACTCACCGTTGCCGGGTTCTCAGGTGTCAGGCGTAGCTTCCCTCGTCACGGTTCCTCGCCTGAGGCTGTGGGGCCCGGTGGTCATATCAAAGGGGGAATGAACAGATGGGGGTAATTCTTGTTGTCGTGACGCCACCTGTGGGATTCCGGTGGTTGCACCGCGCTGCTTGGGCCTCCGGGGGATGTGCAGCAGCTTAATGGGACGCTCCCCACAGGATGAGCAGGAGTCCCCGGGGCCAGGAGCTGCACGGGATGGAATACGGCAGCTCAGTAGTTCTGAAGGTGTAGATTTAAACAGTTCTGAAGGAAACAAAGACACCAGTGTCCTCTTTAACGGGTCTTTACTGTAACCGGTAAGATGGTACAAGGTATACAGTCTTGGGTAACGGACCGGGCGGTCCCAGCAATGACTGGTGTTGATTCAGAGCTCCGCGGTGTTCCTCCTTTTCTTAACTTCTCTAACGGGTTGCCGGGGTTGCCTTAGCATACCAGGTCAGGGTACTTGGGAGACTTTTGAGTGGTACCTAGCTAATATTAGGCTTAAGGTCCTGTGCCCCAGTGGAGAGTCCCTGCTAGCAAGACAACTTAGGTTGCGGCTGTGGTGAGATGCCTCATAGAAGCGGATTCTTCACCCTGGTTTGCTGAGCGGCGGTGAACGTCCTGCTCGCCTCGGAACCAGTGATCCGGTGTTTGGTGGGCACGGGTGTAATTGGACCCGTTTAGTAGTTGCCCACGTTCCGGTCTGGGGCACCGCTTAATGGCGCCAGCCGGTGAGAGGTCTTCAGGGCTGCACGGCACTGTGCAGCGCCCTGCTTCTCCTTCGTTACTTCCCTCCTGACACTACTCCTCTTTTCCTACTTCACTCCTACACACTACTCCTACACTCCTCCCACCAGGACCTAATTGGCCCTCTATTCTAGTGGTGCATGTAGAGTATGGAGCTCTGAGTATTAATCATGTCATTACCGAGACGGAAGATATTACATCTTCTGTCAGAGATGCAATACCTTCCTGTGACGCACTCGTTGCGGGACGCCACATATAGAATCCAAGCACTCGTACAGTCTGATTTCTGGTTGCTTCAAAGTGATTTTATTTCAAAACAGTGAGTAGCCACAACCAGCCAGGGCACGGACCTGCTGGCTATCCACCGGGCACACACCGGATCAGACCTACTGAGGAGGTCACACGGTAGGAGTAGACCACCTACTATATAACAAAAGGGAACACTCAGGATAAAAAGACCTGCCAAAAGGGGGGGGAGACCTGGAATAAGGATAGAGCTCACATATATCAAGAGGAACCCAAAGTAATGCTAGGACTTCTATATATCAATACTACCCTCATCAAGGGATTTCAATGAAACCAGTGTATAGTCCATGACTACAGAGGACCTCACAAAGCAAATTCTGCTTTTCCATTAAGCATCACCCTGCTATATTCCAGATCATTGCTCACCATAACTCCTTTCTCCATCACAACCTTCCACTATGAGCGACAACCATGATGTTATATTACTAGCAGTGACGTTGTGATCAAGGCCTAATACTGGCCGAAACGTTAATATCTGCTTGTCACATCCTCTACTCAGTGTATTGAAATAAAATCACTTTGAAGCAACCAGAAACCAGACTGTACGAGTGCTTGGATTCTATAGTTTATACCTATCGGGGATCCTTGGATTGTTCTAATAGCACCGTCACCATCAACAAAAGTTGAGTGCTGGTCATCAACCATTTGACTCCTTCACTTTGGCGGTCTATGCCCCTGTGCTGTCTCTCCCTTGGGCTCTGTAACTCTCACTGTGAGGGCTCTTCCCCTGTGAGTCTCTTCCCCCTGTGAGGGCTCTCTTCCCCTGTGAGCTCTCTTCCACCTGTGAGCTCTCTTCCCCCTGTGTGCTCTCTTCCACCTGGGTGCTCTTTTTCCCCTGTGTGCTCTCTTCCACCTGGGGCTCTTTCTTTTTCCCCCTGTGTGCTCTCTTCCCTCCTTTTTGAGCTCTCTTCCCCCTGTGAGCTCTCTTCCCCCTGTGAGCTCTCTTCCCCTGTGAGCTCTCTTCCCCCTGTGAGCTCTCTTCCCCTGTGAGCTCTCTTCCCCCTGTGAGCTGTCTCTCCTTTTGCTCTTTCTATTCCTCCTGTATGCTCTCTCTCCCTGTGTAACATCTCTTTCCCCTGTACGCTGAGGAGCCGCCGTGGTAGCGGGATGGGTCTGCCCCAATGGTATGATGGACCAGACCCAGGCACAGGCGATAATGAATGCCTACACTGCAGCCAGTGTCCTGGATGGTGTATGGCACCACCTTGTCAAAGGTGTCCTATAGGTGGCGCTGTTTTCTTTGACTGACCAACCAAACTTGACTGATCAACCAAACTATTTTGCTTTGTAACATTCAGTTTAACTGTAATTTACATGATGTCCTACAGGTGGCACTGTTTGCAGAACAAACTTAGGCTAAGTTCACATTTAGGTTGGTCTCCGTTTGAAGGTATTGCATTTTTCAGCTGCATTAACGCAAGCAAAGGCATCCCATAGAGTTATATAGGGAATGGGGTAAAAACGTGTTGCAAACTCAATGCCAAACATAGTCGAGGTAAAAACACGTGTGCTTTCACCCAGCGCACTAGAAACGTGCTTTGTTTGTGTTAACGCAGCTGAAATACACAATGTGTTCAGAATGCACATCACCCTAGATGTGAAAAGGCCTGACAGATAACACAGACAGATACACAGACAGATGGGGTGGGGCTTTCATATAGAAGATATGTACAAGTGCATCTCAATGAATTATAATATCATCAAAAAGTGACTTTATTCAGTAATTCAATCCATAAAGTGACCACATCTATTACATAGAGTCATTACACGCAGGGAGCTATTTCATGTGTTTATTTCTGTTAATGTTGATGATTATGGTTTACAGCCAAAGAAAACCCAAAGGTTATTTTTCTTAGAAAATTAGGATAAAACCAACTTAAATAATGATTTTTAACTCATAAATGTTGGTCTAATGAAAACTATTTTCATTTTTGCAGATCTCTTTATTTAATTATTATTATTATTTTTAGTTTATATATTTATATAAGTCCAACTATGCATAATCCTGTTATACCTATCTTCGCATTCAGGAGAGATGGGTGCCTTACTTCATTGTTCTAATCCCTGATGATGTTTATCAGTTTTTGAACTCTATGTGTTCCTACTATCATGTGACTGTTATGTCGTACTCTGGGCACTATGGTGACATACACATTGATTACTATTGGATCTTTATGACATCTCTGTGTAGTCAGCCTGCCACCCATGATTGATGGTTGCTTTATTTAATGGGTGCCTAGACATGTTTATTATCTGCGTATACAATCACGTATGCCACCATTTGAACATTTTCATACAGCCGCCATGGTGACGCATACACAAGGCTATCTCTAGGCTTTATGACGGTCTGATACCGGAAGTCGTCATTACTAGCGTTCACGTGACCAACGAGTGACCGTAATACACTATGCGGCACGATCCCATCAGCCTCCAGGTGTCTCGCCTTCACTGCCAATCATAGGTGAATTTATACACCTTCCTCTCTACACTCCGCATCACTCCCCTGACAAAGCCGCATGTGAGCGGCGGAACGCGTGGGGTCTGGGTACCCCCGGCATACTGACAGAATTACAACTTGGCCATTCCATGACGACTCTGGACCTCTGACTGGTGACAGTATGACGTTCATCACCACTCTGCACACTGTGTCCATTGGAAATGGAAATATGACTGTGATATACTGATAGTGACTCTGATTAGATGAGGTTAATCATGGCCCATATCTTTGAGTTATAAGAGTTCTCTGGGCCATTATTACTCCACTCTATTCTGGCCAGAGTGGCTAAGTATATATTATACAAGTCAGTTGGCTATTTGACTACACACGTGGTCATGTGATAGAACCAGTTTATTAAGGAGGGTCATAATATTGTGATTTATATTATACTTTATTATTTGCTTCCTATTGGCCCTTTTTTACTGATTGCACCTTGTAGGTACTATTGTGTGTATCCTTTCCACCACCCCTTGGCTATTATCACCTGGCTCTTCTATAACCTGGCCTGTCTCAGATATTTGGTTTACACCATCTACTTATATAATCGGGAGTTTGGAATTCGGGCGTTGTAGCCGAATCCCAAGCTCCTTTGCGGCACTGCGTGCGATGACGCGCAGCATCATCGCGAGCCGCAGCCGCACTACCGTAAAAAAAAAAAAAAAAAATATGCTCACCTCTCCCCGAGCCCCCACCGTCTCCCGCCGTCTTCCTGCAGGCTCCCGGTGGCTCCCGCACACTCCCGGTGTCTGCAGAGGTCTTCTACTGCAGTACAGGACCTGCGTTGATGTCACAGTCACGTGACACCAGGTTACTCCATGGTAACCTGCGGTCACGTGACTGTGACATCACCGCAGGTCCTATACTGCAGTAGAAGACCTCTGCAGACACCGGGAGCCTGCAGGAAGACGGCGGGAGACGGCGGGGGCTCGGGGAGAGGTGAGCATAAACTTTTTTTCTTTTTTTTTTAAACCCTGCCTTCCTGTTTGGAGAAGTTTTACTGTACTGAGCATGCTCAGTACAGTAAAATCGGGTCCGAGGAGACATCAGATGTTTCCTCGGACCCTTATCCATAGGGCCCCATGTTAAATTGATCGGGTCGGATCGGATGTGCACTAAATGTCATCCGATTCGGTCCAATCCGATTCTGTCAGATTTTATTTTCACTGCAAAAATCGCCTCTGCCACCCACGGGGCCGCCTCTATACTCTGCCACCCACGGAGCCGCCTCTATACTCTGCCGCCCACGGAGCCACCTCTATACTCTGCCACCCACGGAGCCGCCTCTGTACTCTGCCGCCCACGGAGCCGCCTCGATACTCTGCCGCCCACGGAGCCGCCTCGATACTCTGCCGTCCACGGAGCCGCCTCGATACTCTGCCGCCCACGGAGCCGCCTCGATACTATGCCGCCCACGGAGCCGCCACGATACTCTGCCGCCCACGGAGCCGCTTCTACACTCTGCCGCCCACGCAGCCGCCTCTACACTCTGCGACCCACGCAGCCGCCTCTACACTCTGCGACCCACGCAGCCGCCTCTACACTCTGCGACCCACGCAGCCGCCTCTACACTCTGCGACCCACGCAGCCGCCTCTACACTCTGCGGCCCACGGAGCCGCCTCTACACTCTGCGGCCCACGGAGCCGCCTCTACACTCTGCGACCCACGCAGCCGCCTCTACACTCTGCGGCCCACGGAGCCGCCTCTACACTCTGTGGCCCACGGAGCCGCCTCTACACTCTGCGACCCACGGAGCCGCCTCTACACTCTGCCACCCACGCAGCCGCCTGTACACTCTGCCACCCACGCAGCCGCCTGTACACTCTGCCACCCACGCAGCCACCTGTACACTCTGCCACCCACGCAGCTACCTGTACACTCTACCACCCACGCAGCCACCTCTATACTCTGTGACCCACACAGCCACCTCTATACACACAATTGATTTCACCGCGCTCCCGATGCAATTGCATCGGGCCTTTTTACTAGTACCTTTTATAAACTCTGGTCTTTTCCATTGTTTGTCATCCATTGATTTGCTCTATCCTATTTTCAAGTGTGTGCTACGTATTGCTTTGCATTGTTTTGACGCCTGCTGTACATCTAGGTTCATTTTGTATGACCTATTGATTATGCCGTCTCTCTATACTGTCATATGTTCGGGGGCCCCTATGCTCTTTTAAATGTATTTAACCTTGTGTGTAGCGAATAAAGTTATTGTTATTTTCATATTAATCATTTTCTGATCTTATCATTATATGGTGTTGCTCCCGTATATGTCCTAATTTCCCCTTTCCTTTACACGGTCTAATGAAAAGTATGAACAGTAAATGTACAGTAAAAGTACAGTAAAAGTATGTCAGTAAATGTACAGTAAAAGTATATACAGTAAATGCGCTCCATACTTGGTCGTGGCTCCTTTTGGATAAATTACTTTGATCTTTCCCTCTCATCTGGTGTCTTCCCTCCTCCTTCAAACATGCCAGCATTCACCCATTACTAACAAACCATCCCTGTACCAGAACTCTGCTGCTGACTACAGACCTGTCTCTAATCTCCCCTTCATCTCTACACTCTTGGAACACTTGGTCCTCTCCCGTCTAATCCACTAGCTCTCAGATAATTCTCTTCTTGACCCTCTACAATCCAGTTTCTGCTCCTTTCTCTCTACTGAAACTTCCCTCACTAAAGTCTCTAATGATCTACTAACAGCTAAATCTAATGGTCACGTAGCCGCTTCTCAGCACGTGACTTGGGGATGCACCTGCAAGGGTTAATTTATCTCCTCTCACTCAGTCCAGCACGCAACCTCTGTCCTATGCTGAAAGGCAGCATCAATCACACCCCGACTCACACCGATCAGGGATACGGATCGGGCTGCGCAGAGCAGAAGGGATATGGATCGGGCTGTGCAGAGCAGAAGGGATATGAATCGGGCTGTGCAGAGCAGAAGGGATATGGATCGGGCTGTGCAGAGCATAAGGGATATGGATCGGGCTGCGCAGAGCAGAAGAAATATGGATCCAGCTGTGCAGAGCAGAAGGGATATGGATCAGGCTGCACAGAGCAGAAGGGATATGGATCCAGCAGTGCAGAGCAGAAGGGATATGGATCGGGCTGCGCAGAGCAGAAGGGATATGGATCGGGCTGTGCAGAGCAGAAGGGATATGGATTGGGCTGCGCAGAGCAAAAGGGATATGGATGGATTAGGCTCTGCACATATATCTGCCATGGCCTCCCCTTCCCTCAGTCCCGACTGCCAGAGAGGGATGATGCGGGATGAGACATGGTGTACACACTGCACAGATTCTATATAGCTATAGGGAGGAGGGAGATAGTGTGTTACCTTCACCAGGGCCAGGCCCCAGCTTGGTCTCCTGTGCTTCTTCCTGCCCCCACATCTTGCCGGCAACTGCAGCTCCTGACTCCTCACATGCCGGGGCCTCCTGGGGCTGAACATTAAAGGTGGAATCTGCAGGTCCTGTACACACTTTGCAGTGCAGACCGGGACTACTACAGCTCAGTGAGAATGATGGACCTTTGGTGAGTCACATGACTGATGTCACCAAAAGTCCTTCTACAACTGTGAAAACTGCAGTGACAGCAACATAACTTGTACTATTAATGTACAATTACAAGTAGAATAGTGCAAGTTCTGTGCTTTCACTGAACTTTGTGATTGTCCGGGGGCCCCTCAGAAGATGGGGGGCCTTGGACAACTGCCCAGTCTGCCTTCCCCCCCAAAACGCATAGTCAATCAACAAAATCACACCCTCTCTAGGTTTATGGGCTCTTTAGGACATACAAGGTTCAGACTTGGCAAAGTTTTAATCTTTAAAATAAAAGGTAAAGTGCTTACAAGAAAAGATATAAAAATAGAAATAAAAAGTGACATACAAATATGCAAAACAGTTATGAAATAAAAAGGGAGAAACTTACAGAACCTAAACTTTGCAGCTTGCCTTCTGTGGCCTGATGGGAGGGCGGAAGTTGAATGGTAATCACAGCAGTGTTTCAGCTGACCCATATCTGTGACAAAGGACTTTAGCCTGGAGGGTCCAGTTATGGGCTCAGACTGGAGGTCAGATTTCTAGACCAGATTCTTGGACAAAGTGCCTCAGTGTCCGCGCTGCTGCTCCGAGATCAAAGAAACAGACACAGGGATGTCTGGTTCAGCTACAGCCTTTATTTTCCGACGTGTTTCGGAGCTACCTCCCGAGCTCCTTCCCTGAGGAAGGAGCTCGGGAGGTAGCTCCGAAACGCGTCGGAAAATAAAGGCTGTAGCTGAACCAGACATCCCTGTGTCTGTGTTTCTTTGATCTCGGAGCAGCAGCGCGGACACTGAGGCACTTTGTCCAAGAATCTGCATTACGACCACGGTTACCGTTGGGAGTGCGGTCCCTGCAGCAGCTGCTTGTACGCTATTCTACCAGTTGTGGGTTTCACAACTGACAAAGGTGAGCAATTCCACATCACAAAGTGAAAGTGTGTTATTCAGATAAGACCCTATTTGCGCATTCTTTCTTTCACAGATTTCTAGACCAGTCTTCCATTTTAGTATTCTAATTCTGGGACTATGATTGCACCCTCTCAGTAATTTAGCCATGCATACATTATTTTTTAGAAATGTTCTTTGTCTTTATTCCCTTTTCTTTCCAAACAGTAAATGCAAACTGTCCAGCTGCATTATGTCCCTTGGATGGGGTCTTCAAAGGCATAAGGCATAAGAGGTGTTCAACGGTTCCACTCTGTGGTTTCTCAGGACAGTCCCCTGGGGAGAGCTAGCTTTGTGCTTAGATAACATAGGTTGTGACCCTTTGTGTAAAGACACAGAATGTAACCATTAACTGCTGGGTCCATTCCCTCAGATGCATATTTCACTACACTAATGGTCGCTACTCCCTGCTGATCTCTCCACTGCATTCGATAGTGTGGATCTATTGGGGTTAAGGACACGACTCGCTCCTGGTTCTCCTCCTACCTCTCTGACCGCTCCTTCACTGTATCTTTTGCCAGCTCCTCTTCCTCCCCTCTTCCCCTCACGGTTGGGGTTCCTTAGGGTTCAGTCCTAGGTCCCCTTCTCTTCTCCTTATACACTGCCCTTAATGGACAAACCATCAGTAGATTTGGTTTTTAGTACCATCTCTATGCTGATGACACCCAGTTATACACCTCTTCTCCTGACATCACCCCCACATTACTACAAAATACCAGTGATTGTCTGTCTGCTGTCTCTAACATCATGTCCTCTCTCTACCTTAAACTGAATCTGTTAAAAACTGAACTTCTCGTGTTTCCTTCTTCTAATAACCTCCCTAACCCCAATATTTCTATTCCCATGTGTGGTTCTACCATTACTCCTCAGCAGCCACCTTCTGTCTCGGGGTTATATGTGACTCAGATCTCTCCTTCATTCCCCACATCTTATCACTCACTCGTATCACCTACATTACAGGCCAAAAGTTTGGACACACCTTCTCATTCAAAGAGTTTTCTTTATTTTCATGACTATGAAAATTGTAGATTAACACTGAAGGCATCAAAACTATGAATTAACACATGTGGAATTATATACTTACCAAAAAAGTGTGAAACAACTGAAAATATGTCTTATATTCTAGGTTCTTCACAGTAGCCACCTTGTGCTTTGATTACTGCTTTGCGCACTCTTGGCATTCTCTTGATGAGCTTCAAGAGGTAGTCACCGGAATTGGTCTTCCAACAGTCTTAGCTGTTTAGCACTTGTTGGCCCTTTTGCCTTCACTCTGCGGTCCAGCTCACCCCAAACCATCTCGATTGGGTTCAGGTCTGGTGACTATGGAGGCCAAGTCATCTGGCGTAGCACCCCATCACTCTCACACTTGGTCAAATAGCCCTTACACAGTCTGGAGGTGTGTTTGGGGTCATTTCCTGTTTGAAAAATAAATGATGGTCCAACTAAACACAATCCAGATGGAATAGCATGCCGCTGCAAGATGCTGTGGTAGCCATGCTGGTTCAGTATGCCTTCAATTTTGAATAAATGCCCAACAGTGTCCCCAGCAAAGCACCCCCACACCATCACACCTCCTCCTCCATGCTTCACGGTGGGAACCAGGCATGTAGAGTCCATCCGTTCACCTCTTCTGCGTCGCACAAAGACACGGTGGTTGGAACCAAAGATCTCAAATTTGAACTCATCAGACCAAAGCACAGATTTCCACTGGTCTAATGTCCATTCCTTGTGTTCTTTAGCCCAAACAAGACTCTTCTGCTTGTTGCCTGTCCTTAGCAGTGGTTTCCTAGCAGCTATTTTTCCATGAAGGCCTGCTGCACATAGTCTCTGCTGCTAGAACTCTGTATGGCATTGACCTGGTCTCTAATCTGAGCTGCTGTTAACCTGCGATTTCTGAGGCTGGTGACTCGGATGAACTTATCCTCTGCAGCAGAGGTGATTCTTGGTCTTTCTTTCCTGGGGCGGTCCTCATGAGAGCCAGTTTCTTTGTAGCGCTTGATGGTTTTTGCAACTGCACTTGGGGACACTTTCAAAGTTTGCTCAATTTTTCAGACTGACTGACCTTCATTTCTTAAAGTAATGATGGCCACTCGTTTTTCTTTACTTAGCTGCTTTTTTCTTGCCATAATACAAATTCTAGCAGTCTATTCAGTAGGACGATCAGCTCTGTATCCACCAGACTTCTGCACAACATAACTGATGGTCCCAACCCCATTTATAAGGCAAGAAATCCCACTTATTAAACCTGACAGGGCACACCTGTGAAGTGAAGACCATTTCCGGTGACTACCTCTTGAAGCTCATCAAGAGAATGCCAAGAGTGTGCAAAGCAGTAATCACAGCAAAAGGTGGCTACTTTGAAGAACCTAGAATATAAGACATATTTTCAGTTGATTCACACTTTTTTGTTAAGTATATACAGTGTTGGCGAAAAGTATTGCCACCTCTGCAATTCTGTCAGATAATACTCAGTTTCTTCCTGAAAATGATTGCAATCACAAATTCTTTGGTATTATTATCTTCATTTAATTTGTCTTCAATGAAAAAACACAAAGAATTGTCCTAAAGCCAAATTGGATATAATTCCACACCAAACATAAAAAGGGGATGGACAAAAGTATTGGCACTGTTAGGAAAATCATGTGATGCTTCTCTAATTTGTGTAATTAACAGCACCTGTAATTTACCTGTGGCACCTAACAGGTGCTGGCAATAACTAAATCACACTTGCAGCCAGTTGACATGGATTAAAGTTGACTCAACCTCTGTCCTGTGTCCTTGTGTGTACCACATTGAGCATGGAGAAAAGAAAGAAGACCAAAGAACTGTCTGAGGACTTGAGAAACCAAATTGTGAGGAAGCATGAGCAATCTCAAGGCTACAAGTCCATCTCCAAAGACCTGAATGTTCCTGTGTCTACCGTGCGCAGTGTCATCAAGAAGTGTAAAGCCCATGGCACTGTGGCTAACCTCCCTAGATGTGGACGGAAAAGAAAAATTGACGAGAGATTTCAACACAAGATTGTGCGGATGGTGGATGAAGAACCTCGACTAACATCCAAACAAGTTCAAGCTGCCCTGCAGTCCGAGGGCACAACAGTGTCAACCCGTACTATCCGTCAGCGTCTGAATGAGAAGGGACTGTATGGTAGGAGACCCAGGAAGACCCCACTTCTTACCCCGAGACATGAAAAAGCCAGGCTGGAGTTTGCCAAAACTTACCTGAGAAAGCCTAAAACGTTTTGGAAGAATGTTCTCTCTTTTTGGGCTCAGGCATCAGCATAGAGTTTACAGGAGAAAAAAAAGAGGCATTCAAAGAAAAGAACACGCTCCCTACAGTCAAACATGGCGGAGGCTCCCTGATGTTTTGGGGTTGCTTTGCTGCCTCTGGCACTGGACTGCTTGAACCGTGTGCATGGCATTATGAAGTCTGAAGACTACCAACACATTGTGCAGCATAATGTAGGGCCCAGTGTGAGAAAGCTGGGTCTCCCTCAGAGGTCATGGGTCTTCCAGCAGGACAATGACCCAAAACACACTTCAAAAAGCACTAGAAAATGGTTTGAGAGAAAGCACTGGATACTTCTAAGGTGGCAGCAATGAGTCCAGACCTGAATCCCATAGATCACCTGTGGAGAGATCTAAAAATGGCAGTTTGGAGAAGGCACCCTTCACATATCAGGGACCTGGAGCAGTTTGCCAAAGAAGAATGGTGTAAAATTCCAGCAGAGCATTGTAAGAAACTCATTGATGGTTACCGGAAGCCGTTGATCAGTTATTTTGGCTAAAGGTTGTGCAACCAAGTATTAGGCTGAGGGTGCCAATACTTTTGTCTGGCCCATTTTTGGAGTTTTGTGTGAAATGATCAATGTTTTGCTTTTTGCTTCATTCTCTTGTGTTTTTTCATTGAAGACAAATTAAATAAAGATAATAATACCAAAGAATTTGTGATTGCAATCATTTTCAGGAAGAAACTGAGGATTATCTGACAGAATTGCAGGGGGGTCAATACTTTTGGCCAGCACTGTAATTCCACATGTGTTAATTCATAGTTTTGATGCCTTCAGTGTGAATCTACAATTTTCATAATCATGAAAATACAGAAAACTCTTTGAATGAGAAAGTGTGTCCAAACCTTTGGTCTGTACTGTAGATGTCAAAAACATCTCTAGAATTCAACCTTTTCTTACCATTGACTCTGCCAAAATTCTAACTGTTGCCCTTATTCATTCTCGTCTGGATTATTGCAATTCTCTACTAATTGGCCTCCCTCTTACTAAACTCTCTCCTCTCCAATCCATCCTGAATGCAGCAGCCAGGATCATATTCCTCTCCAACCGATTTACAGATGCCTCTGTCCTGTGCCAGTCATTGCACTGGTCAGCCATTATCACTCTCACCCGCAAAGCTCTCCACAGTTCTGCACCTGCCTATATCTCCTCCCTCATCTCTGTCTATCACTCACCCATCCTCTCCACAGTTCTGCACCTCCCTACATCTCCTCCTCATTTCTGTCTATCACCTACCCGTCCCCTTCACAGTTCTGCACCTCCCTACATCTCCTCCTCATCTCTGTCTATCACCTACCTGTCGTCTTCAGTTCTGCACTGCCCTAAATCTCCTCCCCCTCTCAGTCTATCGCCCTACAAGTGCCCTCCATTCTGCAAGTGACCTAAAACTGACATCAGCTACAATCCGAACCTCCTACTCCCGTCTCCAAGACTTCTCACAAGCTGCACCAATTCTCTCAAATGGATTAACAAGAACAATTCAAGTTAATTCCCAATACCCATTGTGTTAGGCTTGTCTAAAGAGATGTGTTCTTAGGGCCCGCTTATCACCTCACCTAACTTATCTAACTATTCCCATTCTGCCTTTTCCAAATCCGGCTTCTTCGGTCATCTCTCTACACCCTCCATGCACTTAATAGCACTTTATCTGTACTTGTACAGATTCTGGCTGTTGACTGGTTCATGCAGCATTATATGAATCCCCAATTTGATATATAAAGTTGAGTGTATGTATTTATGTATGTGTGTGATGTGTGGCATTAGCCCCGCCCACTCCACATGGCCATGCCCATTCCACAGCCTGCATCTCCACATATCCCCGCTGTGGAGACCCGGGGTCAGTGGGTGCTCTCGTCTGGTGGCCCAGCCGCCTTTAGAAAGATAACGTGGACCAGGGCTCATCCAACTGAACGCCCGAGCTCCTTAACACTACTCAGACAACACAGGGTGAGGGATTCACAATATTAAGGCTTTATTGGATCCCCAAACAGTTAACAGCATATACCACATAACCAGCAAAACACAAAATGTTAACAGGCAACAGAGTCTCACCCTTCCGCTGGCTCACCAGGGTTTAGAATATTCGTGCCTCAGATCTTCCAGGGCTACTTACTCCAAACCAGCAGCACCCCACTTTTGGCAGGCACCCACCGAGAAAGAAATAATGGCAGATTTAGGAAGCTGAGCTAGCACAGCAAAGTCTGTAGTCAGGTGACTAGATTGTCCCAACCTGCGATGCTTCCCTATGCAGTCCTTTATATCCCAGCCGTATCCGATCATTCGATGCTGAAGTCCTTGTAGTCTTATAATCCAGGTTCTGATCGCCTTGGTCGGCACCGAAGTGCCTAGGCCTGGGGTTATGGCCGGCCAATCGGATCCGTAGACCCTAGATTAGCTGCCTGTATCAAATTCTTGGTCAAATGAACAGTCCTTATATGCCCTGAGCCCTCATTGCAGGATATTGGGGACTTCACAATTGATGGACTTAAGGGCCTGCCACACGTGTCAGTCGCCCGCGATATCGCTCATGCGTCACATATTCATCGCCTGAGCGATGTGGAATTATCGCGGGTAAGATGTCACACGCATCAATATGACCCAGCGATGCGGTGATGCCGCCATCTTGCGGACGATCCAGCGAGCGATTTTATTTAGTCGCTTGTACGGTGTCAAAATAGAAAATACGTCGCTGAGTTTAGTGTCACACGCAGTGATGCACAAGGTCTACAGAGCGATGAGCGACAGGTTTTACATCTGGCAGTTAAACCTGCGATCAGCGACATATCGCTGGTTGCATCGCTTGGTCACACGCTTCAATGTCGCTCCTACGTCACTCCTACGTCACTTGAGCGACTGAAAATCCGTGACGTATGAGCGACATTGACAGCGATATCGACGCGTGTGACATCCCCTTTAGACTGTGTTCTCATTGACTGTTTCAAGATGGATATATAATTTCCCTAGTAGCATTGCTGGCAAGGGAGACTCATGGTGCTGTCACACCAGGCGACGTCGCTAGCGACATCGCCTAAAAAGTGACGTACCAGCGATGTCGCTAGCGACGTCGCGCTGTGTGACAGCGCGACGCGACCGCATTTTATCGCTGGTCGCAGGTTGTCAGGTTTACGGGAAGAACCGTAAACCTGTCAACCTGCGACCAGAGATTAGGCTGGATCGCGCCGTGTGACATCGCCAGAGCGATGTCAGCGGCGATCCAGCCTATACCGCAGCGTTGCCGCGGGTCGCTCGCTGGGCTGAGCCCAGCCCAGCGAGCGATGTCACCGCCCGCATCGCTGCGGTGTCGCCGGCCGCAGCGAGGCTGTGTGACAGCTGGCCAGCGATGTCGGGAGCGAGCGGGCACCCGCGCATCGCTTCCGACATCGCTGGCCAGATCGCCTAGTGTGACAGCACCATCACAGACATAGTTTACATAGCACCTAGCAGTATACATAGTAACACAATGGAATTCTAACAGGATTAAGTCCTCTGAGACTGACTGAGGTAATTTACATAGAATCAGCAATCTACATAGTAATACAAAGGACCGTTAGCATAATTAAGTTTTATGTGTGCCGTGACCTTTTGAACAATAGAGGGACCCCTGAGAGTCTGGGATAAACAATGAGAAATAAAATACAGTACCAAGAGGCAAGAAATTACATTACCCACTTTAAATACTAGCAGGCTCCTACAAATCTAGTGTAAACCATGAGTGGCATATTACAAAATAGCAAACAAAATGCAATATAGTCTGGCTACATAAGAAATCATTATATGTTCTACATTAAAGGAGTCCATTTCGTCACACCCGCCTCTTCCACATAGCCCCACCCCCAGGACTATGTGGAGGGGTGGAGCTATGAAGGGGCAGGGCTATATATGGGGCGGCATTATGAAAGGGGTGGGGCTACTGGGAGGGTTGGGTTATGTGTAGGGGCAGAGCTATGAAGTGGATGTGACTACCGGGGGGTAGGGGCTGAGTTATGAAGAGACGGGGCTATGTGTAAGGGTGGAACTATGAAGGGGCAGAGCTATGATAGATACATACACACGCATACATACATTACCATATATGGGCTATATTACCATATATGGGCATTACGACCATGTACGGGCATTATGCCGGGGCAACACTGGGCTCTACAGCTAGTTTATTATATTGATGCACTTTTTACCATTTACCTTTTCTGCCTCCCCTATGTCCTCATAGATTGTAAGCTCTTGTGAGCAGGGATCTCACTCCTCTTGGTATCCGTTGAATTTTTTGTTACTCTGTATTGACTGTACTTGTATTGACAGAGCCGTGTGGCCCCCTCTGGAGACATTCTTCTATCTGGATGGGCAGCCATTTATGATCACTCTTTGGGTTGATCACTGAACCAGTTATGAATCCACCTAACAGTTGTCTTCTCCATTCCACACTTGATCATTTCTTCAATAAGGATGGTATGAGATGCAGTGAAGGAAATCCAGTCCACCTCCAGATACAACAGAATTAATTAAAAAAATAAATTTTATTAAAAAAAGTTTAAAAAACACTTAATAAAATGTTGTGTAAGGTGAAGACTTTACGCGTTTCAGACTCTCTCTGGGGTCCTCAATCATAGGAAACACCACATACCATATTTTTTGAATTATAAAATGCACTTCTTTTCCTCCAAAATTGGGGGGGAAACGGGGGTGCGTCTAACAATCCGAATCTAAAAGAAAGAAACAAATCTTACCCGAGGGGGGAAGTTGCAGAGGCGGAACGGGAGTGCTGGAGGCAGGCATCAGGGGTCCACAGAGGATGGGGGCAGCGTGGCAGGACCAGAGCTGCGGGGGAAGTAGTGCCAGCTTTGTGTGGTAGACGCTGCCATGTTCTGTGTGTCTGCATTCAGTCAGTCACAACCTGTAACTAGTCAGAAGAGGGTAAGAATTCAAGAAAATGGCTGCATATGGAGATCCTGGATAACCTCTTGCAGCCAGTTCCAGCACCCCCGCTCCACCACCACAACTCCCCCTTCGGTAAACCATAGTGGGTCCAGGGGGTGATATATATAAGTAATATATATATATATGTACACCATGATGGGGGGACATATACCAAAGGATGAGGGACCATATACACCAGGATGGGGGACCTATATGGCCACGGATGGAGATCCTGGATAAACTCTTGCAGCCAGTTCCAGCACCTCTGCTCTCCCCCCCTTCCCTCGGTAAGCCATTGTGGGTCCAGGGGGTGATACATATAAGTAATATATATGTACACCATGATGGGGAGACATGTACCAAAGGATGAGGGACCATATACATCAGGATGGGGGACCTATATACCAGGGTGGGGGACCTATATATCAGGATTTAGGACCATATATAACAGGATGGGGACATATATACCAGGATGGGGACATGTATACCAGGATGGGGGACAAATATATTGGGATGGAGGCTATATCCTGATATGGGGGATATATACCGTATATTAGGATGAGGGACATATTTACTGATTGTAAGACAGACACTGGCATTATAAGACAAACCCCTTTTGACATTTAAAATTATTGTTTTTCTTTTCTCCTTCCCAAATTCGGGGTGCGTCTTACAATGTTGTGTGTCTTATGAAGCAAAAAATACGGTATATGAAACAATGTATCTATGTATACATATGGACTAAGAAAGAACAAAAAGGAGGGGAGGAAGCAGCGGCTTTCAGCAAGAAGCGATGTATGTGAGAACACCCTGAAACAATAATATGTAAATTAGACAGAATTCATACAACATAACATTCAAGATGAATTGTAAAAATATCCAAAAAATCTGAAAAATCTTTATTAAAAAACATACATAAAATCATTCTGACATTAAAGACCGTGGGGAAAACAGGAATTCAAAGAGAGAATCCATCATGCTTCATGAGACAATCATAGTTTTTCATGTCACCACCCCTGAGCGGCTTAGGCACTTTTTCAATGCCGATGACTGTAATGTGTATAGTTTTTTCTATATATGATGTATATATAATTCTGTATATTGCTCCTGTGTATCGTTCAGCCTAGATGCCAGTTACACCCTTCTTGTATAGGATAGAAAACGTATCTAATATATAATTCCTCTAACGCACTTCCGTAAGTTTCGGTGCTACTTCCGTCGTCGTGGCCGTGGGCGCAGCGGGCATTGCGAGCCGTTGCAGGGGCCATTGCGAGTCTCCCGCCCGGCGACGACTGACGAGCGCCGTGGCCGAAAATAGAACCAAGGGCCTGGCCATGCACAGCTCTAAAGACCGCTATGTATCTTAATGGGAAGTGAGGCGCTATGCTCATTGGTCGGCGCCAGCACACAGCGACCAATGAGCATAGCGCCTCACTTACAGCGGTAAATTTGAAACTCAAAGTCCTCCATGTATCTCAATGGCCAGTGAGGCGCTATGCTCCTTGGTCGCTGTGTGCTGGCACCGACCAATGAGCACAGCGCCTTACTTCCCATTCAGATACATGGAGGACTTTGAGTTTCAAATTTACCGCTGTAAGTGAGGCGCTATTCTCATTGGTCGGCGCCAGCACACAGCGACCAATGAGCTTCGCGTCTCACTTCATATTGAGATACATGGAGGACTTTGAGTTTCAAATTTACCGCTGTAAGTGAGGCGCTTCTCTGATTGGTCGCGGCATCGCCCAATCAGAACAGAGCCTTGCGAAAGCCGCCATTTTATTAATTCAAATTTCGCGGCCGCCATTTTAGACCGCGAATTTTGAATTTTTACCTCATACATCATTCCTACTTTGACAATCCTGTCACAGTGACGTCGGGAAGCTCCTGTACATTATCAACCCTAAATCAGATAAGATATCTTTTTTGGGTTAACAGTATTATTACTGCGTATATTGTACTCATGACAGTAGCTACATTAACTCCTTACATTCCGTTTTTTCTGTAATTTCTATTACACAGTGTATAGTTGTAATCACACTGCGAAATTAACCCATTATATACCAGTTCAGCATTAACTGCATATTTAGTAGTGTTTATAACTACTGCCACTGCTACATTAACCCCTTGAACACCATTTTGGATATAATTTACAGCGCTGAGTCTGTTGTGGGACATTAACTCCTTCAATAACATTTTTGATATCATTATAAGTTCCTACTCTGTTATAGTCCTGTTAGTCGGACATTAACTCTTTCTACACCTCCACTATATTGCTACCCTCACAGTTCTGCCTACATCGCCTACTTAGTCATATATCTGGTGTTTAAGTCTATTATTTAAAACTCATAAAAAAATTATATACAGATTCTAGACTCCCGATTCTTTAGAATCGGGCTCACAGCTAGTGTTATATATTTATATATTTTTTTCTTTTTAGATATCTTCGGATGAGGACAAGGATGAGGGTGATTTGGAGATAAAGTATCCAGCTCCCAGCGATCCTCGAACACCTGACAGTGCTTCTTTTTCAGTGACATTTGAGATAAAAGAAAATGACGGGAGGGGCAACTTCAGGTAAGATCCGTAGAGTGGGGCCGCAAGTTTATCAACAGGAAACATTAGGCCACTTTCAGATCTGCATTTTGCAAACCTGGCTGAATTCCACCTTTTTTTGCAAAAAAAAAATGGATCCTGCAACATTGCGATCTGTACAATGCATTTGTAATGGAGTTCCGGACATGTGCGACGACCTGCGGTTTCATCCGGATTCGGTAAATTCGGCACTTCAAGCTTGTTTTAAAACCGGAATTAGCAGCATTTTTTGTCCGGACCCTAAAGTGCTGAATTTGCCGGATCCGGATGAAACCTGTCTCAGCTTAGTTATCGGATAAATTGATTTTATATTTTGATAGATCGGCATTTCTGAACACGGCAATTCAAAATATGTATTTTGTTTTATTTTCAATGAGGAAACAAGGGGGGGATTTGAACTTTTGTGGAGATTTTTGTGTTTTTTTTCTTATATTTATAAGCTGTTTTTTACTTTTTAATGTTTTTACTTGTCCCTTTCAGGGACTTGAAGCCTGCACTGTCCAATTGCTTGTGCTGTACAGAGCTGAGCATCAGCATCATCAGCTCGTCTCTGCACAGTACAATGATTATCTCCGGTGAACGCCGGCGCACAGACAACATCCACAGGATCCTGTAACAAATGAAAGACAAACGGAGGATAAATAGCAATCAATTAACAGATCCATTTTCTATTGCCTCCAATGCTAAAAAAAAGGATCCTGCACTTTTTTCCAATGGATCTCTGTAGAATTCGTTCTAACAGATGATTACTGCACATGTGCACTCAGCCTAATAAAAGCCTTTATTACTACTTTCCTTAGTTTTCCCTTAATGTCTGCATTACTGGCATTTATACATTTTTATTGTTTTACAGCGCGGTTACTTATGACAAGCGGGGCTTCAGGCTGCGACAGGGAGCCGACAAGAGGATAGTTATTTATGTACAACAGACCTCCACCCAGGTGTTACCAATCAACAGGTAATTTACATTATTATTATTATTTATATCCTGCTAATGAGCTAATTTTTCTGACTATATTTCATGCCCACTCTGATTCCCGCCATGTAAAGTTGCCCGGCCAAGATTGACCTTCCTAGTAGTGAGAAGAGTAGAAACAACAAAATACGGCTCTTTTTTGTGTTTCCCCCCCAAACATTCTAGGGCATATTCCGGATAGTGATGAGCCAATAGTTCAGTGTTTGGGTTCGGATTGCTCTTACCGAACACTTTGAACTGTTTAAATATTTAGAACAAATAACGAACCTAATACAAGTCAATGGGGAATTCAGACCTTGTTCTGGAAGATCCTCATTGACTTGCATTAGGTTCATTATTCGTGATGAATACTGGAACAGGTCAAAGTATTCGGTAATAGAAATCTGAACCCAAATATCTTACTATTCACTCCTCACTATTCAGGATTCATTATACCGGCACGTCCCAGGTTTAGGGACCTAAAAAGAGTGACAGGTTCCCTTTTAATTTTTGGTTGCACTTAAATATTATTATTATTATTTATATAGCACCATTGATTCCATGGTGCTGTATATATAGAGAATATGAAACCTGTATCTGATAGAAATGCACCTTCTATGTAGTTTGGATAATAGTGGAAATATAATTAATTAATGTCTTCTAAAATACTCCATTTTTTTTACCCTAAGAGATTTTCTTATGAAGCCTGTCCATTATTGTCAGATACTGTAATGAGAATACGCCATCACATGGTGGCCATTAAAATGAATGATCATCGATGTAAGGAAGTTCTCGGTTTTGTCTCATAGACAGCTGTGCATTATGACACAACGTTTTATCTAAGACCCTGTGCACACAGTGTGTTTATATCGCATTTTTTTATTAGTTTTTTAGGGCAGTTTTGTCACAAAACTGCATGGCAATCCTTATGCTATGTGTCGAGCCCCAGGCCCTGGGGTACTCGGGTACAGGCTCGGTGGTTGTTCCAGGGATGTCACGGGTGGCAGCGCCTGATCCTGTGGCCTGGGTGACACTTCAAAAAGGGTATATTTACAGGGGAAAAGAGTTTGTCATGTGACGCCACCTGTAGTACCTGGTGATGGGTCACCAGCGCGCCACAGTCCGCTGGAGGTGGATAGTACTGCGGCTTAGATGACAAAGCTCCCTACAGGCAGGGCTGGTCCTCCGGGCAGCGTTCCTGGAAGGGAACAGGTTGATGTAGGAAAACACACATACAGGCAAAGTCACTTTCTCCCGGGTACTTTACTCTGCAGAAGTTACTGGGCCTCATTTATGAGAATCACCTCACAGTAAGATCGTTCTGGTGTCTATAGCCTCTGCAGAAGTAACTGGGCCTCATTTATGAGAATCACCTCACAGTAAGATCGTTCTGGTGTCTATAGCCTCTGCAGAAGTAACTGGAGCCTCATTTATGAGAATCACCACACAGTAAGATCGTTCTGGTGTCTATAGCCTCTGCAGAAGTAACTAGGCCTCATTTATGAGAATTACCTCACAGTAAGATCGTTCTGGTGCCTATAGCCTCTGCAGAGGTAACTGGGCCTCATTTATGAGAATTACCTCACAGTAAGATCGTTCTGGTGTCTATAGCCTCTGCAGAGGTAACTGGGCCTCATTTATGAGAATTACCTCAGTAAGATCGTTCTGGTGTCTATAGCCTCTGCAGAGGTAACTGGGGCCTCATTATGAGAATCACCTCACAGTAAGATCATTCTGGTGTCTATAGCCTCTGCAGAAGTAACTGGGCCTCATTTATGAGAATTACCTCACAGTAAGATCGTTCTGGTGTCTATAGCCTCTGCAGAAGTAACTGGGCCTCATTTATGAGAATTACCTCACAGTAAGATTGTTCTGGTGTCTATAGCCTCTGCAGAAGTAACTAGGCCTCATTTATGAGAATTACCTCACAGTAAGATCGTTCTGGTGTCTATAGCCTCTCAGAAGTAACTGGACCTCATTATGAGATTACCTCACAGTAAGATCGTTCTGGTGTCTATAGCTTGCAGAAGTAAATAGGCCTCATTTATGGAATTACCTCACGCAAGATCGTTCTGGGTCTATAGCCTACAGAGTAATGGCTCATTTATGAGAATTACCCACAGTAAGATCGTTTCTGGTGTCTATTTCCTCTGCAGAAGTAACTGGGCCTCATTTATGAGAATCACCTCACAGTAAGATCGTTCTGGTGTCTATACCCTGCAGAAGTAACTAGGCCTCATTTATGAGAATTACCTCACAGTAAGATCGTTCTGGTGTCTATAGCCTCTGCAGAAGTAACTGGACCTCATTTATGAGAATTACCTCACAGTAAGATCGTTCTGGTGTCTATAGCTCTGCAGAAGTAACTGGGCCTCATTTATGGGAATCACCTCACAGTAAGATCGTTCTGGTGTCTATAGCCTCTGCAGAAGTAACTGGCCTCATTTATGAGAATCACCTCACAGTAAGATCGTTCTGGTGTCTATAGCCTCTGCAGAAGTAACTGGACCTCATTTATGGGAATCACCTCACAGTAAGATCGTTCTGGTGTCTATAGCTCTGCAGAAGTAACTGGGCCTCATTTATGAGAATCACCTCACAGTAAGATTGTTCTGGTGTCTATATGCCTCTGCAGAAGTAACTGGGGGCCTCATTTATAGAGATCACCTCACAGTAAGATGTTCTGGTGTCTATAGCCTCTGCAGAAGTAACTGGGCCTCATTTATGAGAATCACCTCACAGTAAGATCGTTCTGGTGTCTATAGCCTCTGCAGAAGTAACTGGGCCTCATTTATGAGAATCACCTCACAGTAAGATCGTTCTGGTGTCTATAGCCTCGCAGAAGTAACTGGGCCTCATTTATGAGAATCACCTCACAGTAAGATCGTTCTGGTGCCTATAGCCTCTGCAGAAGTAACTGGGCCTCATTTATGAGAATTACCTCACAGTAAGATCGTTCTGGTGTCTATAGCTCTGCAGAAGTAACTGGGCCTCATTTATGAGAATCACCTCACAGTAAGATCGTTCTGGTGTCTATAGTCTCTGCAGAAGTAACTGGGCCTCATTTATGAGAATCACCTCACAGTAAGATCGTTCTGGTGTCTATAGCCTCTGCAGAAGTAACTGGGCCTCATTTATGAGAATCACCTCACAGTAAGATCGTTCTGGTGTCTATAGCCTCTGCAGAAGTAACTGGAGCCTCATTTATGAGAATTCACCTCACAGTAAGATGTTCTGGTGTCTATAGCCTCTGCAGAAGTAACTGGAGCCTCATTTATGAGAATTACCTCACAGTAAGATCGTTCTGGTGTCTATAGCCTCTGCAGAAGTAACTGGGCCTCATTTATGAGAATCACCTCACAGTAAGATCGTTCTGGTGTCTATAGCCTCTGCAGAAGTAACTGGGCCTCATTTATGAGAATCACCTCACAGTAAGATCGTTCTGGTGCTCTATATGCCTCTGCAGAAGTAACTGGAGCCCATCATTTATGAGAATCACCTCACAGTAAGATCGTTCTGGTGTCTATAGCCTCTGAGAAGTAACTGGCCTCATTTATGAGAATCACCTCACAGTAAGATCGTTCTGGTGTCTATAGCCTCTGCAGAAGTAACTGGAGCCTCATTTATGAGAATCACCTCACAGTAAGATCGTTCTGGTGTCTATAGCCTCTGCAGAAGTAACTGGAGCCTCATTTATGAGAATCACCTCACAGTAAGATCGTTCTGGTGTCTATAGCCTCTGCAGAAGTAACTGGGGAACCGTCATTTATGAGAGAATGCACTCTCACAGTAAGATCGTTCTGGTGTCTATAGCCTCTGCAGAAGTAACTGGGCCTCATTTATGAGAATTACCTCACAGTAAGATCGTTCTGGTGTCTATAGCCTCTGCAGAAGTAACTGGAGCCTCATTTATGAGAATTACCTCACAGTAAGATCGTTCTGGTGTCTATAGCCTCTGCAGAAGTAACTGGGCCTCATTTATGAGAATTACCTCACAGTAAGATCGTTCTGGTGTCTATAGCCTCTGCAGAAGTAACTGGGCCTCATTTATGAGAATTACCTCACAGTAAGATCGATTCTGTCCCCATCGCAACTAGATTGCAGCTTTCAGCATTGAAGCTGCTGAGGTAAAGTGAATGCTGAGCTTGATTGGCTGTTATGGACAACTAGACACTTATTAATTATAACCAATAATCTATAGTATATTGCTGAACGTGTCCTTCTGTGTGAAGCTGGGATGGCCGGCACATGCGCATTGCTATCGTTACATTGTAGTTGTAAATGGCGCTGCAGTTGGTGCATGTGCAGACTGCGCTATTTCACTTAAGACACTGTCTCTGAGAATATCACCAATCCCCAGTTTATTTCAGATGATGTTTGTGCAGACAGTGTCTTCTAGAACCTGGCGCTGGAGATCACTGTATGTGCACGCGGTGGCCATAGGGGTGGGCGAGGGTTTGTGAGCGTGAAGGACAGAATGTTGTAGTCAGAGAGAGGAAGAGGTAAGTTATCTAAGGAGGAGGTTGAGCAGAGCCGGGTAAAGACCAGGTGAAGGCTGTCACAGAGGTTGAGAGCTGTGAGAGGCCAAGAGACGTGGTTAGAGATAGGAGCTGGGATGCAGATGGGGAGATGGGGCTGTTTATGGGGATGTTGAAGTCTCCCAAAGTAAGGGTTGGTAATTCTGAGGACATGGCATGCGGCAGCCACAGGAAAATGGTCGAGGAACTGGTGGGTGACCTGGGTGCGTATACCTCGCTACTCTGAGGGGGAGGGATGGAAGAGCTAATGGCGGGAACTCAACAGAAGGAATGAGAGTGATGGAGCTGGGGGGTGACCCTGGGGGGGCGGTATACCACTGCTACTCTGAGGGGGAGGGGATGGAGGAGCCTAATGGTGGGAACCTCAACAGAAGGGAATGAGAGTGATGGAGCTGGGGGGGTGACCCTGGGGGGCGGTATACCTCCGCTACTCTGAGGGGGAGGGATGGAGGAGCCTAATGGCGGGAACCTCAACAGAAGGGAATGAGAGTGATGGAGCTGGGGGGGGGGGGGGTGACCTGGAAAGTGCATTGTGTATATGAAGGTTTCAATAAAATCGTTACTTTTTGATTGATGATTTACCTTTTTTGGTTTAATTTCTATAGAAACACAATGTAGAGTACACGGTGGTATTTTGGGGATCAGTAACCTCCTGCGTTGTTTCTAGACTTGACTCCTTACATGCCCTGTCTAGTGAATGTCAGCCTGTTATTATTCATGCATGCTGGGGGTTGTAGTTTTCCAGCAGCTGGAGCTCTGCAGGATGCTGATCCCTGATCTGCCCTTTCCTAACTTTTCCTGACTTGTGTCTTTCCTCTAGGTGTGCTGGCGTCTTCATTACCAACGACAGAGATCTTAAGAATTGCAATCTGCACAGGCTAGACGTGGTAAGTGAAGGGTTAACTAATAATATATTGGTGGCTGGAGCCTACCAGAGCCATGGGTGCGGGGCGGTCCGGTCTTGTTTTCAGATACAGTTAGGTCCATACATATGTGGACAGAGACAACACTTTTCTAGTTCTTGTTCTGTTTGTTGTAATTTGAACAATTCCGATGCAGTTTAAGACTTTCAGCTTTAATCCAGTGGGTTGAATAAAATGATTACAGAACAATGTGAGGAACTAAAGCATTGTTTCATGGGCTCAAAAGTAATTAGACAAATTAAATAATTGTACAGAAGATGTTAATTTCTAATACTTGGTTGCAAGTTATCAATGACTGGCTGAAGTCTTGACTAGAGATGAGCGAACACCTGAGTGTTCGAATTTGGTTTGGTTTGCCGAATGCGGGGTGTTCGCTGGACTTTCCGAACCCCATTGAAATCAATGGCAGGCAATAGAAACACATAGAAAACACCATTCAAAGGTGTCTAAAGGCTGCCAAACACACACACAGACACACATAGGTCATCTTACCAATATCCCGCTGCTTGCTTGATTTCTTGCTTCCAAGTCCGCTCTCCTCTCACTTACTTCTGATCCAACCCACAAAGCTTCATGCATTTTCACTGCACTGACTGGCTACAGCCAATCACAGATGCTCATGCTCTTTGAGAGTGTTTGTGATTGGTTGTGCAATCAGACTGCATCTCCACAATCTGGATGGAGTCTGCACTTGGTTGTCATACACATCAGTGTAATGCAACCAACCTGGTGTCATAGTGTATAAAAAAATAAATAATGGAAAAAAAATGCATTGGGGTTCACCCAATTTTTAATTGCCAGCCAAGGTAAAACTAGGCAGCTGAGGGCTGGTATTATCTGCAGGGTGAGAGCTGGGCTCCCCATGTTATAGAATAGCAGCCTGCAGCCACCCCAGAAATTGGTACATTCTTAAGAAGCTCCAATTCTTGCCACTTTACACAGCTCCCCAGTTGCCGTGTAGCGGTGGCAAACTGAGTAATAAGGGGATTAATGCCAGCTTAGTATTGCCAGCTGACATTAAGCCCAAAATTCTTAATGTCAGGCCAATGTTAAATCCAGCCATTAAGAATTTCAAGTGAATAGTAAAGAAGAGATAACACAGAGAGAAAACATTTTATTAGCAATAAAAACACAAACACATATCTGGACTCCATCTTTATTACTCCTCATACATCCTCGATCCCCATCTCTCGATCCGTACCCAGTCCACTTGGTCTTCCGGTAAGCAGTGACTTCTGAGCTCACCTGAGGACAGCGCAGGTAACCATTGTACCCGCTATGGTTAGCAACCATCATGGTTACCTGAAAGGTGACCTCAGGAGTCACTACTTACTGAGCCAGAGTTGGTTGCTCATTCATTCAATGCTTGGAGGCTGCGGTGAGAAGACGCTGTGTTGTTCACCGCAGCCTCCAATCAAGAAGACGTTGCAGAGGATCGAGGATGGGTATGTGGGAGTAATAAAGATGGAGTCCAGATACATGTTTGTGGTTTTATTGCTAATAAAATGTTTTCTCTCTGTGTTGTGTCTTCTTTACTATTTATCCAAGGTAGAGAAAGATCCTGCATATACAAATGCAGCGCACCAAAATAACATTAAAAGATAAAAATTTATTACATATATACAAACAACACAAAAACACCAATTAAAAGCAGTTAAAACAATGTAGGTCTGGACCCACAGTGCTGTTAATTGGTGTTTTTGTGTTGTAGTATATTGACGCCCCGCTAAGCAGGCGTCACAGAGGAGTATTACACCGTAAAAGAGGTGTAAATGCTCCAGCAGCAGGTGGACTCTAGGATGGTGGATGGAACCCGTTCCCAACACTCCCATATTAGTCTACACGGTGGGAGGTTACCCCGGAGGGAATAAATTCACCTCCAGGGGGAACAAGAGGGGCTTTAGGTCTTGGGTCTTTGCTTGAGGTCTCTCGGCTGAGGGACCAGGAGGAGAGATGGAGGAAGAGGAAAGATCCTAGAAAGAACAGCTAAAGTGTCAGGAGACGAGGAAGAGCTTCCAGGAGAGCAGCCAGTCTGGGAAAGAGGGGCCGTGGAGAGGTTCGCCTAGGCAGCTTACCGGGTACGGAGCCCGAAGTCTGCTGAAAGCTTTAAGCTCAGTAAGAGAAGTCTGGATTCCCGTGGAGTCTTCAAGTTTCCCGGGCACCAAAGCAGTTACAAGAAGGTACCAGGCACCGCCAAGGGAAGAGCGGCCAGCCAGTATAGGTTACCTGAGACTAGCGAAGGTGAGAGGGGAAACAGGAGGCCAGGTCGGATTCTAAATCAACCAGGCTTCATACCAAACTGGAAAGCAGGAAGGACAGACACAGGTTAGTTAAGGAAGGCACACCGAGGGTTCCATCATACCACCTGGATCCACTCACAGCCACCCGTAAGCTACCTGTTCTTGTAACATGTGAACTGTAACTACAACGGCTACAACTAACAGTAAAGTACCTGGAGGAAAAGTGACTTTGCCTCTGCCTCTGTTTCCTTTCTGCATGAACTTGTTCCCTTCAGAGGAACGCTGCCCCGGAGGTCCAGCCCTACCTGTAGGGCCCACACCAACCAAGCCGCTATACCATCTACTCCGGCGGACTGTGGCGGTGCTGGTGGCTCATCACAGATAATACAGGTGGCGTCACGACAATTTGTAAATACAATCCCCTGTAAATATACCCTTTTCAAAGAAGTCCCCCAGGACACGGATCAGGCGCGGCCACAATCTCCGTGACAACAGGAGCATTAACCCCTTGGAGCCTGATACCCGAGTACCCCAAAGCCTGGGGCTCACATTATATATAATAAAGTTTTAATTTTTCAAAGGGAACCTGTCATCTGGATCTAGCCCTCTCTGCTATCACTAGCTGTCCCTGCACCTTCCTAGCTGTTCCCTAACCATTCCTCTTCGAGCTAAAGGGCCCTATAACGATTTAGTAAAATGAATTAGAATACTTACATAACCTCCTCAGAGACGTGGACACCCTCCTTGTGGTGTCCAAGCACGCCCTGCTGGGCATCATCCCTCATGCTGCTTTGCCGCTCCATTCATTGGAATCCCCGTCCTTCAGCAGTAATGCCCGGCCGGACCGTGCATTATCGGGCCTGCATATGGTGATCGTGCTGGCCTGGTTCAATATGCGCATTGCACATACGCAGACCGGGCCTATCCGGTCATGCCCAAATCCAGGGGGAATGGTTGAAAGAGACTCTTGGATCTCTGGCTGGTGCGGTCATCAAGAGAGTCGGGCAAGCAGCAGAGGAAGGCTGGGTAGCTATGCTTTTTACTATCTTTTTACCAAATCTGAAAATTGGGCATCACTAGCAGCGTCTCATTAGCGTCTTATGTTCTCTGTGAATTGATGAAAACTCTAATGCACAGCCAGCCATCCATAATTGTCCTGTGCACCTATTTGGACATATATTTATTGTCTAATTTTACATTTTAGTGATCGTATTTTTCGGAGATTAATTTGGCCAGCAGGGGTGCTTGAATCTTTCTGTGAATGCCAGATATGGCCTAAAGACTCAGCATAAAGGTAACTGTAGGTTGCGGGGTTCCTTCAGTGGACAAGCTCTGCTTGCATAGATTTTCTATACCATTTGCACTCCATCCTGCTCCTAAATGTCCAGTTATAGTAGAACGCTGGTCATGTCAGAGTGCAAGCCGTCTGCATCAGGCACTTCAACACGTCGAAGTTGTTCTTCCATGTTACTCACACTCAAACAGACGACTATAATTTGCCTATTTGACTAGCCCGACAAGGTTGCTGAGGCCGTTTTGGAATGCTTGATGACCTCCAGGGTTGGCTTACCCATGGAACGTATACCTTGAGTTGGCTTGCCAGTCTGATGAAGTTAACATTTGGTCTGGCGCTTTGCCTTTGGCACTTAACATTGATGCCTAATACCTTTGGGTTAACAGGACACCGCGGCTGTCACATTCGTAGCAAGCTGATAAATGCCTCGAACCGTCGACCAGTAATGTAGGTGATCTCGGTTTCGAGTACGAGTCGACCCGGCCGGTACTGCGGTATCTCTCAGGTGTGTGTGACGTAACGATGATCACTGTGGGACGACAGATTCGGCTGGTGGGATTGACCATTCAAAGCTGGGTGTACGGGGATTAGAGTTGGAATCCGTACACAACTGTTCACTTGGGTACGTACAGTGGCCGAGTCACTGGGTACTCGATGGCGGCTCATGTGGCCAAGACTTCGAACGCAACAAGATACTTGACCATTGCTGTAATCCGAAACCCCTTGGTGAGGGTACTGGCCGGACTCAGTTGTACTTGAGGTTGTCACGGAAGCTTTGTGATCCAGACCTGTTGTCCGAGGTTACCTCCATTATGATGAGGCACACGTGGAATTTTAAAGATTAAAGAGTTGGTTGGACGCCCCACGCTGTGGTCAATAGTTGGACCCCTCTTGTCATTTTCAGGGATGTGTTTACGCAGGTAGTTGAAAGGTTCTCCGGCGTTGGTTGTAGCACTTTCCTGTCTCTGCCTTGGCTGGGACAGACTTCTTTTTACGCACTCTTGCACTTTGCGATATTGCTACTGTAGCTTGGTGTCACAATCTGCATCTGGTGGGACTGTCTCAGGTGTCACGAGTCCCATGTCCAGGTCAAGGGGTAGCTTGCCAGGTCTCGCTTTCATCAGGTAAGCTGGTGTACTGTTGGTTCACGGGATGTGGTTGCATAAGTCCACCAGATTCGGCAACTTTTCTGGCCACAGGCTACGCTCCTCAAGGGGCAGTGTCTTCAACAGGTTTACCTGGTTCATCTTCTTGCACAATCCGTTGGCCTGGGGATGATACGGCGTCGTCCTTATTTTCGTGCAGCTGTATAGGTTACAGAACTCCTGAAACACTTCTGCTTCAAATGCTGGGTCTTGATCGGTGAGCACTTGTTCAGGATAACCGTGTGGTTGACAAAAGTGCTCTTGGAATGCTTTGGATGCTGTCTTAGCCGTTTGATCTTCCACTGGCATGACTGGTGAGGGCGTAGACATAGCCGGACCTTCTCGGGGCTAACTTCATGCGGTACAAGGCTACCAATTCAAGTGGTTATTTTGTTACTATGGCTGTAGGGGAGCCTTCTGGATATCATGGTCTTTTCGCCACAGGTTGTATGGACCACATTCACGACACCACCTCTCGATCTTTCCTGATGTCCACCCAGTAGGATCGTTCACGTAGCAGGACTTCCAGCATTTTCCACACGAAATGCCCTGCTCCATCGTGATACGCTTCTAAGACCATGGAAGCATCTCTCCTTGGGACCACTATTTGCCAAACAAGTTCATGGGTTCGCTGCTGGATTTCTTGTGAGGTATCTGACCAGCGTGTGAGTCAGCTTGAGTCAGCAGCTCCTTTACCTGGCAGACTGCCGGGTTGCTATCCTGCATCTCTGCCCATCCATGGTGGGGCAATGGGTTGAAAGAGACTTCTTGGATGGCTGAGCACTTGTCCCTCATGCAGAGGGAGTACTGGGTCACACCGTGGCTGTGGAAGGCTGGTAGGTCTATCTTTTCTAGCTCTTCCCAGTCTTCTCCCCCATCTGGTAAATTGGGCATCATGGACAGCGCATCAGCATTAGCGTTCTTATGTCCCGCTCGATATTGGATGGTAAACTCATAATTGCACAGCCAGGCCATCAATAATTGTTCCCGTGCACCTACCTTTGCGATTTCAGTCAACGTATTATTATTCGTGAAGATGGTAAACTTCGCCGAAGCCAGGTAGTGCTTGAATCTTTCTGTGATAGCCCAGACTATGGCGAAAAACTCCAGCTTAAAGGAACTGTAGTCATCGGGGTTCCTTTCAGTGGGACGAAGCTTCCTGCTTGCATAGGCGATCTCTCTCTGTCTGCCTTTCTGCACTTGGAACAATACTGCTCCAAATCCCACATTGCTGGCGTCCGTATATAGTATAAAGAGTTGGCCATAGTCAGGGTAGGCCAAGGCCTCGTCTCCCGTCAGGGCCATCTTCAACAGGGTGAAGGATTTTTCTTCCCTTTTACTCCACTCAAATAGAAGACTCTAATTCTTGGCCTTTTTGGACTGCCCCACTAAGAGGTCCTGCATGGGTGCCGCTATTTTGGTGATGCCTTTGATGAACCCCGGTAGTAGCCTTTCACCCCGAGGAACTGCTATACTTCTTTGACGGTGGTGGGTCTTGGCCAGTCCTTGATGACAGTTACTTTTTCAGGGTCTGGTGCTATGCCTTCGGCGCTTACTATGTGGCCCAGGTAAAGTACCTTGGGGTTCAACAGGTGGCACTTGCACGGCTTTACTTTCAGACCAAAGCTGGATAATGCCTCGAACACCTCGACCAGTTGCTTCAAGTGATCCTCATAGGTTTTTGAGTAGATGTCGAGCCCCAGGCCAGGGGGTACTCGGGTATCAGGCTCAGAGGGTAGTTGCTGTTTCACAGGGATGTCACTGGTGGCCGCACCTGAGCTCGTGGCTTGGGTGACACGTAAAAGGGGGGTTTATGTACAGGGGATTAGAGTTGTATAGTTCACGTGACGCCACCTGTAGTACCTGGTGATGAGTCACCAGCTCCGCCTCAGTCCTCTGGACGTCGATGGTAGTGTGGCAGAGATGGCAAAGCTTCCTACACGGCAGAGCTGATACTCCGAGGCAGCATTGCTGTAAGTGTCGAACCCACTGGGACGGGGTACTCGGTGCCGGACCAGGTTGCTACTGGAGGATGTCACGGAGCTCCTGGTCCAGACCGTGTCCCGGGCCCTGGCAAGTAAAAGGGGGAAAATTTACAGGGGATTAAATGTTTGTTGTGACGCCACCCACGGCTTGTGGTCAATAGTGGGACCACCGCTGCTGCAGAACCTCCGGGGATGATGTTAAAGCAGCTGTAGTTGGAATAGTTCTCCGCGGGTAGAACTTGATTCCCTGAGGCAGTGATGTTACAGTCAAGCTTGTAGTAGGTGCAGTTCACTTACTGTCCTGCTGCTGCAGCCTTCCTTTCCTCAGGGTTCAGAGCTGACAGGCTGTGGCTCTCCAGGCTGGAATCCTCTGCGGTCCTGTTGGAGGGAATCATGCACTGGCAATACAGTTCTGTCTTAATCAGGCAAGGGAGTCAGAGGCAGGGTTCACCGTGTTTACTTGGCAGTTCTTTTAGTACAGCAGTTCAAGTACAGTTCTTACACGAGTTACAACTTTCCCCTCCGGGTTCCTCTTTACTCTCTGCAGCCAGGTTGTTCCTCTCTGTGACCCCTCACTCTTTCTCTTTCTCTTTCCAGGCTTTACTCTCTCTTTCTCTCTCACTGTGCACTTCTCCGGACAGTTTAGCGGTAGCTCGGGCCCCTGTGGGTCCTCGTGGTCGCCACTGAGCTGCCTGTCCTTTGGGGTAGGAACTCTAACGTGGAGTTAGAGCTCCCCGTCGGTAATCTGGGGAAACCGGGTGAATCGGCGGTCCCCTTCAGAGCCGCCACTCTGCTACTAGCCTAGCCTCCAATAGTCCTGCTGTGCTAGGCTCTATCAGGCTCCCTTCTACCGTGTGATTCAGGTTCTATACAGAAGGCTACTCCTCCTGCAGTCGGTCGTCTCGGCTGTGTTTCTAGGACCCAGTATCACTGGTCCTCTTTCCTCATACTCCAGGGGTGCTGGCTCCGGATGGGCTTTCTCTCTGTGGCTGCGCTGGCTCTTCAGATTCTGCGCTCCTTACACCCCACTCCTCCAGGACGTGTGCTTCTGGTCTGTACTGCTCAGCCTACCTCGGCCTACTGACTCCTTCCTCCTCCCCTTCTCTATTTCTACCATCTATCACCTGAACTGCTTGCTGTCCCACCCACTGTTCTCTAAACCCACCACCCCTCGCCCGCCTAGAGTCCTGGGCTCCGGGTTGGGTGCTGCCCTCTAGTGGTGTGTGGGATGTCTGTGAGGGTGTTGTGGTGCAACTGTCTTCCTATCTTACCTGGCTGCAGTTCCCTATGTGGCCTCCTGGTCGCAGGGGCGCCACATAGGCAATAAGGTCGGTGAAGTCAGCACAAAGACACGAAGGCAAGTTCAGTCAAGTTCAGTACTTTACTGTAAACCGTTTTCATCAGCATACAAGTCCACAGTTCAGTTTAGATGTTCAACAAACAGGCAGCTCTACGGGTGGCTGCAAGTGGATGCCGGGTGGTATGGAGGTACCCGTGGTGTACCTTAGTTGACGAACCTGTGTCCTTTCTTCCCCGCCTAGGATGAGTCTATACCCAATGGCTCCTTGAAGGTAGGCATAGGGCTCCCCTCCCTCGAAGTGAAGAAGCAGGCAGACCTCTCTGTCTGGCAGGGTGCCGTAGCCGGTTAACGACTTCAGAGGTAGACTCTGGCTGTATCCTCGGGTCCGGCGTTCCCTTGGTGGACTGGGGAATTCCCAGACTCACACGTCAGGTACCTACTCTCAGGATCCCCTCGGGATCCCCTTTCATCTTCCCTCCGGATCAGCGTAGAGCTGTCCGGTTAAACCTTCCGCCTCGCTCCACACTCCTCCTCCTTCTCTCACTAACTCTCCCCCTTGTTGAGGTGACTATTAGTGTTGAGCGAGTATGCTCTGCGCTACTCGTTATTCACACGAGTATCCCGGTGCTCGGGATGCTCGGCGAGCACCGAGTACTGCCGAGATGCTCGGACTGCTCGGTAATAATAAGCGATCTGACACACGTACACAACTCCCTTCAGTGCACACAGTGAGCTGGCACCTCAGGGAGAGCAGATTCATTGTTAGGATCCCTGTGGGGGCCACAGCAAGGTGTTGTATGTGTCAGCGATTTCAAAAAGCCCACCCTCCCGCCCTTTCCCAGCAATACTCGTTTTATACCCGGAAGTCTGTGGGCGGAGCCTGTCACTCATTGACTTACATTGGGCTCGGTGCTCGGCCGAGTACACGAGTATCTTGAGATGCTCGGCCAGAGCACCGAGCACCCGAGCATTTTAGTGCTCGCTCATCACTAGTGACTATATTTCCCTCCTGGGGTAACCTCCCGCCACTACTCTGTGTGGGAGTGCAGGAACTGGGTCCCTCCCACCAGCCCAGCATCCACTTGCATTGCAGTTGGGGAAAATTACACTACTTTTACGAGTGCAATACCCCGGTGTGACGCCTGACCATGTGGGGCGCCACATAGACGATGACGTCATCCAGGTACAAGAGAACGGTTTTGAAGCTTCTGTGTCCCAGACAGCATTCCATTAACCGCCGAAATGTTCCCGGTGCATTGCAGAGCCCGAATGGCATGCAGTTGAACTCGCAGAGAGCCCATTGGTGTCGTAAACGTGGTCTTTTCTATGTCTGCCTCTGCCACGGGAACCTGCCAATACCCACTGGTGAGATCTAAAGTGGAGAAATAATTAGCGGATCTCAAGGCAGCTAAAGATTCCTCTATCTGGGTAACGGATAGGCATCCTTATGTGTAATGCGGTTAATCTGCCTGTAATCAACACACGTCCTCTTTGTACCATCTTTTTTTCTTTACAAGAACCAACAGAGCTGCCCAGGGGCTACAACTGTCTCTGATCACCCCAGCCCCCATCATCTCCCGCAACATACCCTGACACATTGATAGTGAGCCGGGGGAACAGGCCCGATACCTTTCTTTAATGAGCGGATGGTCTCCAGTGGGGATATGGTGTTGAACCCCTTTTACCTGCCCACAGTCTAGAGGTTGTTTGCTGAATAACCATTCATATTCTTGACTACCTGGTAAACGCCATGCTTTTGGTGCGAAGGGGTGGAGTCAGTGCCTACATGTAGCTTCTGACACCAGTCCTCCAGCAGCCCGTCTGAGCCGTTGTACTCCGCCTGGTTGGACAGAGCCAAGGGTTCCACTGCCTTTATTGCATTATTACTGACAGTGAACAGCTTAGCGACAGTGGCATACCGGGGTAGTTTTACCACTTTGTCCCCACAATTCAAGATGCATACCGGGACCCTCCCCTTGCGGACATCGATTACCCCCCTGGCTGTCAGGATGGCTGGCCTACTATCGAGTACACAGGTTCTACCAGGGCCTGGTAATCTTGACCCCTGAGGCCTATTGCTGCCGACACCAGATTAACATTTCACTCCTTGGGGGTATTGCAGTGGGGAATGGATCACTCACCCTTACACTGCCGACTTCTCCACCTGACAGCTCTACGTGTTCCCTCTGCATTAGGGCTTTGATCTTCTTATGCATGACTCGCTGCTCACTGGAACTGGCAGTTTCGGCTACCTGTTGCAACAAAACAATAATCTCGCCAAGACAAATTTTCTATCACATTGGTACCTAGGGTCATCATGGATTACATTCCCATCGGTCAATGTCAACAATTATTAGTCCCTGAGCTTTTAGCTCTACTCGCCCAACCTTAATGGTCACCTCCTTATACCCCACTTGTGGCAAATGCTGACCATTACTGGCGATTATTGTCAAGTCATCATCTTGTGAGGCGGTCGACAGGGTAGGGGGTACTCGGATACCGGATAGGCGGTTGCTTCGATGGGGGGAATCACGGCTGTCGGTTCCCGGTTCCGTGCCCTGGACCCTCATTGGCGGGGAGGGTGAAGGGGAATGATGATGGATGGAGGGGGAAGGAATGATATCATGATCCCACCTATGGTACCTGGTAATAGGGTTACCAGCGCTGCGGCTGGCCACTGAGGTGATGGAGGTGCAGCTCAGAGTGGTACAGCTCCCCACAGGTGGAGCTTTACCTCAGGGCAGCGGGGATGGATGAGGGGAGTTGTAGTTCTTACCCCTCTAATGATGCTGAGGCCCTCCGGGCCGGAGGAAAGGATCACAGACACCATGCTACTCAAACGTCACTTTACTGGTACCGGGTAGATGATACAGTACACAGTCAGTCTGATTGAACGGGGACGTAGCCACAGATTGTAAGGTGATCCTGTAGAGTCTGTGATGGTCCTTATAATGGCTTTCGGGGTCTGTGTCCCTCCTTACTCTCTTAACCACTCTGCAGAGCTCCTATGCCAGCCCAGCTGTATGGCACTTACATGCAGTAAGTAGTTTTCCACAGTAATTACGTCAGTGAATCATGAGAATAGTTCATTGTACACGCAACAGATAGAACATGTCTCATGTTCATGCATCGTAAGTACCTTGAAAACCTTACCTGTAGCGTGTTAAAGTGCATTACAGTAAGTACGTTCGTCCTTACCGTACGCGGATGCAAGCTAATCCCGCACGAATAGTTTCTTAAGTGTCTGGGCCCAATATAGGACTGAGGTTGAGGTGCAGTCTGTGGTGCTATGGCTCCCTTCCGTCGGTCACACAGCTTGCCGGTTTGCAACCGGATAGACCACTGGTTGCCTCGGCTCGGGGTTGCCGGTGTCGACCCCAGGACTTCCTCAGCTGGCTCCAACCAGGCCTGGTTCATCCCCTCCGGTTCCCAGGGTCACCTCTCTCTAAGAGGCGCCCTCCTGTCAGGAACACTGTCAGGCACGTCCTCTCTGGTTGCCTTCCCATCATGTCTGACTAAAATTAGCTCAACTGTCACTCAAGTCTCCCGCTCTACTATAAGCTCACCCCTGGACCTACTGAATATACGGTCCTATGCTAAGGGGGCTGGTGTATGGGTGCTTTGGACAGACTCTATAAGGAAACCTCAAATACATAGCTACGGAGGCACTACACCTTCTGTTTGGGTGTAGTACCTCCCAGTAGCGCCTAGCCATAGGGGCGCCACACTTGCCTGCGGGTAATATCAGAGTCAGCCTACAACCGTTTGTAAAGGATATATGGCATCATTGTCACCTGAGAGACAGTGTCCAGTAGAGCGTTCATCGGATGCCATCAATCACGATTGGGAGGACCGGTCGTCATCCGACATGCTTGTCTCGCCAGCTCCTCGGACCTGGTCGCCTTATTCCTGGGGGTTGGCCCTCTGCCCCACACGGGTTGCCCGTTTAAAGGACAGACTCTTGTGAAGTGCCAAGCCTTGCTGCAGCGGTGGCAAATCAGTTGTACAGTTGCGTAATAGCGATTGCAGTCTCTTCCTCTGGTCGGTGGGATACTTGTCTGCCGTCGCCACGGGACGTCATCTGGGCTAGAGGCCAGCTGGATCTTTGCAGGTGGTGAGGCCACCTGTAAGGACTACACATTTTTTGTCAGTGCGGCTACACTTTTGGTGAACTCCTGGACCTGGAGTCGCAGATCAGAGGGGTCATTCTCAAGGGACTTTGCATCTGCCCCCACGGTTGCCTGTGGCGAGGGCGCTGCCCCCTTGTGGTGTGTGATACTTGGCGCCGGAGGGGTGCAGTGCTGCTTGGAGTTGATTCGCGCAGCACCCGGATGGCCCGGTCTTTAAATTGGACAAAGTCCAGATCCGGGTTTTGTAGGGCCAAAATGCGCAGCTGTGTCTGATGAGCGTCAGACAGAAGCCCCTCTATAAACTGCTCGGTCAGCAATCTATCTTCGTCTCGTACACTGTCAGGATCAACCTGCCTAAATGGCCCACAGCGCCTCCTGAAAGTTTAAAGCATAGTCCCATACACTGTCCTGCACCCTTTCTTTGCACCCGAAAAATCTCATTTTAATCTCTGCTGCCATGCGGGTGATAAAGGTGGCCTTCTGCCGGCCAGGATTTGCCTCACAGTTCTTTTGTCAGTGTCTGGCCCGGACTTTACCTCCCTCTGGGCCGCATCGGTGAGCTGGCCGATAAGGATGCTGAATTTTTGGCTCTGCTTCAGGGGGTACACTTCGAGTAAACTATGCAGTCTCTCCTTAAAGTCGCTCAAGGTGTGCGACTCTCCCGAGTACTGAGGCAGCCAAGTCACCCCTGGGACATACGGCATCGATAATGGCATTATGGGGGCTCCTCGCCTAGGTTGGGCATCTTTCTCCTCCCTAGTGAACCTTACCAGGTTCTGAGTCTATGTCAGATAATCAGTCTGCTGCTGCGCAGGCGGACGGATCGCACACACAAGGGTTCTGCGCAGGGCAGAGTTTTGCTTCGCACCCTTTCTCAGGTTCTGCCCATAATACTATGCCCCCTCTGCTTTCTGCTCGAAAATGCTGAATATTTTGAGGCTTTTTTTTAAACTTCTCTTTCACACATTTATTAATTCCTTTAGGGGACTTGAACCTGCGATCGTTTGATCTCTTTACTACACACAGTAATATAATATAATATAATATAATCTTATATTATATATTATATTATATTATTATATATTATATTATATTATATATACTTATATATAATTGCCGTAGCTCAAGTATATATAAGAGGATAAGATATAGTGAAGCTCCTCCTGGCCGCGCTCCACTGCCCGCTCACCCCCCGCCTGTCACAACACTTCCCCCCGCTGCCCCATCACCCCCCCGCCTGTCACCATAGCCCCGATCCACTGCCCGGTCACCCCCCCTCCACTCTCCGGTCACCCCCCGCCTGTCAGCACAGACTCCCCCACTCTCCGGTCACCCCCCCCGACTCTTACCACAGCTCCCTCCAGCCAGCCGCGATCTTTGCATGGGGCTTCAGGACCTCTGATGACGTCACAATGATGGGCGGAGTCACAGATCACATGAACGTGACGTCATCAAAGGTCCTGTCCCGATCTAACCTCCTGTGCCTACTCATCCCCCTGCGCTGCACACTGACCCACGATCTGCTCCCTCACCCCCCACTCTGCCCACTGACCCCCACTCTGCCCCTGACCCCCACTCTGCCCCTGACCCTGCTCTGCCCACTCACCCCCACACTGACCCCCCAACTCTGCCCACTCACCCCCCAACTCTTCCCCCTGACCCCCTCTCTGCCCCCTCACCCCCACTCTGCCCACTGACCCCCACTCTGCCCACTGACCCCCACTCTGCCCACTGACCCCCACTCTGCCCCTGACCCTGCTCTGACCACTCACCCCCACTCTGACCACTCACCCCCCCAACTCTTCCCCCTGACCCCCCAACTCTTCCCCCTGACCCCCTCTCTGCCCCCTCACCCCCACTCTGCCCACTGACCCCCACTCTGCTCACTGACCCCCCAACTCTGCCCACTGACCCCCTCTCTGCCCACTGACCTCCACTCTGCCCCTGACCCCCACTCTGCCCACTGACCCCCACTCTGCCCACTGACCCCCCAACTCTGCCCACTGACCCCCTCTCTGCCCCTCACCCACACTCTGCCCACTGACCCTGCTCTGCCCACTCATCCTGCTCTGCCCACTCACCCCCACTCTCTGCCCACTCACCCCCTCTCTGCTCCCTGACCCCCTCTCTGCCCACTCACCCCCTCTCTGCCCACTCACCCCCTCTCTGCCCACTCACCCCCTCTCTGCCCACTCACCCCCTCTCTGCCCACTTACCCCCACTCTGCCCACTGACCATACTCTGCCCACTGACCCTGCTCGGCCCACTGACCCCTCACACTGCCCACTGACCCTGCTCTGCCCACTCACCCCTCACACTCACCCTGCTCGGCCCACTGACCCCTCACACTGCCCACTGACCATGCTCTGCCCACTAAACCCTGCTCTGCCCAGTCACCCCCGCTCTGCCCGCTGACCCCTGCTCTGCTCACTGACTCTGCCCACTCACCCCTGCTCTGCCCACTCACCCCTGCTCTGCCCACTAATTTTTCACACTAACCCCTGCTGTGCCTACTGACCCCTGCTCTGCCCAATCACTCTGCCCACTAACCCCTGCTCTGACCACTGACCCCCGCTCTCACCCTGCTCTGCCCACTGACCCCCCCAATCCTGCTCACTGACCCCCCACTCTGCCCATTGACCCCCCACTCTGCCCACTCACCCCAGCTCTGCCCACAGACCCCAGCTCTGCCTACTCACCCTGCTCTGACTACTGATTATGCCCACTGACCCCTGCTCTGCCCAATGACTCTGCCCACTAACCCCTGCTCTGCCCACTCATCCCCCACTCTGCCCACTCACCCCCGCTTTGCCCACTGACCCCAAGCTCATCGGTTTCCCAGCCAACGACAGGTCCTGTCCTGGAAGCTACAAGACAGGTGGAGCGAGCCGCCGGAGGGTAAGTATCCTCACTGAGGTTGTTTTTTTTTTTATTATCACCATGAAGTTCTAGGGGGAGGGGGGGGGGTTTCTGGCCCAGAGGGAGGGGGGCCGCACAGAGTGGAGGTCCAGAGGGACGGCGGCCGCGGGGAGCGGAGGGGGTCTGGAGGAGCGCCTCCATCCTGCCCCCCCGACACCATCCTGTCCCCCCGACTCCATCCCGCACCCCCACCACCATCCTGCCCCCCCCCAACATCCTGCCCCGCCGCCTCCATCCTCCCCCCCGACACCATCCTGCCCTGCCGTCTCCATCCTGCCCCGCCTTCGCCATCCTGCCTCGCTCGGTCCATCCTGCGCCACTCACCTCCATCCTGCCCCTCCGCCTCCATCCTGCCCCTCCGCCTCCATCCTGCCCCTCCGCCTCCATCCTGCCCCTCTCGCTCCATCCTGCCCCTCTCGCTCCATCCTGCCCCGTTCGCTCCATCCTGCCCCGCTCGCTCCATCCTGCCCCGCTCGCTCCATCCTGCCATGCTCGCTCCATTTTGCCCTGCTCGCTCCATCCTCACCCCCGCTGTTCTTGCTCCCCCGGCTGGTGTTTAAGTCTATTATTTACAACTCTTTAAAAATATTATATACAGATTCTAGACTCCCGATTCTTTAGAATCGGGCTCACAGCTAGTGATAATATATTTATTCATTTATATAGCGCTATTAATTCCATAGCACTTTACATACATCAGTAATGTTGTCTCTCTTGGAGCTCACAATCTAAATATCCTATCAGTATGTCTTTACAATGTGGGAGGAAACCGGAGTGCCCGGAGGAAACCCACGCAAACACGGGGAGAACATACAAACTCATTGACTCATTGCAGATGTTGTCCTTGGTGGGAATTGAACCCAGGACCTCAGTGCTGCAAAGGCTGCAGTGCTAATCACTTGAGCCACCGTGCTGCCTGGTAACAGGTAATACCATAGTGAGGCGCCCCCAGGCCGTCGGGTACTCAGGAACCGGATCACTGCTACTGTCGCTGGGGTTCGGTCTGGCCATCATGGGCTCTGTGGTGATGGTTCCCTCTGCGTTATAGTCACTATCCCTAGTAGGATGGCTGTGTTCCTACTCCGTGGCGGTAGGTAGGTCGCAGGTCATAGAGTCTCCGCACCACGCCGGGTTGTCTCGTGATTAGGGTCCTGAAGTCTTCCCAGTCACCTCTAAAAGTACCTTTACACGCAGCAACTTTTCTAGCAATTTCACTGGCAACTTACTGGTTGCAGTGAAATCATGGAGACATTGTTCCATTTGTGCACAGCAACAAGATAGAACAATGTCTCCATGATTTCACTGCAGCCAGTAAGTTGCCAGTGACATTCCTAGAAAAGTTGCCGCGTGTAAAGGTACCCTTACAGAGCCGGCTCTCTGGTCCTTTTGGCCTAGCCCTCCAGTGACCCAGGTGTAATTTGGGCTCACCAGGCTTCTTCTGCCTCTCCGGTTGTCAGCTCTGGGTCCTCTGGCCAGCTACATCAGTGATGGCTGCTGGGCCCCGTTGTTCTCACACTATTCTGTAGTGTTCAGTTGTGGAGTGTGTCTGCTTGCGGTGTTTCTTCCCTCGCCTTGCTCTCTAGAGCGAGCTTTCTCCCTTGGGTCTACTGCCTCCAAGGTTCTGCGTCCTCCAGGGAACCTCTCCTGGGAATCCACTCCTCCAACTTAGTGTTCCAGTGTTTTTAGTACTGTTCTTCCACCCCTTTGTCCAGGCTCTACCTCTCTCTCCACCCACACTTCTCTAAACTACCACCACCCCTTGCCTTACATAGTCAGTGGCTTAAGGTTGGAGTGTGTCGGTATGTGGGTGTTTTTAAAATCAACCGTTTTACCTTGTCTGGCTGCAGTTCACAGGGGCGCCACAATAGCATTGCTGGATAGTAAAAATCTCCATCTCCTTTGATGCTCCGATTTCATGACAGGCACTGAGGTGTACTACAGACCCCCTGCTGACATGGCAGCCCATCGGTGGCCCATGATTGCATTATGGAGGCGTCAATGGGAACATAATATGGTGCGCCCTCCTGCCATTGCGTTGTTAATGTTACTGTCTGTGTTTGACAGTCGTCAGCTCCGCTCCACCCGCGGCTGTTAGAGGCAGGTCCTGACTGTGCCATTATCACCCCATGAACCCGCTCCATACACCCGCTACCAACTGGCACCCTGCACATGTCAGTAACGGGTTAAATGTGTAAAAAAAAAGTGAGGACTTGTGATATTGATGCTTTTTTTTTACTGACAATGTATAGAAACCTCCAAAAAAGTAAAATGTGTAAAGGGCTGAATGTAGCTGTAACCTCCTGTACCTTTCTGTATTTTTAGGATTCAATGGGTGTCAGCTCTGATGGAAAGTCATGTAGTGTCACTGCCAGCTGGGATCCAAACTCTCCACAATTCCTGGCTTTCAACACGGTGACACGACAAGGTAAATATCATTTCTGTAACTAGTAAGTATATAGCCTCACCCCTGGAAGCAGCGTCACAGCCATGCTGTTTGTCAGAGAGGGGCTGAGGAAGTGCCTGCCGCCTGTCTGACAGCCGTATCAGTATCCCAGTGCCTGCCACCTGACTGACAGCTGTATGAGTATCCCAGTGCCTGCCACCTGACTAACAGCCGTATGAGTATCCCAGTGCCTGCCACCTGACTGACAGCTGTATGAGTATCCCAGTGCCTGCCACCTGATTGACAGCTGTATGAGTATCCCAGTGCCTGCCACCTGACTGACAGCTGTATGAGTATCCCAGTGCCTGCCACCTGACTGACAGCTGTATGAGTATCCCAGTGCCTGCCACCTGACTGACAGCTGTATGAGTATCCCAGTGCCTGCCACCTGACTAACAGCCGTATGAGTATCCCAGGATACACTGGGGCTCTCACACCGGGCGTCATCAAAGAGGAAATAGGAAAAACAACAACAACAATTCTTAGCTAGCGTAGAGAGGGAGTTGTAGGGAATCAATAAAGGAAGAATATTAGAAAACAGCTTACATTATAGATATATTAGATAGGAAGATATGAAAGAAGTTTCTGGTCTTGGACAGACCCTTTATGTACCAAGGATCTAATATATTATATAAAGATGATGTAAAACAGCAAGAAGAGTCACATTAAAGTAGCTCTTGCCATCCGTTAAATGAGGCGAGCTGCAGTAGCGCCTGGATTTGGTTGTATGGGTCTGTGTGAGCGAGTGCAGGGGTCCCTGTGTTGTGGATGTGTGGCCCACTGGGACGGAGTATTCGGTACTGGACCAGGGTAGCACTGGGGGTGATCATGGTGGTCTTGGTCCGGACCGTGTCCCGAGCCCCACAAGTAAAAGGGTATATTTACAGGGGATTGTCATGACGCCACCCACGGTTTGTGGTCAATTGGGGAACCACCGCAGCTGCTTACTTCTGCCAGGAGGATGGATGGTGCTGCAGCCGGATGGATGAGCCTGCTGTGGGTCGGGCTGCTCCTGACAGGGTATAAAGGTATAGATAAAAGTTCATTGGGCAAAGAAGCACACACGGGAGACTTAGGCAAGGTTCACCGGGTTTTACTGGCAAGTTCTTCCACAGTTTGCACAGTTCTTTCACACCAATTACTCCGGACCTTCTGAACCTCTGCAGCCAGGTTACCCCACTGAGACCCTTCACTTTCTCTGTATCCTTCCAGGCTTACTCTGCTCTGTCTCTCCCGTGGACTGTATGGTGGCAACTCGGTCCCTTTAGTAGGCTTCCCCCTAAATGTGCGGATGGCAAGCCTGGGTCCTATGTGTCGCTCTGCCTCCAGCCTGTGTGTTGGGAACCCTGACTTGAAATCAGAGTCCCCCGTCGGTGTGTCCGTGATCCGGCATATAGCTGCGGTCACCCAGAGCCGACACTCTGGTCCCAGCCTAGCCTTTGGTGTCCCTGTCTTGCAAGGGATCACTGGGCTCGTTCCTACCCGTGTGACTATCCAGGTATGTCGGAGGAGTCCGTATTGCCAGCCGTCCGTTTGCATTCGTTCCCCTTCCCCTTGGCTCCCAGATCATGGAGCAGGCTTTCTCTCCAGGGGACGGTGCATCTCAGGATTCTGCACCTCTGGGCAACCCAGGACCGTCAGGGAAGTGTCACTCTCGCCTACTCCTTGTCTTTACTGCTCAGCTCTTACCGACCTATTAAATCTCCAAAAGAGTGCACAATTAAGAGATAGCTTATTTTATTTAATTATTATTAAAAACAGTCAGTAGTGTGTGTGTCCCCTACACCTGTATCTAGTAAACCAAGCAGTCGGGGAAGGAGGAGACTATAATCCCACACTCACCCTATCCACTGCCCCTGCCTGTCTATGGAGTTTTCAACACATAACGTATCTAGTGTCCCCGTTCCACGGCGGCTTACCCTAGTGTCCCTGTTACTACACTATGGCACCTTCCACCACTGGATTCTATCTGGATCTACGGTGTCTCTCTAGTCTAGATGTGGGTCAAGCCCCATCATCCTCCCTGTATGTGTATGGTTTTATTAGACCTCAGAGGTGTGTCTTCTATCTGGTTTTGGATATATGGCAATGCCACTTAACAAAAACCATCATAAACGGTAATGTTAACTATCTATATGCTGTACATACCACCAGGCTGCTATATTTCAAGCCCCACTTGATACCAGCTATAGGGTCAGATTTTATGTCTACTCGGTCTAATGTTTACAGTATTCCCATGGTTACCATATAGATACCATCTATACCCATACCAACAATAAAGAAGGGAACATCCCTCTGCCACTACATGCAACTTGATAGTTAACAGGGTACAGAGATTAACACCCAAATCAAGATAGACTGATTATTCCCACTGGCAGGTACTTAGAATCATTACTCCACTTATCTGATACATATGGTTGATTTGTCAGTCCCAGTCGTATTTCTCGACACGTTTCTGCCCGCTGGTGTTGCTGGGCGTCCTCAGGAGAGACTGTGCTATCAGATACCGGTCCTACCTTATCCAAGTCACCGGGGGCGCTGTGCAGGGTAGTATAATAGCCTTCCGTCCTTCCTCATTGGTGGCAGCATCACCGAGTGCCTCTTAAGGCTCCCTTATATCCCCCATGTAATCAGGGGAGGTGGATACATGTGTGTGGGCTCTGTATGCGTGCTTTAGACGCTTCTTCCGGTTTTGCGTCTCCCGGATCGGAAGTGCGTCATTTGACACGCTGGGCGGAGCTATCTAAGCTTGCGTTCCACCTGCCGCACACGTGACTTCCGATATGCGTTCCAAATACCGGAAGTCAGTGAAAAATCGTCATTTATAAGCCCCCACCTCCTCTGGGATGCAGACAGGATGTACTAGGACTATTATAGTCCCCAAGACATCCTGTGCATCCAGGAAATGGAGCGTAGGGAGGCAGAATACGGGGCAAATGTTCCTCATAGCCACATCTTATTATATACATTCATGTAAGCTGGCAAAGCATTGTTATATATACCACCGGAAGAGAAGTGATATTCTAACATATATTAATGGGGTTAGCAGTAATTAAATAACACCCCATGTATCCCGGATCAGGGGAACTACCAAAACAACCCCGATTAACTCTCGCCTACCCACAGTATTTTATGTGTGTAATAGATTTGATGTAGTAGTGATGTTTTAGCATTCCACAAATGAGGGTGCCAGCTGGAAAAAGGCACTCCCTATATCTTATGGCTCTGTGGAAAAAATGGTTCATCACTACCTTCACATATCTATGAAATACTGATAGAAACTACCAGTCTCATAACTAACGTTTCTGGTGCTTTATATAGATTTTTATATATATACATACATTCCCCTCCATCTCGCCTGATTTATCTCAGAGGAAAGTTCTATCCAAGTTCTACCAGACGTATAGTAATGATATAGTGTCCATTATATATGGACCTGATATTGTCTTACCCATAAGTCCCTTTTTGGGCTGATAGGTCATACAGGGAAGTTGCACCGATGTATAGGAACAATAGTATGATAGATGGAGTAGTAGAGGGGACCAACAACAGGGTCCAGGTTACTCTGTCAAGGCGAAGGAGTCACTTACAAAAATGGAGTGTATGTCAGCTGCTCATTGAGACCTTCCTTCCCAGTGGATTCCATCCTATATATCCACTTCGATTCTCTCCTGAGGATTTCTCCATCCCAATTGCCGCCACGTTTGGGTTTCTCCACTACCTCCAAAACCTGATGTAATGTCTTTTATATCCCCCCCATGGGTCTCGTGCACATGTCTGGAAATGGGAGTGTCCCTTTCATTCCTAATATCTCCTATGTGGTCCCCAATTCTTCTTCTCTTGAATTCTCTCTTCGTTTTTTCCCACATAATCCTTAGGACAGCTACATTGGAATAAGTGGATGACCCCCTCAGTTTTACAGTTGCCAAATTGTCTGTTCTTATACGTGGCCCCTGTAGTGCTGCTTCGGGCCGTCTTAGTTACCCTTACGTAGTTACAGAAAGAGCACTTCCCGCACTTAAAGGTGCCAGGTTGTCTCTGATCCAGCCATGTGCCCTTTCTTTTGGGGGGGCAGTAGTGGCTATGGACCAATTGGTCTCTTAAAGATCTACCTCTCCTATATGTGATTGCTGGTCTTTCTGGTATTAGAGGTGCCACTTTCTTATCCGCCATTAGGATGTCCCAATGCCTACAGATGATATCTCACCTCTTTAGCCTTGTCATCAAAGGTCCCTATGATACGGGTTATATTGTCTTTTAGAGGTCTATTATTTTTCCTTAGTAGGGATTCCCTGTTACTGTCCCAAGCATGTTTGTAGGCCTTATTCAATATATGAGGTGGATAGCCCTTTTGTGTAAAGCGATCTTGCATTCGTCTAGCTTCACCATAGAACTCAGCAGTGTTGGAACAATTCCTCCTAGCTCTTAGGTATTGACCCCTCGGTATACCCTCTCGTAGACCTCTAGGATGGTGGCTGTCCCACCTCAGGAGGTCATTCGTCGCAGTGGGTTTTCTATATATGGTGGTTTGGAGGCCTCCTTCTCCATCCTTGTAAATACTGACATCAAGGAAATTTATCGAATGTTCATGTATTTCGGATGTAAACCGTAACCCGAAGGTGTTCACATTTAACTGCCTGATGAAGGTCTCAAAGGACACGCTATCTCTCTTCCACAGTACCATCATGTCGTTGATGTAACGACCCCAGAACAGTATCTGAGGTCCCCACCACGACGTTTCTTCTTCCGGGAAGACGACGGTGTCCTCCCACCAGCCCAGGAGCAGATTAGCATAGCTTGGGGCACACGAACTCCCCATAGCTGTGCCCCTGAGCTGGTGGTAGAACCTCCCGTCAAACTCAAAGCAGTTATGTGTCAGCACGTACTTCAGCAAGTCCAGGACAAATTTGTTATGTCTCATGTATTGATTCCCCCGGCTACATAGATAATACTCAGTTGCACGCAAACCCATCTCATGTGGGATACTGCTGTACAGGGCCTCCACATCAATGGAGGCCAACTGTACTTCAGAACCCACCGATACACCATCAAGCTTCCCGATCAGATCCAAAGTGTCACGAATATATGATGGAAGACTCGTGACAAAATTGCTAAGTATCTTATCCAGATAGACCCCACACCTCTGGGTACTTGAATTGATGCCAGACACCATAGGTCGCCCTCTCAAGGGGGACCAGGCCCTCGTGTATCTTCGGGAGTGAATAAAACACTGCTGTTACCAGGTGGATATTATACATGAAGTCCATCTCGTTCTTGCTCAGGACACCATCCTCAAATGCCTCTGTCAGTATGATGTTCAATTCGCATTGATATTCTTCAATCGGATTTTTGTCCAGTTTCCTATATGTGGTCCGATCATCCAGTATATTGGTGCACATGGATTTATAAGTGGTGTGATCCATCAATACCAAGTTGCCCCCTTTATCTGCTGGTTTCAGTACAAGGTGATCGTTCCTCATGAGACCATCGAGGGCTGTTTTTTCCTCTTTTGAGAGGTTCTGATGAAAAATGCCCTTTTGTTCTCTTAGTTGTCTCAGATCTTTGGTGACTAGATTCAAAAATATATCAATGCTCGTTACATCACTGGCAGGTGGCATCTTTTTGCTAGGTGGTTTACAATCCGTAAATGGTCCCTTACCCTCTACTCTAATGGTACCTTTACACGCAGCTACAGGTAACAGGTTTTCCACAGGTAACTTACTGTCTGCAGTGAAATCATGGAGACATAGTTCCATTTGTACACAGCAACAAGATAGAACCATGTCTCCATGATTTCACTGCAGCCAGTAAGTTACCTGTGGAAAACCTGTTACCTGTAGCTGCGTGTAAAGTGGCCATAAGGGTGTCTCCGTGTAAATCAAGAAGATCTCCAAAGGTAGAGACATCCTCTTCCTCAATATCAGCATTCTGGTACTTTTCTTCATTACTGAGTCTGAAGTACCTCTTCCATTTCAGCTTCCTTCCAAAAAGGTGTAGGTCTTTTACCCAGTCTAAGCCACTGAAATGGTTGGTGGGGACAAATGATAGACCCTTAGATAGTACGCGTTTCTCGATGTCCGGGAGGTCATAGTCCGTCAGGTTGATAATACGATTCTCATCTATTGGTTCGATCCTGTGGGTGTTTCCAGGTTTCTGCCTCTTAGAGGGTATGGATCTCTCCCTAAAAAAGCCAGACCCATAACAACTGTTCCCAACAGGATTGGTCTGGATTGAAAAGACCCAAAGCGAGAAAAAAACCACCATAGTGTTGCTCTCGACCTGCAGGACTCGGATCTCGGTCCCCGGATCCTTGACCTCCTGCGAAACCACTGCCCTGACCACCACCGCCCTTTCCTCCCTTCTTCCTCCATTTCTTCTTCCCTTTTTTTGACTTATGGCCCAAGGGGTTTACCCCCTGTCTCTTGCCTACTCCTTGTCTTTACTGCTCGGCTCTTACCGGCCTACTAACTACCATCGCCTCGTTCTCCCCTTTTGTACCCCCTACGTCACCTGACCTACGTTCCACCCACTTTCCCTCTAAACCCTACCACTCCTTGCCCGCCTAGAGTCCCGGGCTCTGGGTTGGGTATCGTGTTCGTGGGTGTATGTGTTGAAGGTGTGTGTTTAACCACTGTCTCCCTCTGCCTGGCTGCAGTTCCCTTTGTGGCCTCCTGGTTGCAGGGGCGCCACATTCCCCCAGAGTTAAACCAGCGTGTCTGCACGCCGTCCGGCATGGATCCCCCTGAAACATTTTTGTTATAACATTTACATTATGAATTATGATTCTTCCTGTTATGGAGGCATAAATTCTTTTAACGTTGCAAAAATATTAAATTATCTATATACATTAGACACAGTGCCTGCAAGTGCTGAGGCCTCAAGGCCCTCGGGACACCAACATGTGGCAAAGGTGTTACTGTCCGTGCAGTCATCTTACATCACACTTTCTTTAACCCTTACGGGACACGGGTTACTCAGTTCACTGTTAAAGTCTCAAGTGTCCTGTGGCATAATAATACTGGCTCTCTAAGCACAGCGGGTTAAGTGCTCAAGTTCAAAGCGTTCACATTTAAAAGTCACATTCTTAAAAGTATAAAACGGGCACAAAAACACACAGGCAGAGGTGCTTCAAAACTGTTCAAAAGCACCCGTAGCAGCCTCAGTTCTCAGTTTCACAAGTGCCGCTTGGTCGTAAAACCAATGGGGAGTACTCAAGGCACTCAACTATACACACGAATGTCTATATCACATCATCGTTCATGCTATAAATGTTTTTGAAAACACAAAAGACAAACAGGGGAAAAAGCTATTCATTCATTCATTCAGGGTTGAGATTGGGTCAATAAGGAGCACACACATTCACACTTACAGTTCTTGCTTGAAGTAGTACCCGGGTTCCTCACTCTTTCTCCATCCTCATCCACGTTAGAACTTCTGGGGTTCTTCTTGTTGGAAACAGCTCCAATGCCTCCAGAGCGCTGCACAGCAAATAGCTATATTCAGTCTGTGTGGCTGCATCCACCATTGTGCTTGTGTCGAGCCCCAGGCTGTGGGGTACTCAGGTATCAGGTTCCCAAGGGGGGTTAACGCTCCTGTTGTCACGGAGAGTGGTGGCCGCGCCTGATCCCGTGTCCTGGGGGACTATTCTTTGAAAAGGGGATTATTTACAGGGGATGTTATATACAGTTCGTCGTGACGCCACCTGTGGTCTCTGGTGATGTTTCACCAGCGCCGACACAGTCCGCCAGAGGTAGATGGGAACGCGGCTAGTTGGTAAAGTCCCCTACAGGTAGGGCTGGACCTCCGGAGCAATGTTCCTGTATGGGGAACAAGTTAATGCAAAGCAAGATGCAGCAGAGACGGGTTTACTTTTCTCCGGGTACTTTACTGTCATTTGCATTGGTCGCATACAAAATTACAGTTCAGCACTCCTGATGGTATGAGGGCAGGTAGCTTAAAGGGTGGCTGCAGGCAGATCCTAGGGGGTATGGTGGAACCCTCAGTGTGTGCCTTCGTGCTCTAACTCCGTCTGCTCTTTCCTGCTCTCCAGTTAAATTGTGAAGCCTGACGACTTGAAATCAGCCCGACCTCCTTCCTTCTCTCACCCTTGCTGCCGTGGGGGAACCTTCTGCTGGCTGGCCGCTCGTTCCTTTGGCAGTGCCTGGTACCCTCTTTCGGTCTGCTCAGGTGCCCAGGAGAATTGTAGACTCCACAGGACTCCGGATTCTCTGTGGTCCTAAAGTATCCCACAGGTGCGGGTTCCGGTACCCGGTAAACTATCTGGGAGACCCTGCCGACGGCCCCTTTTACCAAACTGGTTTCTGTCCTGGAGTAGTTCCCTTCCTTCCTCCTGGTCCCTCAGCCGAGCGACCTGGAGCCTATAGGCCCCGAAAGGCCCCAAGACTCTCCAAAGGCCTCCTGGCTCCCAAAAGCCCTTCTTGTTCCCGCTAGAGGTGTTTTTATTCCCTCCCGGGTAACCTCCCACCGTGTAAACTAGTGTGGGAGTGTTGGAATAGGGTACCACCCACCATCCTAGGGTTCACCTGCAGCTAGAGTATCTGCACCTCTTTTACGGGTGCAGTACCCCTCTGTGATGCCTGCTTGGCGGGGCGCCACACTTGCAGTGTCTTCTGACACACTTGCTTCCGGCGATTCCTTCTGCTGAGTCTGCACGCTATCTGTAGGTTCAGGTTTCTTGGTAGAATCCGGGTTTGTAGCTTCTAAGGGCAGTGCATCCATTTGTGGATTCAGGGACCGTCTCTGTATGCGTATGCCGTATGGACCTCTCTCCTTGCACAATGAGGTATGACACCCATTCCCCAACTTTAACTTCCCTGTCCGGGTGATCTGTATTGAGATGTCCTTCCATGTCCCTTCTGTTTATGAATACATCTCTATCTGTCCCGGGTTCTCTGTCAAATGCATAACCAACCTCCGGTTTGATCTTAACAATTTTTCCGTCGTGGCGCAGGGATCTCCTGATATCTGCATCCCATCAGGCCATCGCTTTAGAATGCTGGGTACGGATAATCATCTCCTGCTTCTGGACCAACTTCTCCACTTCTTCCCTTTCCTATTTACAGACACATCTTCGCAGGTATTCATCCCTGGTCACTACCTCTACGGGGCCTATTCCACTAGCAGGGTCCCCAGGGAAGCCCATCATATTCTCCTCCTGTTTGTCCCGTTCCCACTAACAGCGGAGCTACTCCCCTCTCACCTCCGTGGACGCCGGGACTGGTATCAGGGGCTCCGGTAATGACAGGCATCCTTCTTCCAAGGCTCCAAGTGGGTCAATCACATAGCTGGTAGTCCGGGGTACAGTCTCAGGGATAGTCACATCTACCAGCTCCACCAACGGTTGCTGCTCCCTGCTCCGGGTAACATCAGGGACACTAGCCCAGCCAGGCTATACAGTTAGGGACTGCCGGAATTGGTAATAGTCAATGTGGGTCCAGGTTCTCGATTCTGCTTGGACCCGTGTTAACTGCTGGGGTAACAAACTCTGTACACCGCGCCGGGTGTTTCGGACCTCTGGGTTCTTCCTGCTGCCTTCTGCCATACTGCCTTGGTCACCGAATTTCTTTCCTTGGCCGGGTTCCTCCACAATCGCTTCCTGTGGGCCCTCCGGGATCAATTTGGATCTTCCGATAGCAGCGCTTAGCTTAGCGTCCTCTTCTTCCATCCGGGTGTCCAGCAATGGCCGCTCTACTCCGCCCTGTTGCTCGCCCCGCCTTCTTTGGGCATCTCCTTCCGCTCCCGCCACATCATAATTGGCAGTTGCAGTTTGGGGCGGAGGTTCTTCCTTGGCATTGAGGGCTGGCTCCCCCGGAGATAAGGGGATCCAGGGCGGGCCTTTCTTTTCCCGCTCTGGACCGGGTCGGCCCCCGATGGGATGGCTTGGTACGCCCCCTCTGCACATGGCCTCAGGCTCCTATGGCCGGCATTACGTACAGTCTTGGTACAATAGTCCAAATCATGATTTTTAAGCACACGGGGTCCGGTTCTTTTGGACCTGGTCCATCCTGTTCATGGCGCCAAGTTGTGTGGCCCCCTGGGACGGGGTACTCGGTACCGGACCGGGGGTAGCACTGGGGGTGATCACGGTGGTCTTGGTCCGGACCGTGTCCCGAGCCCCACAAGTGAAAGGGTGTATATACAGGGGATTGTTGTGACGCCACCCACGGTTCGTGGTCAATTGGGGAACCACCGCAGCTGCTTACTTCTGCCAGGAGGATGGATGGTGCTGCAGCCGGATAGATGAGCCCGCTGCAGGTCGGTCTGCTCCTGACAGGGTATAAAGGTATAGATAAAAGTTAATTGTGCAAAAAGCACACACGGGAGACTTAGGCAAGGTTCAACGGGTTTTACTGGCAAGTTTTTCCACAGTTTACACAGTTCTTTCACACCAAGTCCCCCGGACCTTCTGAACCTCTGCAGCCAGGTTACCCCACTGAGACCCTTCACTTTCTCTGTATCCTTCCAGGATTACTCTGTTCTGTCTCTCCCGTGGACTGTATGGCGGCAACTCTGTCCCTTTAGTAGGCTTCCCCCTATATGTGCGGGATGGCAATCCCGGGTCCTATGGGTTGCTGTGCCTCCAGCTTTGGAATCAGAGACCCCCGTCGGTGTGTCTGTGATCCGGCGTATTGCTGCGGTCACTCAGAACCGACACTCAGGTCCCAGCCTAGCCTTGGGTGTCCCTGTCTTGCAAGGGATCACCGGGCTCGTTCCTACCCGTGTGACTATCCGGGTATGTTAGAGGAGTCTGTTCTGCCAGCCGTCCGTCTGCAGTCATTCCCCTTCCCCTTGGCTCCCAGGTCATGGAGCGGGCTTTCTCTCCAGGGGATGGTGCCTCTCAGGATTCTGCGCCTCCAGGCAACCCAGGACCGTCAGGGAAGTGTCACTCTCGCCTGCTCCTTGTCTTTACTGCTCGGCTCTTACTGGCGTACTAACTACCACCGCCTCGTTCTCCCCTTTTGTACTCCCTACGTCACCTGACCTACGTTCCACCCACTTTCCCTCTAAACCCTACCACCCCTTGTCCGCCTAGAGTCCCAGGCTCTGGGTTGGGTGTCGTGTTCGTGGGTGTGTGTTTAACCACTGTCTCCCTCTGCCTGGCTGCAGTTCCCTTTGTGGCCTTCTGGTTGCAGGGGTGCCACATGGACCCCACTAAGGAGAAGACATTGATGTCTCAGACAACCCTTTAATTGTCTCTGAAATGTATAAACTCCATAAAAACTTACAACCAACATAAGTGACTGTAAATGATGTTTCTCTAATAAAGATCTGAATATGTAACATTAATTAAAGTTGACATTTAACGTGTATTTTTTTACTATATATTGTGTCTACATTTAGAGGCTCGATACCTATGACACGCCCACTACAGGGTCGGGGAAGACTCGGTACCGGGCAGTTACTAGTTGTTCTCACGTCTTCACTTCTCTGTTCTTTTCACGGGGACAGATGGGGGCCGTGACCCTGGCGGTGTCATTTAAAAATACGGGGGTAGATGACAAGGAGAGTCTAAGGGGCAAGGGGTATTTATGACGCCACCTGCGGTATGCGGCCAGGGTGGCCACCGCTGCTACAGAACCTCTAGGGATGATGACCCGCAGGTTGGATGGCTTCGCTCCCCGCAGGCGGAGCGCAGTCCCCAGGGCAGTGGGTTCAGTATACAGTTCATACCTTGGCAGATGTTCACAGGACCTTCAATACCCCGATGTCTCAACTGGCCAGCGTGGCTGATGGTCGCCACTCAAGATAGTCACACACACCACAGCTGCAGTTCCGTTACTTTTATTAGGTGTTTCAACATGGCCGCCGGGTACGTCCCTTGCCTGGCTCCGGTTCAACGTTGTCTCTAGGACCGGGTTGGTGTTACTGAGCCTCGGTTGGTGCCCTCTCTCTCTCTCTTACTAGGTGGTCTGTCTCTGGTGGTTCTGCATTGTCTCCCAGCGTTATAAAGGGTAGTTCTCTTCTGAGGTGAGTGGGTCATTGCTCTGCCCCTCAGGCTCTCAACTCCTCCGCAGCAAAGAGCTTAAGTACCGATAGCCTCGGGTGCTGTTGTGTTCCGGGCGCCATTAGGTTCCGCTCCCGGGCACCGCTCCCAAGTTTGGCCTCCTTCCCCAAGATGTGTCGGGTGTTCAGCCACAGTTCCCGTTAGAAGTCTGGGGCCTCCGGTTCCTTCCACACCGCTTGCAGGGTCGCGTCCCTGTTTCCACTAGCCCCTCTATCTCCTCAGATTCAATCATACGGGGATCGATGTCTCATCCGCACCCTAAGGGCTCTTCTCTCCTTCCACCTTTCTACAGTAGTCTCTCCCTCCCGGGGCGAGTGTGGTCGTGCTCCGAGCCCCGGGAGTCGGCACCACATCGGTTCCGCACTCTCTACTCTTCCGCTGTACTCTGCTCAACTTCACTGAACCGACTGACTCCTCTTTACTGAACAGTCCTGTCCCGCTTGTTGTGACCTAGGCCCTCCCTCAGGGTCCTCCCATTGTCCCAGGGCCTAGTGTTGTGTACTGTTTGTGTTTCTCTTGGGCTCAGCCACACCATCCCAGCACCTGGAGAGCAAGGGGCACTACACTCCCTAACCACAGGAGTGCAGTACCTCTGGTGGTGGCCTGACCGGTGGGGCGCCACACCTACTGAACAAATCAGGCTGCATTCACACAGGACCGTTATGCAGAATTGCACATACTGTGCATATACAAGCTGGCACCAAGCCTTTTTATGCTACAAAATAAAAAAAACCTTCATTGCATTGTGTTTTGCAGCAAATTACCAAAGTGCAATCCTTGCAGAGAATCTGCTGCAAAATCACCCTGCAGGATTATAACTTGACTAGCTGGGTGCCCGATGCACATGCATCGGGATTCTAGCAGAGTGAGTCTCTGACTCGCAATGGCCGCTTCGCGGCCAATGCTTCGCGCTGCTAAGGCGACTCGCCATGCCCGCTGCGCGGGCATAGCGAGTCGCCTTAGAACTGCTCGCAATGGCCGCTGCGCGGCCAATGCTTCAGGCGTATCCACATGACCACGCTGACTCGCAGCGTGAGCGGACTCAAAAGGGGCAAAAAACCCATTCGTGATTATATAATAGATGGGTTATTCCCATCTCTAGAAATGAATATTGTTGGGTAGAGAGTGGAAATACACACACTATTGTAACCTTCTGCTTAATATTTGCAGCTGCTGTTGAGATATTATTATTTTTCTTTTGTTTACAGCTCGTTGCCTTGGTGACCGACCTCCGCTGCAGGACAGCAGAACTCTCAGTGCTTTCAAGCTCTTTTCTATTGAGTTTATTAATCCTGTTCAGAATCACTGGAGCACGCAGTTACCTCCTAGACCACCCTCTTCAGAGCAACACCTCCAAGCCAGACAGTGGGGGTCGGTCTCCTAGGCAACAAATTACAAAACAATTTTAATATCTCAAGAATAGTTGCAATTTTTAGCAAGCAATATATTGCAAAAGTGCATTTATTTACAAGCTCTATCCAACAATCTTCATCTATGAAGATGGGAACATCCCTATAACAAGCCCTTGACTAGTGGTGATTGGACAGGAGTGTTTCTCAGCCTCTAATTGCAAATGAATGTGTTCACGCCTTATATCAAGCAGAAATGTGGGTAAGGCCAGAGACACACTGGTGCGTGAGAAGCATGGGGAATACTGGCATGAGTCTCGCATGACTCACCTGGCCCAGCCGCCATCTCTCTGGACAGGAGAATGTCGGCCCCATAGAGACACCAGAGTGCCGGCGACCATGCTGGGTGAGGCATGTGAGACTCATGTACAGTATATCCCATACATCTTGTTTGTCAATGATAATTCCCCTTTAACTAAAGTTTTGTTTTCTCACAGATGACTACGAAAAAATGACAATTGTGGTAGATTTGGAGATTGACCATTACGAGGAGCCGTTGCAACTCTACCTACGAAAGAATATACGAGTGTGTTCAGGCAGACAGTGGCTTCGCTGTCCGTGCTGGAAAAGGAAGATAACAAGAAACTTCAACAGCAGTCCAAAGGTAACGTAATGTCTGATCTATGGGAGGTTAAAGTAAAGGCCCCGAGAATGAATGAATGGTGCATCAGTCTGGTGTGTTCCCGGATTATCTGATAGTGGTTTATGAGGATTGTTGCTTGGTGTCACTTCTACCTGCTCATTGTAATCGAGTCATTCATGGTTACTGCAAATTATACAGCTTGTGTTAGTCATATGAAAAAGTTTGGGCACCCCTCTTAATCTTACTCATTTTTTTTGCTAAAAAAATTGTTTTTTTGCAGCAGCTATTTCATTGTGATCTATGTAATAACTGATGGACACAGTAATATTTCAGTGTGATCTATGTAATAACTGATGGACACAGTAATATTTCAGTGTGATCTATGTAATAACTGATGGACACAGTAATATTTCAGTGTGATCTATGTAATAACTGATGGACGCAGTAATATTTCATTGTGATCGATGTAATAACTGATGGACACAGTAATATTTCAGTGTGATCTAGGTAATAACTGATGGACACAGTAATATTTCAGTGTGATCTATGTAATAACTGATGGACACAGTAATATTTCAGTGTGATCTATGTAATAACTGATGGACACAGTAATATTTCAGTGTGATCTATGTAATAACTGATGGACGCAGTAATATTTCAGTGTGATCTATGTAATAACTGATGGACGCAGTAATATTTCAGTGTGATCTATGTAATAACTGATGGACACAGTAATATTTCAGTGTGATCTATGTAATAACTGATGGACACAGTAATATTTCATTGTGATCTATGTAATAACTGATGGACGCAGTAATATTTCAGTGTGATCTATGTAATAACTGATGGACACAGTAATATTTCAGTGTGATCTATGTAATAACTGATGGACACAGTAATATTTCAGTGTGATCTATGTAATAACTGATGGACACAGTAATATTTCAGTGTGATCTATGTAATAACTGATGGACACAGTAATATTTCAGTGTGATCTATGTAATAACTGATGGACGCAGTAATATTTCATTGTGATCGATGTAATAACTGATGGACACAGTAATATTTCAGTGTGATCTAGGTAATAACTGATGGACACAGTAATATTTCAGTGTGATCTATGTAATAACTGATGGACACAGTAATATTTCAGTGTGATCTATGTAATAACTGATGGACACAGTAATATTTCAGTGTGATCTATGTAATAACTGATGGACGCAGTAATATTTCAGTGTGATCTATGTAATAACTGATGGACGCAGTAATATTTCAGTGTGATCTATGTAATAACTGATGGACACAGTAATATTTCAGTGTGATCTATGTAATAACTGATGGACACAGTAATATTTCATTGTGATCTATGTAATAACTGATGGACGCAGTAATATTTCAGTGTGATCTATGTAATAACTGATGGACACAGTAATATTTCAGTGTGATCTATGTAATAACTGATGGACACAGTAATATTTCAGTGTGATCTATGTAATAACTGATGGACACAGTAATATTTCAGTGTGATCTATGTAATAACTGATGAACGCAGTAATATTTCAGTGTGATCTATGTAATAACTGATGGACACAGTAATATTTCAGTGTGATCTATGTAATAACTGATGGACACAGTAATATTTCATTGTGATCTATGTAATAACTGATGGACACAGTAATATTTCAGTGTGAACTATGTAATAACTGATGGACAGTAATATTTCAGGATTGAAATGAGGTTTATTGTACGAACCGAAAATGTGAAATATGCATTATTTCAAAATTTGACAGGTGCAAAAGTATGGGCACCTCAACAGAAAAGTGACATTAATATTTAGTAGATCCACCTTTTGCCTCTAGTGGCTTCCTGTAGCAGTTAATGAGTTCCTGGATCCTGGATGAAGGGATTTTTGACCATTCCTCTTTACAAAACAATTCCAGTTCAGTTAAGTTTGATGGTCGCCGAACATCCCACAGATATTCAATGATATTCAGGTCTGGGGACTGGGATGGCCAGAACATTGTAATTGTTCTGGAGTTGTCGGTATGATGTCTGGGGTCAGTACTATATGGTAACACTGACGTGTCAGTATGATGTCTGGGGTCAGTACTATATGGTAACACTGAGGTGTCGGTATGATGTCTAGGGTCAGTACTATATGGTAACACTGAAGTGTCGGTATGATGTCTGGGGTCAGTACTATATGGTAACACTGAAGTGTCGGTATGATGTCTGGGGTCAGTACTATATGGTAACACTGATGTGTCGGTATGATGTCTGGGGTCAGTACTATATGGTAACACTGAGGTGTCGGTATGATGCCTTGGGTCAGTACTATATGGTAACACTGAGGTGTCGGTATGATGCCTCGGGTCAGTACTAGATGGTAACACTGACGTATCGGTGTGATGTCTGGGGTCAGTACTATATGGTAACACTGAGGTGTCGGTATAATGCCTCGGGTCAGTACTATATGGTAACACTGAGGTGTCGGTATGATGCCTCGGGTCAGTACTATATGGTAACACTGAGGTGTCAGTATGATGTCTGGGGTCAGTACTATATGGTAACACTGAGGTGTCAGTATGATGTCTGGGGTCAGTACTATATGGTAACACTAAGGCGTCGGTATGATGTCTGGGGTCAGTACTAGATGGTAACACTGAGGTGTCGGTATGATGTCTCGGATCAGTACTATATGGTAACACTGAGGTGTCGGTATGATGTCTGGGGTCAGTACTATATGGTAACACTGAGGTGTCGGTGTGATGTCTGGGGTCAGTACTATATGGTAACACTGAGGTGTCGGTATGATGTCTGGGGTCAGACTATATGGTAACATGAGTGTCGGTATGATGTTGGGTCAGTACTATATGGTAACATGGGTGTCGGTATGATGTCTGGGTCAGTACTATATGGTAAATGACGTGTCGGTATGATGCCTTGGGTCAGTACTATATGGTAACATTGTGGTGTCGGTGTGATGCTCGGGTCAGTACTATATGGTAATACTGACGTGTCGGTGTGATGTCTGGGTCAGTACTATATGGTAACACTGAGGTGTCGGTATGATGCCTCGGGTCAGTACTATATGGTAACACTGAGGTGTCAGTATGATGTCTGGGGTCAGTACTATATGGTAACACTGAGGTGTCGGTGTGATGTCTGGGGTCAGTACTAGATGGTAACACTGAGGTGTCGGTATGATGTCTGTGGTCAGTACTATATGGTAACACTGACGTGTCAGTATGATGTCTCGGGTCAGTACAATATGGTAACACTGAGGTGTCGGTATGATGTCTGGGGTTAGTACTATATGGTAACACTGAGGTGTTGGTATGATGTCTGGGGTCAGTACTATATGGTAACACTGACGTGTCGGTATGATGTCTGGGGTCAGTACTATATGGTAACACTGAGGTGTCGGTATGATGTCTGGGGTCAGTACTATATGGTAACACTGACATGTCTGTATGATGCCTCGGGTTAGTACTATATGATAACACTGAGGTGTCGGTAAGATGTCTGGGGTCAGTACTATATGGTAACACTGAGGTGTCGGTATGATGTCTGGGTCAGTACTATATGATAACACTGAGGTGTCGGTATGATGCCTCGGGTCAGTTCTATATGGTAACACTGAGGTGTCGGTATGATGCCTCGGGTCAGTACTATATGGTAACACTGAGGTGTCAGTATGATATCTGGGGTCAGTGCTATATGGTAACACTGGGGTGTCGGTATGATGTCTTGGGTCAGTACTATATGGTAACACTGATGTGTCGGTATGATGTCTGTGGTCAGTACTATATGGTAACACTGAGATGTCGGTATGATGCCTTGGGTCAGTACTATGTGGTAACACTGAGGTGTCAGTATGATGTCTGGGGTCAGTACTATATGGTAACACTGAGGTGTCGGTATGATGTCTGGGGTCAGTACTATATGGTAACACTGAGGTGTCGGTATGATGTCTGGGGTCAGTACTATATGGTAACACTGAGGTGTCGGTATGATGTCTGGGGTCAGTACTATATGATAACACTGAGGTGTCGGTATGATGCCTCGGGTCAGTACTATATGGTAACACTGAGGTGTCGGTATGATGTCTGGGGTCAGTACTATGTGGTAACACTGAGGTGTCGGTATGATGTCTGGGGTCAGTACTATATGGTAACCACTGAGGTGTCGGTGTGATGTCTGGGGTCAGTACTATATGGTAACACTGAGGTGTCGGTGTGATGTCTGGGGTCAGTACTATATGGTAACACTGAGGTGTCGGTGTGATGTCTGGGGTCAGTACTATATGGTAACACTGAGGTGTCGGTATGATGTCTGGGGTCAGTACTATATGGTAACACTGAGGTGTCTGTATGATGTCTGGGGTCAGTACTATATGGTAACACTGAGGTGTCGGTATGATGTCTGGGGTCAGTACTATATGGTAACACTGAGGTGTCGGTATGATGTCTGGGGGAGTACTATATGGTAACACTGAGGTGTCGGTATGATGTCTGGGGTGAGTACTATATGGTAACACTGAGGCGTCGGTATGATGTCTGGGGTCAGTACTATATGGTAACACTGAGGTGTCGGTATGATGTCTGGGGTTAGTACTATATGGTAACACTGAGGTGTCTGTATGATGTCTGGGGTCAGTACTATATGGTAACACTGAGGTGTCGGTATGATGTCTGGGGTCAGTACTATATGGTAACACTGAGGTGTCGGTATGATGTCTAGGGTCAGTACTATATGGTAACACTGAAGTGTCGGTATGATGTCTGGGGTCAGTACTATATGGTAACACTGAAGTGTCGGTATGATGTCTGGGGTCAGTACTATATGGTAACACTGATGTGTCGGTATGATGTCTGGGGTCAGTACTATATGGTAACACTGAGGTGTCGGTATGATGCCTTGGGTCAGTACTATATGGTAACACTGAGGTGTCGGTATGATGCCTCGGGTCAGTACTAGATGGTAACACTGACGTATCGGTGTGATGTCTGGGGTCAGTACTATATGGTAACACTGAGGTGTCGGTATAATGCCTCGGGTCAGTACTATATGGTAACACTGAGGTGTCGGTATGATGCCTCGGGTCAGTACTATATGGTAACACTGAGGTGTCAGTATGATGTCTGGGGTCAGTACTATATGGTAACACTGAGGTGTCAGTATGATGTCTGGGGTCAGTACTATATGGTAACACTAAGGCGTCGGTATGATGTCTGGGGTCAGTACTAGATGGTAACACTGAGTGTCGGTATGATGTCTGGGGTCAGTACTATATGGTAACACTGAGGTGTCGGTATGATGTCTGGGGTCAGTACTATATGGTAACACTGAGGTGTCGGTATGATGTCTGGGGTCAAGTACATAGTCTATGCTGTAACAATGGTACATGAGGTGTCGGTATGATGTCTGGGTCAGTACTATATGGTAACACTGAGGTGTCGGTATGATGTCTGGGGTCAGTACTATATGGTAACACTGAGTGTCGGTATGATGTCTGGGTCAGTACTAATATGGTAACACTGAGGTGTCGTATGATGTCTGGGGTCAGTACTATATGGTAACACTGAGTGTCGGTATGATGTCCTGGGTCAGTACTATATGGTAACACTGATGGTGTCGGTATGATGTCTGGGGTCAGTACTATATGGTAACACTGAGTGTCGGTATGATGTCTGGGTCAGTACTATATGGTAACACTGAGGTGTCGGTATGATGTCTGGGGTCAGTACTATATGGTAACATGAGGTGTCGGTATGATGCTCGGGTCAGTACTATATGGTAACACTGAGGTGTCGGTATGATGTCTGGGTCAGTACTATATGGTAACACTGAGGTGTCGGTATGATGTCTGGGGTCAGTACTATATGGTAACACTGAGGCTGTCGGTATGATGTCTGGGGTCAGTACTATATGGTAACACTGAGGTGTCGGTATGATGTCTGGGGATCAGTACTATATGGTAACACTGAGGTGTCGGTATGATGTCTGGGGTCAGTACTATATGGTAACACTGAGGTGTCGGTGTGATGTCTGGGGTCAGTACTATATGGTAACACTGAGGTGTCGGTATGATGTCTGGGGTCAGTACTATATGGTAACACTGAGGTGTCGGTATGATGTCTGGGGTCAGTACTATATGGTAACACTGAGGTGTCGGTATGATGTCTGGGGTCAGTACTATATTGGTAACAACTGAGGTGTCGGTATGATGCTGGGTCAGTACTATATGGTAACATTTGTGGTGTCGTATGTGTATGTGGGTCAGTACTATATGGTAACACTGAGGTGTCGGTATGATGTCTGGGGTCAGTACTATATGGTAACACTGAGGTGTCGGTGTGATGTCTGGGGTCAGTACTAATGGTAACACTGAGGTGTCGGTATGATGCTCGGGTCAGTACTATATGGTAACACTGAGGTGTCGTATGATGTCTGGGGTCAGTACTATATGGTAACACTGAGGTGTCAGTATGATGTCTGGGGTCAGTACTATATGGTAACACTGAGGTCGTCGGTATGATGTCTGGGGTCAGTACTATATGGTAACACTGAGGTGTCGGTATGATGTCTGGTCAGTACTATATGGTAACACTGAGGTGTCGGTATGATGTCTGGGGTCAGTACTATATGGTAACACTGAGGTGTCGTGATGATGTCTGGGGTCAGTACTATATGGTAACACTGAGGTGTCGGTATGATGTCTGGGGTCAGTACTATATGGTAACACTGAGGTGTCGGTATGATGTCTGGGGTCAGTACTATATGGTAACACTGAGGTGTCGGTATGATGTCTGGGGTCAGTACTATATGGTAAACACTGAGTGTCGGTATGATGCTCTGGGTCAGTACTATATGGTAACACTGATGGTGTCGGTATGATGCCTGGGTCAGTACTATATGGTAACACTGAGTGTCGGTATGATGTCTGGGTCAGTACTATATGGTAACACTGAGGTGTCGGTTGATGTCTGGGGTCAGTACTATATGGTAACATGAGGTGTCGGTATGATGTCTCGGGTCAGTACTATATGGTAACACTGAGGTGTCGTATGATGTCTGGGGTCAGTACTATATGGTAACACTGAGGTGTCGGTATGATGTCTGGGGTCAGTACTATATGGTAACACTGAGGTGTCGTGTATGATGTCTGGGGTCAGTACTATATGGTAACACTGAGGTGTCGGTATGATGTCTGGGTCAGTACTATATGGTAACACTGAGGTGTCGGTATGATGTCTGGGTCAGTACTATATGGTAACACTGAGGTGTCGGTATGATGTCTGGGGTCAGTACTATATGGTAACACTGAGGTGTCGGTATGATGTCTGGGGTCAGTACTATATGGTAACACTGAGGTGTCGTATGATGTCTGGGGTCAGTACTATATGGTAACACTGAGGTGTCGGTATGATGTCTGGGGTCAGTACTATATGGTAACACTGAGGTGTCGGTATGATGTCTGGGTCAGTACTATATGGTAACACTGAGGTGTCGGTATGATGTCTGGGTCAGTACTATATGGTAACACTGACGGTCGTATGATGTCTGGGGTCAGTACTATATGGTAACACTGAGGTGTCGGTATGATGTCTGGGGTCAGTACTATATGGTAACACTGAGGTGTCGGTATGATGCTGGGTCAGTACTATATGGTAACACTGAGGTGTCGGTATGATGTCTGGGGTCAGTACTATATGGTAACACTGAGGTGTCGGTATGATGTCTGGGGTCAGTACTATATGGTAACACTGAGGTGTCGGTATGATGTCTGTGGTCAGTACTATATGGTAACACTGAGTGTCGGTATGATGTCTGGGTCAGTACTATATGGTAACACTGAGGTGTCGGTATGATGTCTGGGTCAGTACTATATGGTAACACTGAGGTGTCGGTATGATGTCTGGGGTCAGTACTATATGGTAACACTGAGGTGTCGGTATGATGTCTGGGGTCAGTACTATATGGTAACACTGAGGTGTCGGTATGATGTCTGGGGTCAGTACTATATGGTAACACTGAGGTGTCGGTATGATGCCTCGGGTCAGTACTATATGGTAACACTGAGGTGTCAGTATGATATCTGGGCTCAGTGCTATATGGTAACACTGAGGTGTCGGTATGATGTCTGGGGTCAGTACTATATGGTAACACTGATGTGTCGGTATGATGTCTGTGGTCAGTACTATATGGTAACACTGAGATGTCGGTATGATGCCTTGGGTCAGTACTATGTGGTAACACTGAGGTGTCAGTATGATGTCTGGGGTCAGTACTATATGGTAACACTGAGGTGTCGGTATGATGTCTGGGGTCAGTACTATATGGTAACACTGAGGTGTCGGTATGATGTCTGGGGTCAGTACTATATGATAACACTGAGGTGTCGGTATGATGCCTCGGGTCAGTACTATGTGGTAACACTGAGGTGTCGGTATGATGTCTGGGGTCAGTACTATGTGGTAACACTGAGGTGTCGGTATGATGTCTGGGGTCAGTACTATATGGTAACACTGAGGTGTCGGTGTGATGTCTGGGGTCAGTACTATATGGTAACACTGAGGTGTCGGTGTGATGTCTGGGGTCAGTACTATATGGTAACACTGAGGTGTCGGTGTGATGTCTGGGGTCAGTACTATATGGTAACACTGAGGTGTCGGTATGATGTCTGGGTGAGTACTATATGGTAACACTGAAGTGTCGGTATGATGTCTGGGGTCAGTACTATATGGTAACACTGATGTGTCGGTATGATGTCTGGGGTCAGTACTATATGGTAACACTGAGGTGTCGGTATGATGTCTGGGGTCAGTACTATATGGTAACACTGAGGTGTCAGTATGATGTCTGGGGTGAGTACTATATGGTAACACTGAGGCGTCGGTATGATGTCTGGGGTCAGTACTATATGGTAACACTGAGGTGTCGGTATGATGTCTGGGGTTAGTACTATATGGTAATACTGAGGTGTCTGTATGATGTCTGGGGTCAGTACTATATGGTAACACTGAGGTGTCGGTATGATGTCTGGGGTCAGTACTATATGGTAACACTGAGGTGTCGGTATGATGTCTGGGGTCAGTACTATATGGTAACACTGAGGTGTCGGTATGATGTCTGGGGTCAGTACTATATGGTAACACTGAGGTGTCGGTATGATGTCTGGGGTGAGTACTATATGGTAACACTGAGGTGTCGGTATGATATCTGGGGTCAGTGCTATATGGTAACACTGAGGTGTCGGTATGATGTCTGGGGTCAGTACTATATGGTAACACTGAGGCGTCGGTATGATGTCTGGGGTCAGTACTATATGGTAACACTGAGGTGTCGGTATGATGTCTGGGGTCAGTACTATATGGTAACACTGAGGTGTCGGTATGATGTCTGGGGTTAGTACTATATGGTAACACTCAGGGCCGGCCTTTGGCATGTGCGAGTCGTGCGGCCGCACAGGGCGCCACGCTCCAGGGGGCGCCGCAGGGAGACAGCTGTCATTGTTATTTGCTGCCCTGCTCCCGCTCCCAGGGGCTTTGCTAGATCTGTGCGGCTGCTAGTAGACAGAGGTCGGCATCCGCAGGGCGCCCGGTGGTAGCGCGGGCTCCCTGCTGATGCCACTCTCTCTACTATAGTCCTGGCCGCTGCCGTCGCGTTATCCCCCCCCACCCTGCAGTGTGAGCCCACCTGTGGAGCTTCACAGGCCTGTGCTTACAGGACCTGTGATGATGTCAATGGAGGGGAGGAGTCAGGGATCACATGATCAGCATCTCCGAGTATGCAGGGCAGCTTCCACCAAGCAGGAAGTGAAGAGGTGAAGAAATGGATGAGGTGAGTTTGTGTGGGATCAAGAGGGATGTATAGTGTGAATGTAGCAGAGCTGCGTGTGTATGAAGCGGAGTCGCGTGTGCACGAGGTGTACGGAGCGGAGCCGAGTGTGTATGAGGTGTATGAAGCGGAGTCGCGTGTGCACGAGGTGTGCGGAGCGGAGCCGAGTGTGCACGAGGTGTGCGGAGCGGAGCCGAGTGTGCACGAGGTGTGCGGAGCGGAGCCGAGTGTGCACGAGGTGTGCGGAGCGGAGCCGAGTGTGCACGAGGTGTGCGGAGCGGAGCCGAGTGTGCACGAGGTGTGCGGAGCGGAGCCGAGTGTGCACGAGGTGTGCGGAGCGGAGCCGAGTGTGCACGAGGTGTGCGGAGCGGAGCCGAGTGTGCACGAGGTGTGCGGAGCGGAGCCGAGTGTGCACGAGGTGTGCGGAGCGGGAGCCGAGTGTGCACAGCGGAGCCGAGTGTGCACGAGGTGTGCGGAGCGGAGCCGAGTGTGCAACGAGGTGTGCGAGCGGAGCCGAGTGTGCACGAGGTGTGCGGAGCGGAGCCGAGTGTGCACGAGGTGTGCGGAGCGGAGCCGAGTGTGCACGAGGTGTGCGGAGCGGAGCCGAGTGTGCACGAGGTGTGCGGAGCGGAGCCGAGTGTGCACGAGGTGTGCGGAGCGGAGCCGAGTGTGCACGAGGTGTGCGGAGCGGAGTGTGCACGAGGTGTGCGGAGCGGAGTGTGCACGAGGTGTGCGGAGCGGAGTGTGCACGAGGTGTGCGGAGCGGAGTGTGCACGAGGTGTGCGGAGCGGAGTGTGCACGAGGTGTGCGGAGCGGAGTGTGCACGAGGTGTGCGGAGCGGAGTGTGCACGAGGTGTGCGGAGCGGAGTGTGCACGAGGTGTGCGGAGCGGAGCGTGCACGAGGTGTGCGGAGCGGAGCGTGCACGAGGTGTGCGGAGGTGCGAGCGTGCACGAGGTGTGCGGAGCGGAGCGTGCACGAGGTGTGCGGAGCGGAGCCGAGGGTGCACGAGGTGTGCGGAGCGGAGCCGAGGGTGCACGAGGTGTGCGGAGCCGAGTGTGTACGGAGCCGAGTGTGTACGGAGGTGTGCGGAGCGGAGCCTTATACTGTACGAGGTCTGTGGGTATGCAATCTTGTATATAAAAGCCGGAAGGATTTGTGACCTCACATCCGTCACTTTGTCCCAACGTCCGGCAGAGCTACACCCGCTCAGGGTGAGCCAAGATGGCGGCCGTAAGGGGGAGCCGGGACTCATAGAGCCCGCTACGCTTATGGCAGCCCCTAACACATACACACACCACACACACAACACACGCACACACAGTCGCCTATACTTACCACCTCTCCTCCGTCTTCTCCACCGCCGACATGTCGCCGCCCCTGGAGAACTGGATCCAATACGGCGTCCGGGAAGTCTCGCGAGACTTCCCGGACGCCATATTGGATCCATGGCTCCAGGGGTGGCGACATACTTTCTCCAAGATGGCGTCCGGGAAGTCTCGCGAGAGTTCCCGGACGCCATATTGGATCCAGTCCTGGGTGCAGCGACATGTCGGGACTCAGGAAGACGCAGGCGCCAGGGAAGAAGCAAGGACGGTGGCAAGTATATCGGAGTGTGTGTCCGTCCGCCCCACCGCTGACCACTCTGCCCTGCGCTGACCACTCTGCCCACACAGCGCCGCTGCGCTGACCACCCTGCCCGCACAGCGCCGCTGCGCTCACCACCCTGCCCACACACCCCGCTGCACTGACCACCCTGCCCACCGCGCTGCTGCGCTGACCACCCTGCCCACCGCGCTGCTGCGCTTACAACCCTGCCCACCGCGCTGCTGCGCTGACCACCCTGCCCACCGCGCTGCTGTGCTGACCACCCTGCCCACCGCGCTGCTGTGCTGACCACCCTGCCCACCGCGCTGCTGTGCTGACCACCCTGCCCACCGCGCTGCTGTGCTGACCACCCTGCCCACCGCGCTGCTGTGCTGACCACCCTGCCCACCGCGCTGCTGTGCTGACCACCCTGCCCACCGCGCTGCTGTGCTGACCACCCTGCCCACCGCGCTGCTGTGCTGACCACCATGCCCACTGCGCTGCTGTGCCGACCACCCTGCCCACCGCGCTGCTGTGCCGACCACCCTGCCCACCGCGCTGCTGCGCCCGACCACCCTGCCCACCGCGCTGCTGCGCCGACCACCCTGCCCACCGCGCTGCTGTGCTGACCACCCTGCCCACCGCGCTGCTGTGCTGACCACCCTGCCCACCGCGCTGCTGTGCTGACCACCCTGCCCACCGCGCTGCTGTGCTGACCACCATGCCCACCGCGCTGCTGTGCCGACCACCCTGCCCACCGCGCTGCTGTGCCGACCACCCTGCCCACCGCGCTGCTGTGCCGACCACCCTGCCCACCGCGCTGCTGTGCTGACCACCCTGCCCACCGCGCTGCTGTGCCGACCACCCTGCCCACCGCGCCGCTGTGCCGACCACCCTGCCCACCGCGCCGCTGCGCCGACCACCCTGCCCACACAGCGCCGCTGCGCCGACCACCCTGCCCACACAGCGCCGCTGCGCCGACCACCCTGCCCACACAGCGCCGCTGCGCCGACCACCCTGCCCACACAGCGCCGCTGCGCCGACCACCCTGCCCACACAGCGCCGCTGCGCCGACCACCCTGCCCACACAGCGCCGCTGCACCGACCACCCTGCCCACACAGCGCCGCTGCGCCGACCACTCTGCCCACCGCACTCGCTGCTAACCACTGAGCCACCGCGCAGTGCTAACCACTGAGCCACCGTGCAGTGCTAACCACTGAGCCACCGCGCAGTGCTAACCACTGAGCCACCGCGCAGTGCTAACCACTGAGCCACCGCGCACTGCTAACCACTGAGCCACCCTATACTCTGCTAACCACTGAGCCACCCTATACTCTGCTAACCACTGAACCCCTGTATAGTCTGCTAACCACTAAGCTGCCTTACAGTGCTCCATCCTCCCTCACCCCGCCGCTTTGTCCTCCATCCTCCTCCTCCCACCGCTCTGTGCTCTGTCCTCCCCCTGCCTGTACCATTCCATCCTCCTCCACCGCTTCCTCCTCCTTCCTTTGTCCGCCTCCTCTCCACCACTCCATCCTCCCCCTGCCTAGGCTGCTCCATCCTCCTCCACCCCACCGCTTCGTCCTCTGTCCTCCCCCTGCCGCTCTGTCCTCCCCCTGCCGCTCTGTCCTCCCCCTGCCGCTCTGTCCTCCCCCTGCCGCTCTGTCCTCCCCATGCCGCTCTATCCTCCCCCTGCCGCTCTGTCCTCCCCCTGTCGTTCCGTCCTCCCCCTGCCTGTGCCGCTCCATCCTCCCCCACCGCTTCCTCCTCCTTCCTTTGTCCTCTTCACCTCCGCCACTCCATCCCCCGTCCTCCCCCTGCCCGTGCTGCTTCGTCCTCCCCCACCTCGCTGCTTCATCCTACACCCTCCTCCCTCCCGCCACTCTGTGCTTCGTCCTCCCCATGCCGCTTCGTCCTCCCCCTGCCTGTGCCACTCCATCCTCCCCCACCCCACCGCTTCCTCCTCCTTCCTTTGCCTTCCTCACCTCCGCCACTCTATCCTCCGTCCTCCCCCTGCCTATGCTGCTCCGTTCTCTCCCACCCCGCCGCTTCATCCTGTCCTCCACCTCCCCCGCCGCTCTGTGCTTCATCCTCCCCCTGCCACTCCATCCTCCCCCTGCCTGTGCCGCTCCATCCTCCCCCACCGCAACGCTTCCTCCTCCTTCCTTTGTCCTCCTCCCCTCTGCCACTCCATCCTCTGTCCTCCCCCTGCCTGTGCTGCTCCATCCTCCCCCACCCCGCCTCTTCATCCTCCGTCCTCCTCCCCCTGCCGCTCTGTGCTCCATCCTCCCCCTGCCGTTCCTTCCTCCCCCTGCCTGTGCTGCTACATCCTCCCACACCCGCCGCTACCTCTTCTGTCCTCCATCCTCCTCCCCCCTGCTGTTCTGTCCTCCCCCCTGCCACGCCTTTCTTCACCGGCCGCTCCTTCTTCAAAGTTCCTCCCAATTCAGCCCTCACCGCCTTCCCCATGCAATCTCTATTTCTATATTCTAAAATATTGGATCCAGTCCTGGGTTCGGCGACATGTCGGCAGAACAGAGGACTCAGGAAGACGCAGGTGGCAGGGAAGAAGCAGGGACGGTGGTAAATATATCGGAGTGTGTGTGTGTGTGTGTGTGTGTGTGTGTGTGTCCGTCCCCCCCACCGCTGACCACCCTGCCCACGGCGCTGCGCTGACCACCCTGCCCACGGCGCTGCGCTGACCACTCTGCCCACGGCGCTGCGCTGACCACTCTGCCCACGCACTCACTGCTAACCACTGAGCCACCGCGCAGTGCTAACCACTGAGCCACAGCCCAGTGCTAACCACTGAGCCACCGCACTCACTGCCAACCACTGAGCCACCGCGCAGTGCTAACCACTGAGCCACCGCGCAGTGCTAACCACTGAGCCACCGCGCAGTGCTAACCACTGAGCCACCGCGCAGTGCTAACCACTGAGCCACCGCGCAGTGCTAACCACTGAGCCACCGCGCAGTGCTAACCACTGAGCCACCGCGCAGTGCTAACCACTGAGCCACCGCGCAGTGCTAACCACTGAGCCACCGCGCAGTGCTAACCACTGAGCAACCTGTATACACACAATTCATTTCACCGCACTCCCTAACTATTAGTAAATAAACTATATATGGATTCTAGACTACCCGATTCTTTAGAATCGGGCCGCCATCTAGTATACTATATGTAGGACTGTGGTGGTGCATTATTCTATATTGAGGACTATGGGGGTGCATTATATTATATGGAGGTCTATTGGGGTGCATAATATATGGAGGAATTTGGGGGTGCAATATACTATGTGGAATACTATGGGGGGGGTTCTGTCAGGGGTCAAATCTTGCTGGAGACTAGTCAGAAAGTCTGTTCCCTGAAGGCTTCTCCCTGCTGACTGCCTTGAGTGACCGGTCTCTCCGTATACACGCAAATGGGGTGAATTCACCAGGGACTAGCCTTTCTTGCTACTCTCCTATCTGTCTCGGTCCCCAGAAGCTTTTGGAGTATGTTCTTATTTGAAATGCTGCATTATTTAAGAGTCAACACCTCTATATACAGCAGATAAAACAGGATCCACCATTCACAATAGATGTCACAGCTCACCTCCTCCTCCTGTACAATGACTGATAACACCTCTATATACAGTAGATAACACAGGATCCACCATTCACAATAGGTGATACCACAGCTCACCTCCTTCTCCTGTACAATAACTGATAACACCTCTATATACAGTAGATAACACAGGATCCACCATTCACAATAGATGGTATCACAGCTCACCTCCTCCTCTTGTACAATGACTGATAACACCTCTATATACAGTAGATAACACAGGATCCACCATTCACAATAGGTGATATCACAGCTGACTTCCTCCTGTACAATGACTGATAACACCTCTATATACAGTATATAACACAGGATCCACCATTCACAATAGGTGATATCACAGCTCACCTCCTCCTCCTGTACAATGACTGATAACACCTCTATATACAGTAAATAACACAGGATCCACCATTCACAATAGGTGATATCACAGCTCACCTCCTCCTCCTGTACAATGACTGATAACACCTCTATATACAGTAGATAACACAGGATCCACCATTCACAATAGATGATATCACAGCTCACCTCCTTCTCCTGTACAATAACTGATAACACCTCTATATACAGTAGATAACACAGGATCCACCATTCACAATAGGTGATATCACAGCTCACCTCCTCCTGTACAATGACTGATAACACCTCTGTATACAGTAGATAACACAGGATCCACCATTCACAATAGGTGATATCACTGCTGACCTCCTCCTGTACAATGACTGATAACACCTCTATATACAGTAGATAACACAGGATCCACCATTCACAATAGGTGATATCACAGCTCACCTCCTCCTGTACAATGACTGATAACACCTCTATATACAGTAGATAACACAGGATCCACCATTCACAATAGGTGATATCACAGCTCACCTCCTCCTCCTGTATAATGACTGATAACACCTCTATATACAGTAGATAACACAGGATCCACCATTCACAATAGATGATATCACAGCTCACCTCCTCCTGTACAATGACTGATAACACCTCTATATACAGTAGATAACACAGGATCCACCATTCACAATAGGTGATATCACAGCTCACCTCCTCCTGTACAATGACTGATAACACCTCTATATACAGTAGATAACACAGGATCCACCATTCACAATAGGTGATATCACAGCTCACCTCCTCCTGTACAATGACTGATAACACCTCTGTATACAGTAGATAACACAGGATCCACCATTCACAATAGGTGATATCACTGCTGACCTCCTCCTGTACAATGACTGATAACACCTCTATATACAGTAGATAACACAGGATCCACCATTCACAATAGGTGATATCACAGCTCACCTCCTCCTCCTGTACAATGACTGATAACTCCTCTATATACAGTAGATAACACAGGATCCACCATTCACAATAGGTGATATCACAGCTCACCTCCTCCTCCTGTACAATGAATGATAACACCTCTATATACAGTAGATAACACAGGATCCACCATTCACAATAGGTGATATCACAGCTCACCTCCTCCTCCTGTAAGATGACAGGTAACACCTCTATATATGGGAGGGTTGGTAATGACAGGTGGGAGAGGATATAGGTCTTGGGTCCCTGATTTTTTCTGACCCTAGCATAGCAACGCCCCTCCCTGCTCTCCTTGAAGACCATAAATAGATCATGTACAAACATGTATGCTCATGTGTTCTGAGTAAGTAATGGCGTGGGGGCGCCATAAGGCAAATTCGCACAGGGCACCATTCAACATAAGGCCGGCCCTGGTAACACTGAGGTGTCGGTATGATGTCTGGGGTCAGTACTATATGGTAACACTGAGGTGTCGGTATGATGTCTGGGGTCAGTACTATATGGTAACACTGAGGTGTCGGTATGATGTCTGGGGTCAGTACTATATGGTAACACTGAGGTGTCGGTATGATGTCTGGGGTCAGTACTATATGGTAACACTGAGGTGTTGGTATGATGTCTGGGGTCAGTACTATATGGTAACACTGAGGTGTCGGTATGATGTCTGGGGTCAGTACTATATGGTAACACTGAGGTGTCTGTGTGATGTCTGGGGTCAGTACTATATGGTAACACTGAGGTGTCTGTATGATGTCTGGGGTCAGTACTATATGGTAACACTGAGGTGTCGGTATGATGTCTGGGGTCAGTACTATATGGTAACACTGAGGTGTTGGTATGATGTCTGGGGTCAGTACTATATGGTAACACTGAGGTGTCGGTATGATGTCTGGGGTGAGTACTATATGGTAACACTGAGGTGTCGGTATGATGTCTGTGGTCAGAACTATATGTACCGAGTCGCCGAGAGGAGATGGAAAAAGTCTCACACCCCCGAGCACTTTGCTCTGTTCAAGCAATCCATCACTGACTTCAAGACGGCACTCGCTACCGCCAAGCAAGTGTTCTTCTCATCCCTTATAACCTCTCTGTCCCGCAACCCCAAGCAGCTCTTCAAAACTTTCAACTCCTTACTTCGCCCACCTGCTCCTCCCCTTTCTCCCCTCATCTCTGCTGAAGACTTTGCAACCTTCTTCAAGGAGAAGATCGACAAGATCAGAAGCAGCTTCGGTCCACTATCCCCACACCTCCCCTTCCCACCTACACTGACCTCCTCCTCCATCAGCCACTTCCCCCCCCATAACTGAAGACCAACTCTCCTCCCTCCTGTCAAAATCACACCTCACCAGCAGCGCCCACGACCCGCTCACATCCCACCTCATTCCCAACCACACCTCCATTTTCATCCCAGCCCTCACCCACCTCTTTAACCTTTCACTTAGCACTGGTACCTTCCCCTCGGCCTTCAAACACGCCCTAATCACGCCCATCCTAAAAAAAACCTCACTTGACCCTACCTCTGTCTCTAACTATCGCCCCATATCTCTTCTCCCATTCACCTCTAAGCTACTTGAACAACACGTCCACTCCGAACTGTCCTCTCACCTCTCCTCGTGCTCCCACTTCGACCGCCTACAGTCCGGCTTCCGACCCCTCCATTCCACCGAAACAGCCCTGACCAAAGTCACCAACGACCTATTGACCGCCAAGAACAAGCACCACTACTCCATCCTGCAACTCCTTGACCTGTCTGCCGCCTTCGACACGGTTGACCACTCCCTTCTTCTCCGGATACTGGAATCCCTTGGCATCACCCACCTTGCCCTCTCCTGGATCTCCTCATACCTAGCGGACCAGACCTTCAGCGTCTTCCACTCCCACACCTCCTCCTCACCCTACCCCCTTTCTGTCGGAGTCCCCCAAGGTTCGGTCCTGGGTCCCCTACTTTTCTCCATTTACACTCTCGGCCTAGGGCAACTCATCGAGTCCCCTGGCCTCCAGTACCACCTCTACGCCGACGACACCCAAATCTACCTGTACGGCCCTGACATCACCTCCCTACTCTCGAAAATCCCTCAATGCCTTTCCGCCATCTCATCCTTCTTCTCTGCTCGCTTCCTTAAACTCAACATGGACAAAACTGAATTCATAGTCTTCCCCCCAAGAAATTCCACCCCACCTCCCAACCTATCCATCTGTGTCAACGACTGCCCCCTCTCCCCATTCCCCCAAACCAAGTGCCTCGGGGTAATCCTTGACTCCTCCCTATCCTTCAAACCCCACATCGAGGCCCTCACCACATCCCTCCGGCTCCAGCTCAAGAACATCTCACGGATCCGCTCCTTTCTCACCCACGACACCGCTAAAACACTCATTCATGCTCTTATCATCTCCCGCCTTGACTACTGCAACCTCCTTCTCAATGGCCTCCCGGCTAACTCCCTCACACCTCTCCAGTCTATCCTCAACTCCGCTGCCCGACTCATCTATATGTCCTCCCGCTACTCCCCTGTCTCCCCCCTCTGCCAAGCCCTTCACTGGCTCCCCGTCTCCAAGAGATCTCAATTCAAAACACTAACCATGGCGTACAAAGCCATACACAACCTGGCTCCACCATACATCTCCGACCTGGTCTCCCGATACCTACCCTCACGCAACCTCCGCTCCTCCCAAGAACTCCTCCTCTGCTCCCCCCTCATCACCTCATCGCACAACCGAGTCCAGGACTTCTCCCGGGCATCTGCCTTACTCTGGAACTCCCTACCCGAACACGTCAGACACTCTCCTACCCTGAGTAGCTAGCTTCAAGTGTCACCTGAAGACTCACTTGTTCCGTCAAGCCTACAACCTGCCATGAGAACCCAGGCGACCGCCCCATACCTGACACTCCCCCATCCTACTGTATCCTAACCCGCCCCTCTTAGACTGTGAGCCCTCGTGGACAGGGTCCCTGCCCCTCCTGTACCTGTACGTCCTGATCGCCTAGACTTAGTGTACTTGTTCTTGTCTCCCTCATCCTCATGTAAAGTGCCATGGAACCTAATGGCGCTATATAAATAAATAAATAATAATGTTAATAATAATAACACTGAGGTGTCGGTATGATGTCTGGGGTCAGTACTATATGGTAACACTGAGGTGTCGGTATGATGTCTGGGGTCAGTACTATATGGTAACACTGAGGTGTCGGTATGATGTCTGGGGTCAGTACTATATGGTAACACTGAGGTGTCGGTATGATGTCTGGGGTCAGTACTATATGGTAACACTGAGGTGTCGGTATGATGTCTGGGGTCAGTACTATATGGTAACACTGACGTGTCGGTATGATGTCTGGGGTCAGTACTATATGGTAACACTGAGGTTTCAGTATGATGTCGGGGGTCAGTACTATATGGTAACAATGACGTGTTGGTATGATGTCTCGGGTTGGTACAAGTTCATAGATACCAAACATATATACTTTTACTGTTATCTAAATGCTGACAAAATATTCAAAAGTTTTTAAAGCAAAAGAATTGTACTTTTGCGCCATTTTCCATGACCCGTAGCATCACCATTTTCCAGGATCTGGGGCTGTGTGATGGATTATTTCTTGGCATCTTGATCTGACGTTTGTAATGACACCATTTTTGGGTAGATGTGATGTTTTCATCACCTGTTATTCCATTTTATTGTAATGTTGCTGCGACCAAAAAACGTAATTTTGGCATTTGGGCTTTTTCTTCTGTTACGCAGTTTACTGCTCTGATTGATTGATTTTATATTTTGATAGATCAGGAATTTCTGAACGTGATAATACCAAATGTGTGTCTTTTATTTAATAGTTTTATTTTCAATGGGGAAAAGAGGGGTAATTTGAACTTTTATAGGGTTTTTTCTCATATTTTTTATACTTTTTTTTTATGTTCACTTTATTTTACTTGGCCCCTTAGGGCCTCAGCACTGCACTCTCCGATCACTCCTCCTGTTCAGTCATGAACAGGAGAAATTATCACTTTCTGCCCGCGCTCGCCGGGCATCCACAGGAAGTGATTCATGACAGCATCCGATGTCATTGCAGGACCCAGGGCTGTCAAGGTAACAGTGGAGGTCCCGCAATCGCATCACAAGGCCTCCTATGCTGGCAGGAAATGACGCAATCTCCGCTGCGATGCTTTGGATTGTTCTGTCAGTCACTGATAGCGTGATTCATAGGGTCATTGCCGGGCTGATCGCTGATCTCATTGGTGCTGTTAGGTACAGATCAGCTGACATGTGTGGGGGATGATGCGAGCTCGGCACGTGAGCTCACATCAGGGGGAGAGACAGGGCCAAGGGCGTACTCTTATGTCCTTGGTCATGAAGGGGTTAAGTTATATTAAAGGGGTGTTCTGCTTTGCCCCGCCTGCAGTTTGTTTAAATAAATCAATAAATAAAAATGTTGTGTTCTCCTCACCATCCGCAGGTCTTTACGAGACGCCGCGACTGCATATGCTTGCCAAAAAAGAGGGAAGAAACAGCGACGCCATCAACCGATCTCTCGAAGTGCACACCGGAAGGAGGCGATATACCATCCCCGGAAGCAGACGCCATACCATCCTCGGAAGCAGGCGACATACCATCCTCGGAAGCAGGCGACATACCATCCCCGGAAGCAGGCGACATACCATCCCCGGAAGCAGGCGACATACCATCCCCGGAAGCAGGCGACATACCATCCCCGGAAGCAGGCGACATACTATCCTTGGAAGCAGGCGACATACCATCCTCGGAAGCAGGCTACATACCATCCCCGGAAGCAGGCGACATACCATCCCCGGAAGCAGGCGACATACCATCCCCGGAAGGGGAGAAGACAGGTGAGCTCACCAGTCTGGTCTAATCTAAGGATCGTTCACACACCAGTATTCTCTATCTTTATCAGTGTATGTGCCAAAGCCAGGAGAGGAGCTGACACACACAACTATCATGGACCCATTCACACCTGTTCTGTGTTTTGGAGATACTCCTGATTTTGTCAAATACTGATGTGTGAATGAGGCCTTATACTATGTCCTGAAGGGCTTCAGTAGTGAGCTTTGTAAGGCTGGCTTCACACCACAGCGCTGTCCGGTCCAGGGCTGTCAGGCATGAACCTGACAGCCCCGGACCAGATCGGCACACAGAACCGGAGGGCCAAATGTGCCCTCTGGTCCTGTGTGCAGCCGGATGGCTGTAATTGCAGCCGCAGCTGCTGATTTTTCAAGATCGCGGCTAGCATGGAGCCAGCCGTGGTCCTGAAACAACAGCGGCGTGCAGCTGCCGGTATCCGGTTCCCGGATTCGCTCGGACCGGGGCAATCCGGCCCCATAGGCTCCCATGTTAGGGAGAACCGGATTGCCCCGGATCCAGGACAATCTGGGCAAATCCGGGATCCGGCTTTTGGGGTGATTTTTCTCCCCGGACACAAAAACGTTGCAAGCAACATTTTTGTGTCTGGTGAGAATAATCTGAATTCTCCCGGATTCATTGGAGAGATGGAAACCGGATGGCAGGGAGCTGCCATCTGGCTCCATCCGGCCCCATAGGCTACTATGGGGCCAAAAACCGTCCAGGGCTGTCTGATTTACACGGACAGCCCGGACGGCTTACCCGTGGTGTGAAGCCAGCCTAACTCACCCAGAAGTGTATCGTGGTTTCTGGCACCCAGGGCAAGAATTCAGCTTGGTCACATAATGACTACTCAGATTGCTTGTGGAGGGGAGGGGGTGAGTCCAGTCATCCATACGCGATTTTCACACTTACACTCAGGTGCTGACGAGTTTCTCTACCTAAATCTCTCAATGTTCAGTAAACAACAGGTAAGCAGGAAGAAGAGCTGTGACTGAACCTAATATATGATGTAGTATGAAAATCGCATATGAGTGGAATGGCCATGTGATGACAGCTGGAACATGCAACAGCTGCATCCTGACAGTGAATTATTATTATTATTTATATAGCACCATTAATTCCATGGTGCTGTACATGAGAGGGTTTACATACAAAATTATAGATATAGTTTACATAAACAAATTAACAAGACGGACTGGTACAGAGAGGAGAGGACCCTGCCCTTGCGGGCTTACATTCTACGGATAATGGGGAAAGACAGTAGGTCAGGAGTGCAGCAGCTCCAGTGGTGGTGAGGCGGCAGCACTTGTGGTGGTGAGGCGGCAGCTCTGGTGGTGGTGAGGCAGCAGTTCTGGTGGTGGTGAGGCGGCAGCTCTGGTGGTGGTGAGGCCGCAGTTCTGGTGGTGGTAAGGCAGCAGCTCCAGTGGTGGTGAGGCGGCAGCTCTTGTGGGGTGAGGCGCAGTTCTGGTGGTGGTAAGGCAGCAGCTCCAGTGGTGGTGAGGCGGCAGCTCTTGTGGTGGTGAGGCGGCAGCTCTTGTGGTGGTGAGGCGGCAGCTCCGGTGGTGGGAGGCCGGCAGTTCTGGTGGTGGTGAGGCGGCAGCTCTGTGGTGGTGAGGCCGAGTTTGGTGGTGGTGAGGGTCAGCCCAGTGGTGTGAGGCGGCAACTCTGGTGGTGGTGAAGCGGCAGCTCCAGTGGTGGAGAAGCGGGTGCTCCAGTGGTTTTGAGTCGGCAGCTCCGGTGGTGGTGAGACCGCAGTTCTGGTGGTGGTGAGGCGGCAGCTCCAGTGGTTTGAGTCGGCAGCTCCGGTGGTGGTGAGACCGCAGTTCTGGTGGTGTGAGGCCGCAGTTCTGGTGGTGGTGAGACGGCAGCTCTGGTGGTGGTGAGGCCGCAGTTCTAGTGGTGGTGAGGCAGCAGGTCCAGTGGTGGTGAGGCGGCAGCTCCGGTGGTGGTGAGGCGGCAGCTCTTGTGGTGGTGAGGCGGCAGCTCTTGTGGTGGTGAGGTGGCAGCTCTTGTGGTGGTGAGGCGGCAGCTCTTGTGGTGGTGAGGCGGCAGCTCTTGTGGTGGTGAGGCGGCAGCTCTTGTGGTGGTGAAGCGGCAGCTCTTGTGGTGGTGAGGCGGCAGCTCCGGTGGTGGTGAGGCGGCACCGTGGTCATTGCAGGCTGTAAGCTTTCCTGAAGAGATGGGTTTTCAGGTTCAGTCTGAAGGTTCCGAGTGTGGTGGATAATCGGATGTGTTGGGGCACTGAATTCCAGAGGATGGGGATATTCGGGAGAAATCTTGGAGGCGGTTGTGTGAGGAACGAATAAGTATGGAAAAGAGGAGGAGGAAAGATCGAAGATTATGTGAGGGAAGATAGTGTGAGATCAGTTCAGAGATATAGGGAGGAGACAGGTTATGGACGGCTTTGTAGGTCAAGTGTTAGTAGCTTGAACTGGATTCGTTGGGGAATTGGGAGTCAGTGAGGATTTGCAGAGGGGAGAAGTACAGGAATAGGAGAGAGGTGGATTAGTCGGGCAGCAGAGTTAGGACAGACTGGAGTGGTGCAAGAGAGTTAGCAGGGAGGCCACAGAGGAGGTAGGTTGCAGTAATCGAGGTGGGAGATGATGAGGGTGTGTATAAGAGTTTTAGTAGATTGAGGACTGAGGAACGAACGGATTCTGGAGATATTTTGAGCTGGAGGCGACAGGAGGTGGTGAGAGTTTGAATGTGCGGTTTGAAGGATAAAGCAGAGTCAAGAGTTACTCCGAGGCAGCGGATTTCAGGTGCGGGAGAGAGTGTGATGCCATTTACCATGATAGATAGGTCAGGTAGGGAAGCTACATGAGACGGGGAAAGATGATGAGTTCGGTTTTGTCTAATTGAGTTTTAGGAAGCGGAGGAGAGAAGGAGGAGGATATGGCTGATAGACACTCCGGGATTCTGGACAGCAGAAAGGTGATGTCTGGCCAGAGAGGTAGATCTGAGTGTCATCAGCGTACAGGTTATACTGGAAGCCATGTGGGACTGTATGAGTTGTCCTAGGCCAAGGGTACAGATAGAGAAAAGTAGGAGCCCCAGGATAGAGCCTTGTGGGACTCCAACAGAGAGAGGGCGGGATGAGGAGGTCGTGTGAGTGGGGAACGTGCGGTTGGAAAGGCATGAGGCGATCCAGGACAGGGCAAGGTCTTTGATGCCAAGGTATGAGAGGATCTGTAGTAGGAGGAGTGGTCAACTGTGTCAAAGGCAGAGGACAGGTTTAAAAGTAGGAGGATGGAGAAATGTCTGTTAGCTTTGGCTGTAAGTCGTTAGTAATTTTGGTCGGGGCAGTTTCAGTGGAGTTGGTGGGAGCAGAAGCCGGGTTGTAAGTTGTCAAGGAGAGAGATGAGGTGGAGGAAAGTTGAGCATGGATGTGCTGCTCAAGGAGTTTGGAACAAACGGGAGCAGCGATATGGGGCGGTAGCTCGTCATAGCAGTAGGGTCAAGGTTTGTTTTTTTGAGGATGGGTGTGATGGTGGCATGCTTGAAAGCAGAGGGGAAGGTCCCGGAAGATAGTGATAGGTTGAAAGGGATGGGTTAGGGCTGGGATGAGCGTGTTAGTGAGGTTGGGGAGGAGGTGGGAAGACATGGGGTCAAGTGCACAAGGTGGTGAGGTGTGATTTGGAGAGGAGACGAGTAAGGTCTCCTTACGTGATGTTGGAGAGGGAGGTTGTGAAGGAAGGACAGAGGTCTGGTATATGGAGTGTATATTACACGCTAGTAAGATTGGGTTACAGGGCTTATTGTTATAATTAAAGGAAATGTCCAGGTTTGAGATGAAAGCCTGTAGTCCCTCTAGGTGACTGCAGGCCTTTGAATTCTCACAGCGCGTGCACTGGCCACTTTCAGGATTCTCTTGTGCTAATGGTAAGATTGGACGGCCACGTGAGCACAAGTATGTGATTTATATACGTCTGGCCACATTCTGACTAGACGTGTCCGGCCTCACTCAGTTCATTTTCATTGATCGAGGCCTGACATGTCTAGTTGGCATGTGACTGTGAGGTGGTCGACAGGGTAGGGGGTACTCGGGTATTGGGGCTGATGGCGACTTGGATGGGGGGATCACGGCTGGTCGGTCCCCAGTCCCATGCCCTGGGCCCTCAATGGCGGGGGATGATGGTGGTGAAGGGGATTGGTTACGTGACGCCACCCGTGGTACCTGATAACGGTGGATACCAGCGCTGTGGCTGACCACTGAGGTGTTGGTGGGTGCAGCTCAGTTTGGTACATCTCCCCACAGGTGGAACTTTACCTCAGGGCAGCGGGGAAGGATGAGGGGAGTCGTAGTAGTGTCTCTGCAGGGGTATGCTGTGGGCAGCGGCGGGGAAGCAGACTCACACACAGTGGTCTTTGTTTTGGTACCTTTTACTGATGACGGGTATCAGGTACAGTTCAAGAGGGTAACCAGGTTCTCGGTGCAATTCAGGATTATCACCTGGAGAGTTGTGAGGCCTCCTCTGTCTCTGTGTACTGTGGTTTGGGGTGAGCTCTTCCTGTAACTGAACTCACCACTTTCTTCCCTCCTAGGGCTTTGCTCTATAACTGACAATGAGGTCCTTCGGCGGGGTCCCTATCTCTCCTTTGGCCCCCTGGTCCTGTGTTTGGTCAGTGTCAAGTGTCTCTTACTGTACTTTCCTCAGGGGGTTAATTCCTCCTGGTCCTGTGTTTGGTCAGTTATCATTGGTGTGGGAGTAGTGAATATCCCAGAAGAAAGATTATACTCACCGTCCATAACTCCCCTGCAGCATTACAGCATCCTCCTGTTGTTTTGTGCCATCAGCTGATGCGGTGTGTGGACTGTGGCCAATTACAGTGACATCATCATTGTGTGACCACACACTGATCAGCAGTTGCCAGCAAAAGAAGACAGAAGGATGCTGCTATGCTGCAGGGGAGTGATGGAAGCACATATACCAGGATATAGGCCGTATATGAGGATGGGCACATATACCAGGATGGGAGATCATATGCCAGGATATGGGCATACACTAGGATGGGGTATCATATACTAGGATATGCGCCATATATAAAGATGAGGCACATATATTAGGATGGGGGACCATATACCAGGATATGGCGCATATATACCAGGATGGCGCATATGTAACCAGAATATGGGCCGTATATATCAGGATGGGGTATCATATACCAGGATATGGGGCACATACCAGGATATGGGCACATATACCAGGAATGGGGGATCATATACACCAGGATGGGGCACATACACCAGGATGGGGCACATACACCAGGATGGGGCACATACACCAGGATGGGGCACATACACCAGGATGAGGCACATACACCAGGATGGGGCACATACACCAGGATGGAGCACATATACCAGGATGGAGCACATATACTAGGATGGAGCACATACACCAGGATGGGGGATCATATACACCAGGATGGGGCACATACACTAGGATGGAGCACATACACCAGGATGGGCACATACACCAGGATGGAGCACATATACCAGGATGGAGCACATACACCAGGATGGGGGATCATATACACAGGATGGGGTGCATACACCAGGATGGGGCACATACACCAGGATGGAGCACATACACCAGGATGGAGCACATACACCAGGATGGAGCACATACACCAGGATGGAGCACATAGACCAGGATGGAGCACATAGACCAGGATGGAGCACATAGACCAGGATGGAGCACATAGACCAGGATGGAGCACATAGACCAGGATGGGGCACATAGACCAGGATGAGGGGTCATACACCATGATGGAGCACATACACCAGGATATGGGCACTGATACCAGGATGGGGGATCATATACACCAGGATGGGGCACATACACCAGGTTGGAGCACATACACCAGGTTGGAGCACATACACCAGGATGGGGCACATACACCAGGATGGGGCACATACACCAGGATGGAACATATATACCAGGATGAGGGGTTATATACCAGGGGCACATACACCAGGATGGGGCACATACACCAGGATGGAGCACATACACCAGGATGGGGCACATACACCAGGATGGAGCACATATACCAGGATGGAGCACATACACCAGGATGGGGGATCATATACACCAGGATGGGGTGCATACACCAGGATGGGGCACATACACCAGGATGGAGCACATACACCAGGATGGAGCACATACACCAGGATGGAGCACATACACCAGGATGGAGCACATAGACCAGGATGGAGCACATAGACCAGGATGGAGCACATAGACCAGGATGGAGCACATAGACCAGGATGGAGCACATAGACCAGGATGGGGCACATAGACCAGGATGAGGGGTCATACACCATGATGGAGCACATACACCAGGATATGGGCACTGATACCAGGATGGGGGATCATATACACCAGGATGGGGCACATACACCAGGTTGGAGCACATACACCAGGTTGGAGCACATACACCAGGATGGGGCACATACACCAGGATGGGGCACATACACCAGGATGGAACATATATACCAGGATGAGGGGTTATATACCAGGGGCACATACACCAGGATGGGGCACATACACCAGGATGGAGCACATACACCAGGATATGTTACTTATTCCAGGATGGGGCACATACACCAGGATGGGGCACATACACCAGGATGGGGCACATATACCAGGATGGGGCACATACACCAGGATGGAGCACATACACCAGGATATGTTACTTATTCCAGGATGGAACATATATACCAGGATGAGGGGTCATATACCAGGGGCACATACACCAGGATGAGGGGTCATATACCAGGGGCACATACAGGATGGTAGATGTGCAAAGTTGACAGAGACTTGCACAGTAATTGCAGTGAAAGGTAAATCCTACAAAGTATTGAACACAAATGCACATCGCAATTTCAGTTTTATTTGAAAATACTTAAACTATGTATGGTTTCTTTTCTATTTCACAAATACTTGTACTTAGTGTTGGTATCACATACAATCAGTAGAAAGAGAGGGGGTGGAGGGCACCGCAATCAAATTCAGATGATATTATAATGGGGATCAAATTGTAACCCAAAAATTGTAACTGAGAGGGAAGAAAGAAGGGGTTACCATAGGTGATACTGCACACAACAAGCTACGGTTATCAAATGTGATCGAAATTCAGGACAACATGAAACAAACAGATGAATAAAATCAATGAATGCCAAGTCAATGTGTGAAACCTTTCACCTCTCCAAACAAATGAGCCCCTGAGGGGACCCCTGAGAAGAAGCCATACTTAATGCTCTAGAATCTCTAACAGATACCTTAATGACATTTCATAAGAAGGTTTATCACTTTTGATAGCAATACCGTCAGTGGTTTACAGTAAACAACTCTAGTTCATATAGTCAAACATGTGCATAACCCCCCCTAGATGATACACGGAGGGGGGTAGTCACCGTCCCCTGTTAGGGATTAAAAATAGTCACAATATACAAATTCTGCAAGAACACAGGATAACCCGCAGGACAGTATATACAGATCACCCATTAACCACAATGGGTGTGAATGTAAAGCAGGGGGTCAGCACATGTGCACAGCACTTTTTACATACAGAAATTACTATTTAATTAAGCCACCCTATACTGTAAAAATATATTCATGTCCCTAGCTGAGAGGGATGTTTTTGGAAAGACACATTATGTGGACCTGGTGTATAAAACCAACCCTTATGAAGGGAATCACCCTCAATTGCAAAGAGTTTAACAAAACCTGAAGGTATAACGTGCTTTTGGACACCGCTATGATGATATAAAACATCCCCCAAATTATTTTTTATTTTATGTTAGTATCCTTTAGGAGTTTAGCCCTAGGAGCAAACCCCAAGGTTACAAGGGATATTGGGGATACATATCACACACAAATAATCAGTTCCAAACTTGTAAAGAGAAATCTGTAGATTTGGTTGTTACCTAGTATTAGTACCGGCCATTGCCGGATTTACCAGGGGAACCCATGGATGGATTACTCAGATGTATAGGACAGGAGGACCCACATATCACACACAATCCCAATAAAATGCATCTATGTCTGTGAGTGTATCATGAAAACAATGTGGCAGGTTCACTGGGTGTGAAGACTTATTCAGGTCACTGTAAATCCTGCCGCCCTCAGTGGATCTCCAGCAGATTAAATGCTTTCAATGATTTAGAGTAAACACAGGAGCTAGTGTTACCGTGACCGAGTTACAGCTCTAAGCCTAGGTGACACCGCGTATGTGGTCCCCCTATGGATTCTATGTATTTATATTACAGACGATTGGCTTAGTACTAACTCAAAAATTACAACTAGGGGTATCATTTAACCCTTGGCAGGGTGTTTATTAAAATGATTAAAGTTAACAACAAAATCAGGATATACTAAAAACAATTCTTCTATATACAATGTAGTAAAACTCCAAGCTAAAATACGACCTCTTGTGCAGTCAAGCAGTGGTGAGGAGATTGCAGTCATACAATCTATACAATGTAATCTATACAGTGCTAGGATATGTTTGAGTAAGTCTTTATAATGACATATATTTTCTTTTAATATATGTAATTAATAAAGACTTACTCAAACATATCCTAGAACTGTATACATTGTATGACTGCAATCTCATAAGGGTGGCGTACTCACCACTGCTTGACTGCACAAGAGGTCGTATTTTAGCTTGGAGTTTTACTACATTGTATATAGAGAATTGTTTTTAGTATAACCTGATTTTGTTGTCAACTTTTAATCATTTTAATAAACATCCCGCCAAGGGTTAAATGTATACCCCTGAGTAAGTAATTTTAGACGCCATATCCAAAGAGTTAGCGCTAAGAGAATCGTCTATAATATCAACAGATCTTCAGCATATGGTGACGGTGAGCGCTGCTCCTTGGTTTTTGGTTCTGGAATTTCTGAACACTTCTATGTTCTTCTATTCCTTAGGTGATGGAGCGCCCCCTGTGAGCGACTCTGGGAATGTCCTTAAAGAATGTGAGGAAGAAATCCTGAAAACATGGCGAGATCTCCTGACACAAGGTAAGAGAACGTCTATGTAGTATGAATTCTCCTCTTACAGGGGTTGTCCGGTCTACACTGATAATTCTGTAGTCACTCTATGTGTCTGCACTTCTCCATCCTCTCAGAACAGCACTGTGCACTGCATGGGGTGCCGGTTTGTAAGCCAGGAATTGACCGCAAATATGGAGTATGCATGTTCCCAGCCAGAACCAGACTAGTGGGCGTGACCTCATTGATACTAGTGCATCAGGTGGGAGTGTCTGACTAGTAGGCGTAGTCATCTAGTCACACTTGTATTGAGTGAGGCCACGACCACTACACTGTGTGCAGAATTATTAGGGAAGTGAGTGTTTTGATCCATGATCCTTTTTATCCATGTTGTCCTACTCCAAGCTGTATAGACTTGAGAGCCAACTACCAATGAAGTAAATCAGGTGATGGCATCTCTGTAATGAGGAGGGGTGTGGTATAATGACATCAAGACCCTATATAAGGTGTGCTTAATTATTAAGCAAATGCCTTTCCTTAGGCAAAATGGGTCAGAAGAGAAATGTGACGGCTCTGAAAAGTCCACAATTGTGAGATGTCTTGCAGAGGGATGCAGCAGTCTGGAAATTGCCAAACGTTTGAGGCGTGATCACCGAACAATCAAGCGTTTCATGGCAAATAACCAACAGGGGGCGCAAGAAGTGTGAGGGCAAAAAAGGTGCAAAATAACTGCCCATGAATTGAGGAAAATCAAGCGTGAAGCTGCCAAGATGCCATTTGCCACCAGTTTTGCCATATTTCAGAGCTGCAACGTTACCGGAGTATCAAAAGCACAAGGTGTGCATACTCAGGACATGCAGAGAGAAAGAAGAAAAGGGCGCAATAGTGCGTTACCAGGGGCTTTTTAGCGTGGCGTACTAATAGGTGGCCACTATCTTATGGTGTGCTGTCCCGCACAACCGTAATACACTGATAAGGCGCCCTTCACAGGCTCTAGTACGCACACGCTGCTCGGGGCTCAAGCATCCGTCACGTCACGCAGTCTTAAGTTAAAGTCTGTTGCCAGCGAGCCAGGTCCTCACGTTAAGCTGCACTCTGCGCCTAGCTGCTCCGCGCTTACCTCAGAGGGGATTTAATCTAGAAGTAAAAACTATAGTGGTCTAATTGAGGCACTCAGCCTGAGAGCCCCCAATTAGACCGCTTATATTCTAATACTCAGGACATGGCAAGGTAAGGGAGCAGAAACACACCTTGAACAAGAAACATAAGATAAAACGTCAAGACTGACAAGAAATATCTAAAGATGATTCTTCAAAGGTTTTTGGCCTGATGAAATGAGAGTGCTCTGATGGGCCAGATGGATGGCCACAGTGGATCAGTAAAGGGCAGAGAGCTCCACTCCGACTCAGACGCCAGCAAGGTGGAGGTGGGGTACTGGTATGGGCTGGATCATCAAAGATCAACTTTGGGACTTTTTCAGGTTGAGGATGGAGTGAAGCTCAACTCCCGGACCTACTGCCAGTTTCTGGAAGACAACTTCTTCAAGCAGTGGTACAGGAAGAAATCGGATCGTTCAAGAAAAACATGATTGTCATGCAGGACAATGCTTCATCACATGCATCCAACTACTCCACAGCGTGGCTGGCCAGTAAAGGTCTAAAAGAAGAAATAATAATAACATGGCCCCCTTGTTCACCTGATCTGAACCCCATAGAGAACCTGTGGTCCCTCCTAAAATGAGATCTACAGGAGGGAAACAGCACACTCTGGAACAGCGTCTGGGAGGGAAAACAGTACACCTCTGGGAACAGTGCTGGAGGAACAGTACACCTTGGAACATGTCTGGAGGCTGTGGTGGCTGCTGCACGCAATGTGGATCGTAAACAGATCAAGCACTGACACAATCTATGGATGGAGGCTGCTGAGGTCATCATAAAGAAAGGGGGCATATTGGGCACTCATTTTTTGGGTTGTTTTTTGCATGTTTATTTATAAATTTTTGTGCAGTTATATTGGTTTACCTGGTGAAAATAAACAAGTGAGATGGGAATATATTTGGTTTTTATTAAGTTGCTAATAATTCTGCACAGTAATAGTTACCTGCACAAACAGATATCCTCCTAAGAGCCAAATCTAAAAACCACTCCAACTTCCAGAAATATTAAGCTTTGATATTTATGTGTCTTTTGGGTGATTGAGAACATTTGTTGTTGATCAATAATAAAAATAATCCTCTACAATACAACTGCCTAATAATTCTGCACACGGTGTAGTTGGAACATGCATAGCACATAACTGAGGTCCGTTCTCGGCTGAGAACCGGTGTTTCCTTGCAGTACAGTGCGTATGCTGGGATGATTGAGAAGTGCAGTCACATAGAGTGACTACAGAATTCAGTTTAGTGCAGACAACCCCTTTTATTTTTGTTTAAACTGTAGTCTTCAATATTGATTGTAGCACTGACCATGATAGGAAACCCATCATGACATTTACTACGAGAGTGTGTGTATAGACCCCAGAAGTGAGCATAAATGTCACCTGTTTTGCCGTAATTTGATGTAACAGCATTGAGAAATCAAGCTTTGACTTCACATGCAAATAAGCCTGGCAGTGCCTCGTGGGCGGTCAGTGCTCTGAGGTTCTCCACACTTTACCTATATGGGCTTCCTGGCAGTGCCTCGTGGGCGGTCAGTGCTCTGAGGTTCTCCACACTTTACCTATATGGGCTTCCTGGCAGTGCCTCGTGGGCGGTCAGTGCTCTAGGTTCTCCACACTTTACCTTATGGGCTTCCTGGCAGTGCTCGTGGGCGGTCAGTGTTAGTTTCCACACTTTACTATATGGGCTTCTGCAGTGCTTGTGCGTCATGCTCTGAGTCCCATTTTACTTATATGGCTTCCTGGCAGTGCCTCGTGGGCGGTCAGTGCTCTAAGGTTCTCCACACTTTACCTATATGGGCTTCCTGGCAGTGCCTCGTGGGCGGTCAGTGCTCTGAGGTTCTCCACACTTTACCTATATGGGCTTCCAGGCTAATGTTCATGTGTTTTCAAAGCTTGTATCATACCGCTGGTACATTGGATTACTATTCAATGGGTAACATATTTTATTGCTATACTAGAACCTATACAGCCTTAACATTTTTTTGTTGTTATTTAAATCATCCATTTAGGACAGCAGAACTTCTTATGGTTCAGGCTACATAATGAACTTGCTCCTGGTATATCTGGATATTTATGTCCTTCCACTCACTTGTTCATAGATGTGCACATTGCTAGAAATGATGGTGTCCTGACCTGTTAGAAAGCTGCCTCCATCACCCGCCCACTGTCATCCAACCTGAGACATTGTGCATGTGTGGTATGCGATGTGTGGATGGGCCATGTGTGTAGGGAGCCAGTGTGTGGTGGGCCAGTGTGTGTGATGGGCCAGATGTGTGGAGGGCCAGGTGTGTGGATGGGCCAGTGTGTGTGGAGGGCCAGTGTGTTGGAGGGCCAGTGTGTGTGGAGGGGCCAGTGTGTGTGGATGGGCCAGTGTGTGTGGTGGGGCCAGGGTGGGTGGGCCAGGTGTGTGGATGGAGCCAGTGTGTGGATGGGCCAGTGTGTGTGGTGGAGCCAGTGTGTGTGGTGGAGCCAGTGTGTGGGTGGAGCCAGTGTGTGGTGAGCCAGTGTGTGTGGTGGAGCCAGTGTGTGGAGGGAGCCAGTGTTGTGGATGGACCAGTTGTGTGTGTGTGTGTGGAGCCAGTGTGTGTGGATGGAGCCAGTGTGTGGTGGAGCCAGTGTGTGTGGGGCCAGTGGTGTGGACGGAGCCAGTGTGTGTGGTTGGAGCCAGTGTGTGTGGTTGGAGCCAGTGTGTGTGGATGGGCCAGTGTGTGTGGAGGAGCCAGTGTGTGTGGATGGAGCCAGTGTGTGTGGATGGAGCCAGTGTGTGTGGTGGAGCCAGTGTGTGTGGTTGGAGCCAGTGTGTGTGGTTGGAGCCAGTGTGTGTGGTGGAGCCAGTGTGTGTGGATGGAGCCAGTGTGTGTGGTGGAGCCAGTGTGTGTGTGATGGAGCCAGTGTGTGTGGATGGAGCCAGTGTTGGATGGGCTGTGTGTAGTGGAGCCAGTGTGTTGGAGCAGTGGTGTGGATGGAGCCAGTGTGTGTGGAGCCAGTGTGTGTGATGGAGCCAGTGTTGTGGTGGAGCCAGTGTGTGTGGTTGGAGCCAGTGTGTGTGGATGGAGCCAGTGTGTGTGGATGGAGCCAGTGTGTGTGGATGGAGCCAGTGGTGTGTGTGGAGCCAGTGTGTGTGGTGGAGCCAGTGTGTGTGGAGGGGCCAGTGTGTGTGGACGGGGCCAGTGTGTGTGGATGGAGCCAGTGTGTGTGGATGGAGCCAGTGTGTGGTGGATGGGGGGGCCAGGTGTGTGGTGTGTGTATGGAGCCAGTGTGTGTGGAGGAGCCAGTGTGTGTGGATGGAGCCAGTGTGTGTGGATGGAGCCAGTGTGTGTGGATGGAGCCAGTGTGTGTGGATGGTGGAGGCCAGTGTGTGTGGAGGGCCAGTGTGTGGAGGGGCCAGTGTGTGTCGATGTGTGTGGACGGAGCCAGTGTGTGTGGATGGAGCCAGTGTGTGTGGTTGGAGCCAGTGTGTGTGGTGGAGCCAGGTGTGTGATGTGGTGGAGCCAGTGTGTGTGGTGGAGCCAGTGTGTGTGGATGGAGCCAGTGTGTGTGTGATGGAGCCAGTGTGTTGATGGGCATGTGAGGAGCCAGTGTGTGTGGTGGAGGCCAGTGTGTGATGGGCTGTGTGTAGGGGCCAGTGTGTGGTGGAGCCAGTGTGTGTGGTGGAGCCAGTGTGTGTGGATGGAGCCAGTGTGTGTGGATGGAGCCAGTGTGTGTGGTTGGAGCCAGTGTGTGTGGATGGAGCCAGTGTGTGTGGATGGAGCAGTGTGTGGTGAGCCAGTGTGTGTGGTTGGAGCCAGTGTGTGTGGATGGAGCCAGTGTGTGTGGATGGAGCCAGTGTGTGTGGAGGGCCAGTGTGTGTGGACGGGGCCAGTGTGTGTGGATGGGCCAGTGTGTGTGGATGGGCCAGTGTGTGTGGACTGGGGCCAGTGTGTGTGGAGGGCCAGTGTGTGTGGATGGAGCCAGTGTGTGTGGATGGGGCCAGTGTGTGTGGACGGGCCAGTGTGTGTGGTTGGAGCCAGTTGTGTGGAGGAGCCAGTGTGTGTGGATGGAGCCAGTGTGTGTGGATGGAGCCAGTGTGTGTGGACGCCAGTGTGTGTGGACGGAGCCAGGTGTGTGGACGGAGCCAGTGTGTGTGGTTGGAGCCAGTGTGTGTGGATGGAGCCAGTGTGTGTGGATGGGGCCATTGTGTGGATGGGGCTGTGTGTGGATGGAGCCAGTGTGTGTGGTGAGGCAGTTTGGATGGGCTGTGTGTGCTGGAGCCATGTGTAGCTGGAGCCATGTGAGCTGGAGCAGTGTGTGTGGATGGAGCCAGTGTGTGTGGATGGAGCCAGTGTGTGTGGGTGGAGCCATGTGTGTGGTGGGCCAGTTGTGTGGTGGCCAGTGTGTGTGGACGGCCAGTGTGTGTGGACGGGCCAGTGTGTGTGGACGGCCAGTGTGTGTGACGGGCCAGTGTGTGTGGACTGGCCAGTGTGTGTGGACGGGGCCAGTGTGTGTGACGGGGCCAGTGTGTGTGTTGGAGCAGTGTGTGTGGTGGGCCAGTGTGGTGGGGGGCCAGTGTGTGTGGGTGGAGCCAGTGTGTGGGTGGGCCAGGTGTGGGTGGAGCCAGTGTGCGGATGAGCCAGTGTGTGGTGGAGCCAGTGTGTGTGGGTGGAGCCAGTGTGTGTGGTTGGAGCCAGTGTGGTGGGTGGAGCCAGTGTGTGTGGTTGGAGCCAGTGTGTGTGGATGGAGCCAGTGTGTGTGGGTGGAGCCAGTGTGTGTGGTTGGAGCCAGTGTGTGTGGCTAGTGCAGCCCATCGACTCTCTGCAGTCACGTCCCCTTGAGTGTGATACCAGCAGGATTGCTCCAGTTCTGTGGCATCAGGACTGCAGGGAGTGATATATTTTTTTGTTCGTGTACATTTTATCAACTTTTCTTGTTTTCATATCCTTTTATTGTTGTCAGGCGCTTGGATCCGAGCGTGTGTCCAGAGCAGCTCTCTACCCTAATGAGGAGCCGCCTGCCGGAGTTATTAAGGAGATGTCCCAATGATGATGACCTGGAGGAGAAGAACATCACAAAAGTAAGTCCATGATACCTGTCTGAAATCTGGGAACACTTTACTTTCTTCCATACTTTAAAGTTTTATAAAGTTTCAAAAAATGTAAATGACATTTTTTTGTGAATGCAAAATCTACTACATAAAAGCCCTGTCCAGTCTGTCCAGTCTGTCTGTCTGGGTGTCTGTAACGTTTGTCCTGAAAACAGCACCACCTATAGGACATCATGTAAATAATAGTTACACTGGAAATTACCGTTCGGCTCTATGCCCACTGACCTTTGTGCTGCGTTTTTTTGCTGTTTCTGCAGCCCCCACAGCCTTAACATTAAAGTCAATATGTTTTGTAAAACGTCGTGCCCACATGTGAGTTTTTCATGCAGAAATCGCCTGCGTTTATAATAGTCCCTGTCAATTAACAGGCCCGTTTTGGGGCTGCGTTTCCCCATAGACTCCATTCTAATCCCCAAAAAGGCATCACAGACAGATTGGTTTCCCCACACTTTGTTTGTGGTCCTTTTTTACAGCAATTTACAAAAGAAAAATGCTGCAATACTCACCCTCCCCCGACGAGGTAACGGCGATCCCTGGTGATTCTACCTCCTGTGCACTCACAGAAGCTGCGTGAATTGAGTTACAGGACCTGCACATCATGTGACTGAGCCATGTGACCTTCCAAGGTCCTGGAAGAAGACATCACCCGGGGATCACCGTGGGCTCGCTGAGGAGGGTTACATAGTGTATCTTTGTGTGTCTGTCTGTGTGTGTCCCCGCAATACGTCTGTGAAGGATAGAGCCCAGGGGGAAGAAACAGAGAGTTTCAGCTCCTTTACATATGCCACCCTGTTTTAAAGGGACCAAAAGTAATTGGACAATTGACTCAAAGGCTTTTTAATGGGTAGGTCTGGGCAATTCCTTCATTATTTCATTCTCAATTAAGCCAAAATCTGGAGAGAGAATTAGCGGAAATAGGGTCTTATCCTTTATACTCAATTGCCATATTAGTGCAGGAAAGGCTCACCATTGGTGGTTGTGATAGTCACAACCACTATATATCTCGTATAAGGATATAACAGATGCTGCGGACCCACGTGGAGAGATGTTGATATAGGGTGATGAATTGGTGTAAACCTGCTCTGCTGTTTAACCAAGGAAGAATATTAGATCAGTCCATGTAGATGATAGATGAAATATCAAGTCAACGCGATTCAAAGCCCCCATGGGCTTCTTTCTCAGGAACAATCATATGGCTCAGTTAAGTACATAAAAGGTCTGGAGTTGATTTGAGGTGTGGTGCTTGCATTTTGAAGATTTTGCTGAGAAGTAATCATACGATCAGAGGAGCTCTCTATGCAGGTGAAACAAGCCATCCTTCATCTGCAAAAACCCAAAAAAATCAGAGATATTGCCACAATATTAGGAGGGGCAAAATCTACACTGTGGTAAATCCTAAGAAAGAAAGAAAATACTGGTGACCTCAACAATGCAAAAAGACCTGGACGCCCACAGAAGACAACAGTGGTGGATGATGGGAGAATAATTACCATGGTGAAGAGAAACCCCTTCACAACAGCCAACCATGTGACAGCACTCCAGGATGTAGGTGTATCAATATCCAAATCTAGCATAAAGAGAAGACTGCATGAAAGAATACAGAGGCTCACGGCAAGGTGCAAGCCACTCATAAGCCTCAAGAATAAGAAGACTAAGGGTTCACTGCACGGTGCAAGCCACTCATAAGCCTCAAGAATAAGAAGACTAAGGGTTCACTGCATGGTGCAAGCAACTCATAAGCCTCAAGAATAAGAAGGCTAAGGGTTCACTGCACGGTGCAAGCCACTCATAAGCCTCAAGACTAAGAAGACTAAGGGTTCACTGCAAGGTGCAAGCCACTCATAAGCCTCAAGAATAAGAAGACTAAGGGATCAATGCACGGTGCAAGCCACTCATAAGCCTCAAGAATAAGAAGGCTAAGGATTCACTGCACGGTGCAAGCCACTCATAAGCCTCAAGAATAAGAAGGCTAAGGATTCACTGCACGGTGCAAGCCACTCGAAAGCCTCAAGAATAATAAGGCTAAGGGTTCACTGCACGGTGCAAGCCACTCATAAGCCTGAAGAATAAGAAAGCTAAAGGTTCACTGCATGGTGCAAGCCACTATTAACTCTCAAGAATAAGAAGGCTAAGGGTTCACTGCACGGTGCAAGCAACTCATAAGCCTCAAGAATAAGAAGGCTAAGGGTTCACTGCACGGTGCAAGCCACTCATAAGCCTCAAGAATAAGAAGGCTAAGGAATCACTGCACAGTGTAAGCCACTCATAAGCCTCAAGAATAAGAAGGCTAAGTGTTCACTGCACGGTGCAAGTCACTCATAAGCCTCAAGAATAAGAAGACTAAGGGTTCACTGCACGGTTCAAGCCACTCATAAATCTCAACAATAAGAAGGCTAAGGATTCACTGCACGGTGCAAGCCACTCATAAGCCTCAAGAATAAGAAGGCTAAGGGATCAATGCACGGTGCAAGCCACTCATAAGCCTCAAGAATAAGAAGACTAAGGGTTCACTGCACGGTGCAAGCCACTCATAAGCCTCAAGAATAAGAAGGCTAAGGGTTCACTGCACGGTGCAAGCCACTCATAAGCCTCAAGAATAAGAAGACTAAGGGTTCACTGCACGGTGCAAGCCACTCATAAGCCTCAAGAATAAGAAGGCTAAGGGTTCACTGCACGGTGCAAGACACTCATAAGCCTCAACAATAAGAAGGCTAAGGGATCACTGCACGGTGCAAGCCACTCATAAGCCTCAAGAATAAGAAGGCTAAGGGATCAATGCACGGTGCAAGCCACTCATAAGCCTCAAGAATAAGAAGGCTAAGGGATCAATGCACGGTGCAAGCCACTCATAAGCCTCAAGAATAAGAAGACTAAGGGTTCACTGCAAGGTGCAAGCCACTCATAAGCCTCAAGAATAAGAAGACTAAGGGTTCACTGCAAGGTGCAAGCCACTCATAAGCCTCAAGAATAAGAAGAGTAAGAGATCACTGCACGGTGCAAGCCACTCATAAGCCTCAAGAATAAAAAGGCTAAGGGTTCACTGCATGGTGCAAGTCACTAATAACCCTCAAGAATAAGAAGGCTAAGGGTTCACTGCATGGTGCAAGCCACTCATAAGCCTCAAGAATAAGAAGGCTAAGGAATCACTGCACAGTGTAAGCCACTCATAAGCCTCAAGAATAAGAAGGCTAAGGATTCACTGCAAGGTGCAAGCCACTCATAAGCCTCAAGAATAAGAAGGCTAAGGGATCAATGCACGGTGCAAGCCACTCATAAGCCTCAATAATAAGAAGACTAAGGGGTCACTGCATGGTGCAAGTCACTCATAGACCTCAAGAATAAGAAGACTAAGGGGTCACTGCATGGTGCAAGCCACTCATAAGCCTCAAGAATAATAAGGCTAAGGGTTCACTGCATGGTGCAAGCCACTCATAAGCCTCAAGAATAAGAAGACTAAGGGTACACTACACGGTGCAAGCCACTCATAAGCCTCAAGAATAAGAATGCTAAGGGTTCACTGCATGTGCAAGCCACTATTAACTCTCAAGAATAAGAAGGCTAAGGGTTCACTGCATGGTGCAAGCCACTCATAAGCCTCAAGAATAAGAAGGCTAAGGGTTCACTGCATGGTGCAAGCCACTCATAAGCCTCAAGAATAAGAAGACTAAGGGTCACTGCATGGTGCAAGCCACTCATAAGCCTCAAGAATAAGAGGCTAGTCTCAGGCAGCCTTAACCTAAGATAAAGAAAGGTCACTCATGTCAAGCCACTCATAAGCCTCATAAGAAGTAAGAGATTAATGGGGCAGATGGTGCAACATCAAATCAAGAATGAAGAAAGACAACAAAGTGAGATGATGTACGCTCATGATCCTAAAGCACATCATTCTGTTACATTACGGCGAGAGGCAGAGTGATGGAAGGACAAGTAGAAGAATGACAGTGGTCCTGGAGCCACTATTGTTTATTGATGAGTGATAAGGAGCGAGTGCTAGATGAATTCTGGGGTTTTATGAGATCATACTGGGGTGCTCAAATCCAGCAAACTGATTGGTTAACGTTTCATAATACGGATGGACAATGACCCAAAATATAAAGCCAAAGCAACCCAGGAGTTTATTAAAGTAAAGAAGTGGAATATTCCTGACTGGCCGTCAGTCACCTGATCTCAGCCCAATAGAGACACATTTTACTTGTTAAAGACAGAAAGGTCCCAACTGAGAACCGCTGCAGTAAAGGCCGGAGGAGCATTAAAAAGGAGGAAACAGCGTCTGGTGATGTCCATGAGGTCAGGACTTCAGACCGTCATTGCCAACAAAGGGTTTTCAACCAATTATCAGAAATTGACATTTTATTTACAATTAATTAATTTGTCTAATTACTTTTGAGCCCATGAAATGAAGGGATTGAGTTTTAAAAATCCTTTAGTTCCTCACATTTTTATACAATCATTTTGTTCAATTTACTGGATTAAAGCTGAAAGTCTGAATTTAAACTGCATCTGAATTATTTAAAACTAGATAGTGGCCCGATTCTAACAACATCGGGTATTCTAGAATATGTACGTAGTTTATTTATGAAGATGTAAGAATAATGCAATGAATACACAGGACTTTCCGCTAAGTGGTGTTTAAATCCTGCACCAATATCGGCCAGGCGCGAACAATCAGCGAAGCGTGGTTCAAATCCCGCGCCAATTTGCGGCCGAACTGTGCCTGTTGTTTGGTCACGCCAGTCGTTCGCGACCAATCAGCCACTCAGGATTTCCGTTACGTTGCTGTGTCCCCCTGTGCCCCTGCCTGTCCCCCTGTGGCTGTGACCCTCTGTGCCTGTGTCCCCTTGTGCCTGTGACCCTCTGTGCCTGTGTCCCCCTGTGCCTGTCCCCCTGTGCCTGTTGTTTGGTCACGCCAGCCGTTCGCGACCAATCAGCCTTTACACGCCGCAACTATCACTGGGAATCGGTATCAACTGTACGTGCGCGTGCACGTTTTTAACGGTTGCTAACGATCGCGGATTCCGCATGTACACGCCGCAATTGCGCCCTCAAACCTAAGGGAACATGATTCCCCGGAAGTTCCAACAGATCCTGCGGAAAACTGCCTGTTCAATTCCGGCGCCGCTTCACACGCCGCAATCAGTAGGGCAATGTGGGCGTACATGTTCTGCGGCGCCAAAACATAGGCATGACGGAGTTGTGTATTCGGTGTCGCTAACACGCTGATTGGACAACGCAATAGTGTCATGATTGGGCAGCCTGCGCAGGAAGGCTGGGTAATCCATGACGCCATTGCTATTGTGTAGTGTGAATGGACAGCTCTTCAAATATGTCGCCCTGTGAAGGGACGGCCAATGGTTACACAGTAGCCCCCACCAATCATCGCTGATGGGGCGCGGTATCCAGCACGCTGTGGCACGCCCCGGGGAAATCACTAGGTGACGCTGATTCCATCCCTGTCCCCTGTTTACACGCCACTACCATGGCAATTGTGCCTTTGTGTTGCCTTGGATTTTTGAGCACGGCTCGGAAACAGCTACCCGAAGCAACAGCGAGAAACCCGATCACTTTCCCAAATTACTCGCTGCAACTTCATAGCAATTTCAAGGCAACAGTCACAAAGATCCCCATTGCCAGGCAGTTGCTACCCCGCAGTGGCGGTGTGTAAAGGTACCTTTATGGTACCTTTACACGCCGCTACAACAGGATGCATACAACCCGCTACAGGCTACGATTGTAGCTTGTCGCGCCAATATCGCCCGTAGTAGCGGCGTGTGAAGACGGGACGACACAGCCGGCTACAGATACCTCTGTATCCGTGCACTGCCCATAAACAGATGGCTACATCGCCGATTGTAGCGAGCTGAATCGGCGTGTAAAGAAGCTACAGAAGGGAACACTGGACACCCGGCGATGTAGCTGCAATGTAGCTAAGGCGTGACCCAGGCTCCGTGTTACCGCGCCCCATCTGCGATCATTGGTGGAAGCTCCTGCATGACGATTGGTAGTCGCTGCATAGGGAGGCATATTTAAGGAGCTGACCAGTCACACTACTCAATTGCTCGAGCGTCATGTATTAATCAGCCTCCTGCGATGCCTGCCCAATCATGATGTTCTGGCTTTGTCCTATCACCGTACGGACGTCTTGTAATCCACAATTGTGGCACGCCTATGTGCTGTCCCTGCTGCACCAGGTCCGCCCATATTAGCTTGTTGTAGCGTTGTGTAAATGAGGTACGCTGAGCTACAGATGGCTACTTGAGACACCCGGCGATGTAGCTAGCTGTAAATGTAGTGTAGCGTAGCGCACCTTGTGGCGGCGTGTAAAGAGGGTGCGTTTCCCGTTGGTAACCGTTTGGGCGTGCTCGTGCACGTGAAGTAGCCGTTGGTATCCATCCTGTTGTGGCGCCGTGTAAAGGTACCATTAATGTCAGAATAGTGGATGCAGGTGCCACAACCGCCCCCAATGCTTGGGTTGCAGGGGATTGTGCACCGGTATTCAGACACCTGTGTTGCCCCCCAGTGGAGCTGGCAGCCTCCTGCTAGATGCAATTGATATTTGATCTGGCCAAGGGTCCAGGCGGTCCAGTGACTTTTACTTTACACACTGAAGCTACTTCTAATACTACACCTGTTACCCTTGGTTCACTCTGTGATGGGATCTCCCCTCCTCCTCAGGTGGGAACGATTCTTGTTTCTATCTTTGTCCTGTTTTTGTGCCTATTGTTTATGGATTTTCCCAATAAAAGCTACTTTATTATGGATATTATTTGCACCTTTTTTCCGGCACCTGTAGATTGGGTTTATTCTGATCTTTGGTGTTTTTCCAATAATTGTGTGCGGCTGGTTAGTGAACAATGTGGTTTCTTCTACTATGAAGACACTAGAAAACCATTATTGAAACACCAAAGACCATAATGGCACACAAAGATCATGAATGCAATGTGGGTGATTTTCTTTTTGTTTTTTTCTTACAGGCAGAAATAGAAGCGGACGCCCTACGTAAAGAATTACTGATGACTAAGAAACAACTGGCAGATTCAGAAGACAAAAATAGGCAACATGAAGAAAAGCTCAGTCAGGTAGGGACTATGTAGTGACGTCAGCTCCTGATGAAGCTGTGGTGAAACGTCTTGGGGTTAGTTATGGGTCCGGATGGTCACCAAAAATAGGACATAAAATTTTTAAAAAACTCACAGGTGTCTGAATACCGCTGCACTATCCCCTGCAACCCAAGCATTGGGGGCAGTTGTGGCACCTGCGTCCATCATGCTTACAGGGAGGAGACTGAAGCTACTTCTAATACTACACCTGTTACCCTTGGTTCACTCTGTGATGGGATCTCCCCTCCTCCTCAGGGGGGAACGATTCTTGTTTCTATGTTTGTCCTGTTTTTGTGCCTATCTTTTATGGATTTTTCCAATAAAAGCTACGTTATTATGGATATTATTTGCATCTTTTTTCTGGCACCTGTAGATTGGGTTTATTCTGATCTTTGGTATTTTCCAATAATTGTGCGCGGCTGGTTAGTGAACAATGTGGTTTCTTCTACTATGAAGACACCAGACAACCATTATTGAGTAGTCAAACACCGAAGACCATAATGGGACATAAAGATCATGAATGCAATGTGGGTGATTTTCTTTTTGTTTTTTTCATACAGGCAGAAATAGAAGCGGACGCCCTACGTAAAGAATTACTGATGGCTAAGGGTCAACTGGCTGATTCAGAAGACAAAAATAGGCAACATGAAGAAAAGCTCAATCAGGTAGGGACTATGTAGTGATGTCAGCTCCTGATGAAGCTGTGGTGAAACGTCTTGGGGTTAGTTATGGGTCCAGGTGGTCACCAAAAATAGGACATAACATTTTGAAAAAACTCACCGAAATTTGGCCATGTCAAATATCAATTGCACCTAGCAGGAGGCTGCCAGCTCCACTAAGAGGCAACACAGGTGTCTGAATACCGCTGCACTATCCCCTGCAACCCAAGCATTGGGGGCAGTTGTGGCACCTGCGTCCACCATGCTTACAGGGAGGAGACTGGTGGCATTTATAGACACAAGTTTACCAACAGGGCATCAGTCACATAGGTACATGTGAGGCATAGATCAGGCAGGTGGCTCCGCACCAAATACATGCATCACAAGTGACAGACTCCCCCCAGAGGGCTCAGCCTCAAACTGCAATGGATAAAAAGATGCAACAAAACACTAAAGATGAAGATGTGAGGTGTTAGTAGATATTTTGGCCAAAATACATAAGCTCGTAACACACCTCACGCTTACGAGTCCTAACCATATGTTTGTTTAGTTTCTAAATTTTGGGCCCTTGATGGTGGGTTACAACCTTACGTATTTTGGCCAAAATATCTACTAACACCTCACATCTTCATCTATAGTGTTTTGTTGCATCTTTTTATCCATTGCAGTTTGAGGCTGAGCCCTCTGGGGGGCGTCTGTCAATTGTGATGCATGTATTTGGTGCGGAGCAGCCCGCCTGATCTGATAGCAGGGTGTGACTAATGGGCTGGGCTCTGACACTGTGCCTCACATGTACCTGTGTGACTGACGCCCTGTTGGTAACCTTGTGTCTATAAATGTCAGAATGGTGGATGCAGGTGCCACAACCGCCCCCAATGCTTGGGTTGCAGGGGATTGTGCACCGGTATTCAGACACCTGTGTTGCCCCCCAGTGCAGCTGGCAGCCTCCTGCTAGATGCAATTGATATTTGACCTGGCCAAGGGTCCAGGTGCTCCAGTGACTTTTACTTTACACACTGAAGCTACTTCTAATACTACACCTGTTACCCTTGGTTCACTCTGTGATGGGATCTCCCCTCCTCCTCAGGTGGGAACGATTCTTGTCCTGTTTTTGTGCCTATTGTTTATGGATTTTTCCAATAAAAGCTACTTTATTATGGATATTATTTGCACCTTTTTTCCGGCACCTGTAGATTGGGTTTATTCTGATCTTTGGTGTTTTTCCAATAATTGTGCGCGGCTGGTTAGTGAACAATGTGGTTTCTTCTACTATGAACACACCAGACAACCATTATTGAGTAGTCAAACACCAAAGACCATAATGGCACACAAAGATCATGAATGCAATGTGGGTGATTTTCTTTTTGTTTTTTTCTTACAGGCAGAAATAGAAGCGGACGCCCTACGTAAAGAATTACTGATGACTAAGAAACAACTGGCAGATTCAGAAGACAAAAATAGGCAACATGAAGAAAAGCTCAGTCAGGTAGGGGCTATGTAGTGACGTCAGCTCCTGATGAAGCTGTGGTGAAACGTCTTGGGGTTAGTTATGGGTCCAGATGGTCACCAAAAATAGGACATAAAATTTTGAAAAAACTCACAGGTGTCTGAATACCGCTGCACTATCCCCTGCAACCCAAGCATTGGGGGCAGTTGTGGCACCTGCGTCCATCATGCTTACAGGGAGGAGACTGAAGCTACTTCTAATACTACACCTGTTACCCTTGGTTCACTCTGTGATGGGATCTCCCCTCCTCCTCAGGGGGGAACGATTCTTGTTTCTATCTTTGTCCTGTTTTTGTGCCTATTGTTTATGGATTTTTCCAATAAAAGCTACTTTATTATGGATATTATTTGCACCTTTTTTCTGGCACCTGTAGATTGGGTTTATTCTGATCTTTGGTGTTTTTCCAATAATTGTGCGCGGCTGGTTAGTGAACAATGTGGTTTCTTCAACTATGAAGACACTAGAAAACCATTATTGAGTAGTCAAACACCAAAGGCCATAATGGCACACAAAGATCATGAATGCAATGTGGGTGATTTTCTTTTTGTTTTTTTCTTACAGGTAGAAATAAAAGCGGACGCCCTACGTAAAGAATCACTGATGAGACAACTGGCAGATTCAGAAGACAAAAATAGGCAACTTGAAGAAGAGGTAGGGGATCATCTAGAGACTTACCATGTTTTCACAAACATAAGACAGGCCTTATGTGACTTATTTGATCCGCTAGGGCTTATTTCGGGGGATGTCTTACAGCAATCCCCAGTGGCTTTCCTGACATGAGAGTGACATCTGCATAGAAATACATGCTGTCACTCTCAGGTCAGGAGAGCCAGCGAGGATTGCTGAAATAAGACGTCCCTCTGTTCTCTCCCTTCACTTGTAATGAGGGTAGCACATGCCAGTAGATGGCTCTATGTAGACGTCTGGCCTTCGCTGCAGGGGTCGCTGGGCTGCTTATGCAGAGGAGCTGCTGACCGATGGAGCAAGTTCAGAATAAACAAAAACTAGCCAAGATCAAACTGAGAAAATGAATAAGAAGAACAGAGCTAGAAACATGGGGACATCTGGGCCGCAGTCAGGAGAATGTGCTGTTACCCCTCTGTAGATCACTTGTAAGGCCACATCTAGAATATGAGATCCACTTTTGGGCTCCACATTTTATAAAGGATACTGTAAAGTTAAGAGTCAGTTTAAAGTGCAGCAACTTCATTATTCTGTGATATAGAAGGCCTCTCCTATAATGAGAGGTTAGGAAAGATGGACTTGTATAGGTTACAAAAAAAGACACATGGTAGGTTATCTCATTTGTATGAGTGGTCAACATAAAGGGCTGGCATAGGATTGATTCCTTCCAAGGACCTTGCCGAGGACCAAAAAAATCATTACTTATGGAGGAAAGGAGATTCTGGCATCTACATAGGAAAGGGTTCTTTACAGTTAGAGCGGTCAGAGTGAGAAATGCCCGATGGCAGACACTATAATAGCTTTCATACAAGGGCTGGAGGGTTTTATTACAGCAAATGGCATTGGGGATTGTGAGGGAAAGAACAACAACAGCCGCTCTCTGGCGCCCTCTTAACGCCAGGACAATCTGAGAATTGTCCAAAGATAAGGAAGGACCGCAGCTCCCTGTAAGGCTGCTTTCACATCACGATTTTCGGTCATCCGATTGTATCCGTTTCAAAACGGATACAATCGGATCCAAAATCGGACCCCATGTTCCCCTATGGGAATCGGATGGGATCGGATGTGCCACTATTGGCATCCGATTTTGGCACCATCCGATCCCATCCGATGTAATCACGGGCACAAAATCGTAGCCTGCTCACGATCAGGACTGAAGGACCTGTGATGATGTCAGAGTCACATGACCCGGTCAGCTGACCGGGCTCTTACATCATCACAGGCTCTTTTGCCCTGATCGTGCTGCAGCGTTGGAGCCGGTGACAGGTGATGTATCCTCCGGGAGGAAGTTTTTTTATTTTTTTACACACAGGAAGAGGACAGGGAAGAGGATAGGGATAGAGGAGGATAGAGAAGAGGGGGCACAGCAAAGAATAGCGGGGGCACAGAACAGCATAGGAGAGGGCAGAAGATGGAGGAGGCAGGAGTAGGGAGAGACAGGGGACCGCAGGATCCACACGGATCCTGCAGATCGGATGGCTATTTGCCATCCGATTGCAGGGATCCGTATGGATCCGTGCCTGTCCGTGGGATCCCCCTTCAAAGTCGGATCCCACGGACAGGCACAAAAACGTTATGTGAAACCAGCCTAAGTGCCACTTTATTAAGGCATTCACAGTGAGGGGTGCTGTGTATATATATCACCATTCCAGGCCAGGATTATATAATAACCCTCCAGTCCAACCCTGTCCAATGCTCCCCAATAACACAAGTGTGTGGCCTACTGGGACGGGGTACTCGGTACGGACCAGGGGTTGCACTGGGGATGACGGTGGCCTTGGTCCGGGCTGTGTCCCGAGCCCCACAAGTAAAAGGGTGTGTTTACAGGGATGAAGTCGTGACGCCACCCATGGTATGTGGTCAGGGTGACCACTGCTGCTGCAGAATCTCTGGGGATGATGGAAGGCAGCTGAGATGTAACGGCTCTCCACGGGCAGAGCCTGGTTCCCCAGGGCAGTAGTGATGATAATAGTCTATGAATGATGCAGGGTAGGGGTGGTGGTAGAGATGATAACAGTCTATGAGGGAGGACAGGGCTCGCGCACAAGGATTACACACACTCACGGTTGTGAAGTTTTCCAAGGTTTTGCTGTTGGTGTTATTCAGTACTGTCCATGGAGTCTGTACCGGAGCCGGGTTGCTCCCACCCTGTCCGGGTCTTTGGCTTCCTTCTCCTGCTCTGTGTGTATGGCCCTGCCGCTGCTTTAGCTGAGCTGCTGGCCCTGTCTCTCCTCACAGCTACCCCCTTTGCTAGGCAACTTGAGTCTTTCCATGTGCTTCTGACCCTGCTGTGTTGCTTCGCTGAGGTACAGTGTAGATCTACAACCTCCACTATCCCGGTGTTTACTGGGCTGCATGTGTCAGTCACGGTTTCGGATCCGGTATCCAGTCTGTGCGCTCCTCCGGGGCGAGTTATGAGGTAACTCTATCTCCCAGATGTGTTCCTCTGTTCCTTGTACTCCTCTCCTCAGACCCTGGCTAGGCCTGGAATTGAGTAGCAAACTGTGGAGAAGCCTAAGGCAGCTCCTTTACACCACAGTTCCACTTCCTCGGTTCTCCCTGGAACTGAACCAACTACTTCCTCTTGACACCAGAATATATAAGGGAGCTGCTTTAGCTCCCCCTTCTGGCCTAAAGGTGCTAGTTGAGTGTCAGGTGCTGTGTGGGGAGTGAACTCTTGTTGTTGTTTCTGTGGCACTTAACCCCTGGGGTGCCACACAAGCACAAAATGCTGCCACAAGTTCCTCATTCGATACAATCCCACTCATGGACCGGGCTTATATCAGGGCCAGAAACAAACCCAAGTGGTGTATAATATTAAATGAGTGCTTGGACATGGGACTAGTGAGTGGAGATAAAAGTAAAAACCAGAATTAATCATTGTAGAGGCACTGCAAGGGGGAAGGTCACCTACCGGAGCAAAAGTCCAGATTAAACATAGTGCGACCGAGCAAGGATAGGTACAAAAGCCCGTCACCTATCAAGTAGTCGACTGTAGTTCTCTGCTGACATTCTTTCCAGGTCACCCACGTTGACCAAAACTTAATCTGAGACTCTCGCAGTGAAGAGGTCAACTCCTCCATGTGCATGAGGTCATTGACCCTGCTGATCCATTGTGGGCGGTATGGACGTTTCCATAGAGCTGAGATACAAGACCTAACAGCCATGATCGGAAACTTGAGCAGCGAGTCCCGGTAGAGCACGAGAGGGACTTCACAGTGATGTAATAGCACGAGCGCCGGTGACAAAGACACCTTAATCTTGGAGGCACAGCCTATCACCTCCTCCACCGCCTCCCAAAACAGTCTAAGCCTGTCACAGTCCCAGAAATTATGGACAAAAGTGCCCGGTCCGTCCCCACATCTCCAGCAGCCACCATCAGCCCCCAGGAAAATCCCCTGAATCTTAACCGGTACCCTGTACCACCTGGATAATGTTTTGTAGTTGGCTTCATGAAATTTAAAGCTAATGGAGGTGCTATGAGCGAGTAGAAACATTTTAGATGCTAGTTCTTCAGTAAATATGACTCTCAGTTCAGACTTCCATTGTGACAAGAAAGGTGATGGCGATTGGTCCTGAGGATGACTCAGCATAGAATAAATCATAGACAGAGTTTGTCTAATTATCCCTGATCCCACACAGAGGGCTTCAAATTGTGTCTTAGGGCGTTGAAAGCAAGCCCTCGAGGGCAGCGAACGCAGGGAGTGTCTTAATTACAAACATCTCCACCAACCCAGAGCAGTCGGTTCCCTCCAAGACATCATAGTAGTTAATGAAGGCCACTCATCTCCCCATCCACTAAGGTCTCCACTCTATCCCTCCCTCCCGCTATCCAGGTTTCAAATGTTTTGTCTAACCTAGCAGTGGGAAAGCCGGGGTGACTCGGGATAGGTGTAAGCAGGAAGCAAGGTGAGATAATTGAGGGGCGCAAATGTAAAACGACATTTTTAGGCCTAACACCAACATAACAAGAGTCTCATGAGGAATGTTTAAAGTTCTCAATTCAAACCCGTTGGCGGGTAATCACTAAGAAAGAAAAAACAAATGTGCTTAGTGAACAATACACATTCACCACACTTTTTCCAAATCATAACAAGTTAACGCTAATAAACTTATCAACTATATTATCTAATTTTACTTTTTTAAAGCTCGCTCCTCTCGGAGCTGGGGGTAGTTGGTATAGTCTTAAGATTTGAAAAGTAGAGTCTCGGCTTTCTCGGGGAGGCTCGTGTCAGTAGGTATTGCACGTGAAAGAGAGTGGACACGGGAAGGAATAGTCAGGGCATGATAGGGAGATGGGACGCGAGGAGAAATATACATGTGTGAAGAAAGAGAAAAAGAAGAGATAAACGGGGGTGTGTGGGTGTGTAGGGTTTGGGCCACTCCCCCTCAGGAGGGACCAAAGACCTCCAAATATCTCGGAGAATTAATAAACATCGTACATCGTCCCCATGTGACTACAAATATGTCGCTGGTGCTGTTCAGTTCCGCAGTGAGATCCTCCATCCTACAGAGGCAGGGCATTTCCTTTATCCAGTCTGTCAAATGGGGACAGACTGCCTGCTTCCAATACCGCGGAATGATTGTATGAGCCGCTGCTAGGCAGATCCTCAAGATATCTCTCTTCTGCAACTTGACGGTACCCAGGAGGATAGATAGCAACGCAATCTGAGGTGAAGCCTCCACGTCCTCAACGCTTATCTCCCTATAAGCGAAGAAGACCCTCTTCCAAAAGGGCCGTATTTTGCTACAACTCCACCAAATATGAGTTCCCCTCTCCGCCTGGCACCTCCAACACCTATCAGACACAGAGGGGAATGCCGCGTGAAGATCAATCGGGCAATGGTACCATCTGGCCATGATTTTACTTATTTTTTTTCCTGGGCTTGACAGGCCACAGACATTTTATGTGATAGGATGAATGCTTTTTCCTATTACACCCCCGAGATGGTGGTATCCAGCTCCTCCTCCCACCTTCTGGTATATTTAGGTAGGTCTTCCGAGCCAGGATGACTTAAATATGAATAAATTAAGGCCACGCAGTGGGCAGGTGGAGAACTTTGTAGGAGCATCCTCTCAAATGGGGAAGGAGAAGGCGGGTCCCCGGTCTCCTTTCTGTATAAATGATTGAAACTGCGTGTATTCCATCCAGGGAACATCACCAACAGACCTAACAAAGATGTCGTATGGCATCAGAGCATTACCCTTCAAAATGTGGTGGCAGCGAGACTCATCACCCGAACTCCAATTCAGGAAACGTTTTACTCCTACTCCAGGCAGGAAGTTTGGATAATTGAACAAGGGCGTGAGTGGTCCCCTACCCAAAGATAGGCGTCTCTTTTTGGTGTCCTGATCCCAAATCCGGAGGGCAACTTGAGGAGCTTCTGAACCCGGGCCAAAACTTCCTCTATTAAGCAGACTAACCCAGGGTACATTGTGTAGGGGAACTCTCGAACAGTTCTGCTCCAAGTTGACCCATTGTTTAGAACTTTTGTTATATTGCCAATCAACCAGTCGAGTAAAAATGGCCGATCTATAATATAGTTTAAAGTTGGAGAGGCCCGCCCTACCTCTGTGTTTGTGTCTATATAGTGTATTTACCGCTACCCTCGGCCTCCGAGATCCCCAAACAAACCTTAACAGAATAGTCTGGAGCTTCTGGAAAAATGATGCTGGTATACTAATAGGCACCGTTTGAAAAAGGTATAAAATCCGGGGTAAAATTTTAATCACGTTGATTCTCCCGAACCACGACAGATTGTGTTTATCATACTCTTTTAAATCCTTAATCATTTTTTCAAAGAGAGGTGATTAGTTCAGAGAGAATATCTGCGAGGGATCCCTAGAGATCCAAACCCCCAGGTATTTCAAAGCAGACGTCTGCCATTTAAACTGGAAATCGTCTTTCAGAAAAGATACATCCTCAGTCGGGAGAGTGACGATTAGTGTTTCTGATTTGCTGAAGTTCACCTTAAAATTGCTAAGGCTTCCGAACCTCTCAAATTCTTTCACCACAGAGAGGAACGAGGTCTGGGGATTGGAAACAAAGAGCAGGAGATCGTCAGCAAATAGTGCGGCCTTATATTGGTTGCCCGGTCCTGGAAACCCATAGATATGTGGATTTTTCCTGATGGCTATCGCTAAGTGCTCCATTGTAATGACATATAATAGAGGTGACAGAGGGCACCCCTGCCTGGTGCCATTGCTGATGGGAAATGGAGAGGAGAGAAGACCATTAACTTTGACCCTGGCTGTCGGGCATCCATATAGGGAGGTAATCTTCCCCAGGAAGCCTTCGCCCAGACCAATCTGACGCAGGGAGGCTATCATAAACCGCCAGTCTACCCGATTGAAGGCTTTATCCGTGTCTACAGGGAAGGAGACACATTGGAATAGATTCAGCCCTCGCTCGGTCCATAAACTAAACAGTGTATTTGTATTGTCCCTGGCCTTCCTACCTTTTACAAAGCCAACTTGGTCTGTGTGAATGGAATCCCGGGAGCCAAGGGCCAAGTCTGTTAGCCAGAGTCTTAGAAAACAATTTGACATCTACATTGATCATGATCGGCCTGTAGTTAGTGACGCAGGAGTGGTCCTTATCAGGTTTAGGGAGGACACTTATATGAGCTTCCAGCAACTGGGGGACCCACGGGACTGGGGCAAGATGGCATTAAACACTTTAGTTAAGAATGGGACCAATTAAGCAGAAAACATTTTAAAAAATTTTGGAGTAAAGCCGCCAGGACTCTTACCCGACGGGGAGTCCTTGACTATGGCGGTGGTCTCCTCTTCTGAGAAGTCGTTGTCCAAAAGCGAAGTAGTACTCCCCAGGAGAACAGGGAGGGCAGTGTCCGTTATATACAGGGCCTACAAGTAGTATTCAACCCCCTGCAGATTTAGGTGGTTTGATAAGATGCAAATAAGTTAGAGCCTTCAAACTGCAAACGAGAGTAGGATTTATTAACAGAAGCATAAATCTTACAAACCAAAAACTTATGTTGCTCAGTTGAATTTTTATAAATTTTAAACATAAAAGTGTGGGTCAATTATTATTCAACCCCTAGGTTTAATATTTTGTGGAATAACCCTTGTTTGCAATTACAGCTAATAATCATCTTTTATAAGACCTGATCAGGCCGGCACAGGTCTCTGGAGTTATCTTGGCCCACTCCTCCATGCAGATCTTCTCCAAGTTATCTAGGTTCTTTGGGTGTCTCATGTGGACTTTAATCTTGAGCTCCTTCCACAAGTTTTCAATTGGGTTAAGGTCAGGAGACTGACTAGGCCACTCCAACACCTTGATTTTTTCCCTCTTGAACCAGGCCTTGGTTTTCTTGGCTGTGTGCTTTGGGTCGTTGTTTTGTTGGAAGATGAAAGTACGACCCATCTTAAGATCCTTGATGGAACAGCGGAGGTTCTTGGCCAAAATCTCCAGGTAGGCCGTGCTATCCATCTTCCCATGGATGCGGACCAGGTGGCCAGGCCCCTTGGCTGAGAAACAGCCCCACAGCATGATGCTGCCACCACCATGCTTGACTGTAGGGATGGTATTCTTGGGGTCGTATGCAGTGCCATCCAGTCTCCAAACGTCACGTGTGTGGTTGGCACCAAAGATCTCGATCTAGCTCTCATCAGACCATAGAACCTTGAACCAGTCTGTCTCAGAGTCCTCCAAGTGATCATGAGCAAACTGTAGACGAGCCTTGACATGACGCTTTGAAAGTAAAGGAACCTTACGGGCTCGTCTGGAACGGAGACCATTGCGGTGGAGTACGTTACTTATGGTATTGACTGAAACCAATGTCCCCACTGCCATGAGATCTTCCCGGAGCTCCTTCCTTGTTGTCCTTGGGTTAGCCTTGACTCTTCGGACAAGCCTGGCCTTGGCACGGGAGGAAACTTTCAAAGGCTGTCCAGGCCGTGGAAGGCTAACAGTAGTTCCATAAGCCTTCCACTTCCGGATGATGCTCCCAACAGTGGAGACAGGTAGGCCCAACTCCTTGGAAAGGGTTTTGTACCCCTTGCCAGCCTTGTGACCCTCCACGATCTTGTCTCTGATGGCCTTGGAATGCTCCTTTGTCTTTCCCATGTTGACCATGTATGAGTGCTGTTCACAATTTTGGGGAGGGTCTTAAATAGTCAGAAAAGGCTGGCAAAAGAGATAATTAATCCACACATGTGAAGCTCATTGTTCTTTGTGCCTGAACTACTTCTTAATACTTTAGGGGGACCAAACAGAATTCTGGTGGTTTGAGGGGTTGAATAATAAATGACCCTCTGAATTAACTTTTAACGCTTTAAAAAAATAAAAAAAAATTTTTGTGACAGTGCATTTCCCACTTCCAGGCTGATCTACAGTCCAAATGTCACAATGCCAAGTTAATTCCGCATGTGTCAACCAGCTAAATCTGCAGGGGGTTGAATACTACTTGTAGGCACTGTATCTGTCAATGGCCAAATCCAAGTCTCCCCGAGTCTCCCCTGTCGCCTGCTTTTTAATGTTGTATAGATCGTTGTAAAATTCCTGAAAGGTCTTGGTAATCAAAGATGGAATTTGTGTGTGGCCTCCCCCTACTCGAGAAATGGAAGGGACATGCCCTGGGTCTTCTCTAGGATGCAGGACTCTAGCCAATGGCCTGCCACATTTGTCCGAGTATTCATACATATGTCTTTGCAATCTATAACGAAAGCGGAGATATTTCTGGTCTAATAAGGCCCTAAGCTCCTCTCTACTTTTAGTCAATTTTGCAAGCATAGCCGCGCAAGAAGATTGCTTGTGCTTTCTATCTAGGTTAGAGATTTTTAGAAGGAGTGCCTCTACCCCCTCTTCCCTTTATTTCTTTAGCCTCGCTCCATGTATGATTAAGACTCCCGGTAACACACACTTAAGGGTTTCCCACTGTGTGGGCAATGCCGTGGGGTCAGTAGAGTGGATCTGAAGGTAGTTTTCAATGGTACGTTGGATCTCAGATGTACAGCAGGTGTCTCTGAGGAGATTGTTGTTAAGACACCACGTGAAAGGTCTCCTTATACTATCTGGAATATCGATAGCGAGGAAAACTGGTGCGTGATCAGACCATGGGCAGAGGCCAATTGAGGCCTGCATCCGCCACGACAACGCCCCCTGGGACACCAGTATCGTATCTATCCGGCTATAGGTTGAGTGAGCTGGAGAAAAATAAGTGTAATCTCTCTCCGTGGGATGCAATACCCACCACACGTCCACCAGGCGATGTCCCTGGATGGATCTCTTAAAAGCATTGATTTTCATATATGATAGGAAGCCATGGCCAGAGGAAGTGTCGATCCCAAGTTCTAGTGTGAAATTGAAGTCACCTCCCAGCACAACTGTCCCCTCTGCGAAGTCTGATAAGAGAGACAAAATGCTCGCAGAGTAACCCGTAGGGTCTCTATTAGGGAGGTACCAGTTAACAATTGTAAATACTTGGGAGTTGATACGTAGTTTCAGAAATGCATATCGTCCGGCCCCATCGATAGCCGTGTCAAGAACCGTGTGGTTTAATGACTTGTGGAGGGCTATCGATATTCCCTTAAACTTCCAGTCAGAGTTTAAGCTGTGCGTCCAGGAGGCGTAATATCTATTTCTCAACACAGGAACACAGCCCGTTTTGAAATGGGTCTCCTGCATCAGGAGTATATGAATTCTTTTTTTATGCATACTGTATAGGATCTGGGATCTCTTCTGAGGAACGTTAATGCCCCTGACGTTGAGGTATCCAATATTTATTTGCTCCATCACAAAGGGGAAGTGCCCAGGGGGAAGAAGATAAGAGGAAGAGGCGGGGAGGTCCAAGGAAGTTAGTGTAGAAGGGAGAAAAGAGGGATGGAAGAAAGGGACAGAAAGGGGAATGTAGGAAAGGAAGAGGGAAAGATGAGATACAGAGGTGGAAAGGAGTGCAGAAAAAGGATTTAGACAACGAGCTCAGAGCACAACACGAGCTGCGAGACTAATAGTTGTATTGAAGACCAACTCAACACCCCTACAAGTTGGGGATATAAACAATGACTCTATGCGAGGCGCAATCCCTTGGGGGGAATGTAATGCAGGGATGTTTAACTCTCCCCATCCCGGCACATCAGCAGTAATATCCCATCCCCTCTACGCGCAACAGAAAGGAGGCTCTTGCTACTTCGAAAGGTCTCAATGGGGTGAGAACGCTCCTCTCCGGGTCCCCCCGCCACCGAGCCACCCCCCAGACCATCCCGGGAGGCCAAACAATCACCCAAACGGCACATTGGCCAATCGACAATGTCAACCTGGGGAAGCTTAAATTCCGCTAAAAAGGGTGCAACAACCTCCGGAGAATGAATTATCAACATTTTGCCATCTCTCTTGACCTGGAGGCGGAAAGGAACCCCCACGTATATGGTATGTCCTTGGCTCTTAAGACATCCAAGAGGGGCTTCAAAGCCTGCCTTTTTAGCAGAGTAAGACGGGAGAGGTCAGGTAGGACCTGTAGCTCCTGTGAACGGAATGTTGCTATGGCTCCCTGTCTGAGATTCTGCATGAAAGTGTCTTTTTGTCGGTAGTGGTGGACTCTGCAAATGACATTGCGAGGTCGATCAGGGTTTGTGGGTCTTGGCCTCACTGTTAGGGGGAGCCTTTTGAACCTTGGAGAATATCTGATGCAGAACAGACAGGAGATTCCTGGGCTTGATTGTCTTCGGGAGCCCCCTCACTCTGATGTTGTTGCGGCGTCCCCTATTCTCTGCATCATCCATAGCTTCTATCAGGTATTGAATCTGGTGGGACTGATGATCTATTATCTCCTGTTGGTGCACAACCATCTCTTCAAGGCTCTTTAATCTGCTGTCAAGAACGTGAATCTACATCTCCACTTTAGATGCTGCAGCACGAGTGTGTGGAGCCCACTGGGACGGGGTACTAGTTACCGGACCGGGGTACTGCTGGGGAGATCACAGCAGTATTGGTTCGGACCATGTCCCGGGTTCTCACAAGTAAAAGGAGATATATACAGGGCATTGTTGTCGTTTGTCGTGACGCCACCCACGGGTTGTGGTCAATAGAGGGGACCACCGCTGCAGGGTGCTTCTGTCAGGAGGATGGATGGATGCTGCAGCAAGGTGGATGAGCCCACCGCGGGTGGGGCTGCTCCTGACAGGGTGAAAAGGTGCAAACAGTTCTATGTACCTGGAATTAGACACGGGAGACTGAAGCAGGGTTCACCGGGTTTACTTTCAAGTTCTTTTAGTTCAAACAGTTCACAACACGGTTCAGTTCTTAACACAGATGACTCCGGGCATTTTGAACCCACTACAGCCAGGCTGTCGCTCTGAGACCCCTCACTCTCTCTTAGTAACCTTTCCGGCTTGTTCTCTCTGTTCTTTCTAGCGGATCGCATGGGGGCAGCTCTGTCTCTTTTGTGTGGCTTCCCCCTATGTGTCTGGGTAGCAAGCCGGGTCCTCCTGGGTGCTGCTGAGCCTCCAACCCTGTAATAGGAACACTGATCTGAAATCTGTGTTCCCCGCCGGTTTGTCTGGGGAGCCGGCGTGTAGCTTCAGTCCCCTCAGAGCCGACACTCTGGTCCCTGCCTAGCCTTGGGTAACCCTGTCTTTCAAGGGATTACCGGGCTCCTTCTAACCCGTGTGACTTCCAGATGCAACTAGGGAATCTATCCCGCCGGTTGTTGGTCGGTGCGGCCATGTTCCTCGGACCCGGTGACACCGGTCCGGTCTCTGTCCTCACTCTCCCTTGGGCTGAAGGCTATGGACGAGCTTTCTCTCCATGGATCTGTGCCAAGGAGCCCCTTGGCGATGCATGGCGTACCCGTTACTCAGGTTGCTTAATCCCTGTTCTGAACCCAGAGGAGACATTGTGTTGGGTAACTTATGTACTGTGAAATGTGTATGGAGCGTGTAGATAGGCCGGAGGCTGTAGCCACCACGGGAGCGGTTGTTAGAGCTCCAATGGGGACAGAGAGGTAGTTACAGGTTCCGGGTTACTATAATTGTATATGTGCAATATTCTATGTAATGTATTGTGTAAAGTAATGTATTATGTGATGTTCTTTTGATAAATGTTTAATGTACTACCCGGGTTATTAGATGCCTGTGAGTAATAAACGGGTAGACATTTGCTAAATTATACACACGTGTTGGCGTCATTACGCAGCAAGCGAGTCCCCCGGCTCGCTACCTCACATATCGTTATCGGGATCGCAGGTGCGTCGTTATGTGTGACTGGGCCTTAAGTCAAGTTCCAAAAATGAACGGGTTTGACTGCCTCCAACAGCAAGCTCCGGGGGACAGTAGAGACAAATGCCTCTTCTTAGGACACGCGGAAAACCACAAGGCAACGTACTCCAGAACACAGCTGTACATTAAGATTTCAAAGACTGAACTCCGCTAGCTCGTCATCCCCAACACTTATCCACCCCGAGTTAATAATGATAAATGTTAAGTAATGAGGGGGGGAATGAGGGGGAGGGAGATGAACCACAAGATATCGACCCTGAGCAGGGCAAACATGCCGTACTATAGCTAAACACAGGTAGAACAGCAAATCAAGACAATCTATGAGCTTTTAAAACAGGAGGAAAAACACATCAATATATCCCATAGATCAAAGTAGGGTTATTCCCGAGTGAGAGACACCGGTGAAGATTAGGGAAGAAACCCATAGGGCAGTGTGGGTCGCCCTTCATGGCAGAGATGCATCTGACCGGTGGGGTCTCTCTTCTTGGGGTTTTTCTTGGTCTTCCCCTGTCTGTTGGGAGGGCGTAAGGATTGTCTCTCTCTGCTCCCCTGGGTGGGAGCACTTGGGAGCCCAAACCAGTCTGGTAGGGAGATTGGGGAAGTGTCCAGAAAATGGAATACAGCCAGGAGCTCGCCATGCGTCTTCAGATAGAAGTGGCCATAATATCTCTCCGGACAGTAAGGTAGAACGGATGGCCCCACCTGTAGGAAGCCCAAACCTCTCTGATCCACTGTAAAAGCGGGAACAGCATCCTTCCCATGGCTAGAGTGCGCGCTCATGGAGTTATCGAGGGTAATCTCACCAAATGACCAGGCAGAACAGAGAATACTATCTTTCTCTGGAGAATCCTTCACAGGGCGTCACGTGGGTTGGCAGCATAAATCGGGCCTTGGCGTAATACTCTATGAATCCTGTCTATGGTGTTATTTAATCTGCCCCAATTCTCCTGGTCATCTAACAGTAGGGCTATATTCTGTATGGGCATTTGAGTGTCAGACAGATTTTTGCCCATAGTAGAAACTTGATCAGTGAGAGAAGCCACTTTCTCCTCCAGGGAAGATGTACGTGTACCCAACAGGTCTATATCAGATCTCACGGCTTTTTTTTTGAGAGGCTTCAGTTTTGGACACCATGCTGTCTAGGTCTTACTTTATTGGTAAAGTCTTAGGCTGGTTTCACATTGCGATTTTCTTCCTGTCCGTCGGGATCCTGCTTTTTGCAGGACCCCACAGAGAGGAAAGGACAGCATCGGATGTGACCTCCGGATGCCATTTCTGTGTCCGGGGCCGTGATTTTCATGGGTCCGGACACAGAAAGAGCTGGGCGGAGGCAAGTGGGGTACTTTCACTTCCGCAATGTATATTTTTCCGTGGCCCAGCGGGTGGGTGGGGCTTTGGTCATATGGGGCATGGTCATGGATAATGCTGCACCTGCGGCATTACGTACCCTCTCTGTTCACTTCCACAGCTTTATGCATAGATGTACATGAGAAGCCATTGGCCAATCACAGTGCAGCAGCCGGGTCAATCACAATGCAACAGCCAGTAGCCAATCAGGCCGTGATTGGCCCGGCTTATGCACTGTGATGGGCCGAGAACTTCTCCTATACATCTATGCACACAGCTGAGAAAAAGACCCGAGACAACGTAATGCTCTAGGGGCGGGGGGGCGTTCAGCATCCACCGCTCTCAGCCACCACAGACCTCAGCACACTGTGTGTAGTGGTCTGTGGCTGCGCAGACAGTCACGCAGACTCCCGTGGCCCGGTCTGGTGGTTGGGGACCCCTGGTCTAGAGGAACTTAAGGACTACTGTTGTCGGCTGATTTGGTATCCTGTGCACTGGGCGCATTGCATTGTAGCTGTCTACCTGCACTTGGAGTAATAACATGTACAGATACAAAGAAAACTTGTTGCATCATTATTATTACTCATTAGTACTAACGAGTAAGGAGCATGACTCCGAAACGCGTCTAGTTCCCCAAGGGGGGCACCTTATGCTTTTATTCATGAGAAAATAAAAGAAGACATTATTTATACCACACAATGGCATCGGAGCTTTTTTCTTTTATCTATGTCTGAAGGTGTTGCCTAACACTGCTCCATGAAGCCGGGGAGTTCCTGTTAGCATTGAATGGTAGAGTCTTAAATTCTCATTATTCTATAAAATTGCTGAGTTTTGGCCTTTATTACTTATTCATACTGGAGATATTCAATAAAGAATGAATACTAGAAAGGAACTATTGTGGGGCCAAAAAATTCTATTTGTCATAAAGAAAATGCACTGTCCCCTAACAAAGTGCAGGATTTGTCTTGTTTTATGGTTTATTAATTGTTTTCTCTGTATTTCATAAATAAATTCAAAAGAAAAGGTATATTATATCTCGCTTTTGTCCATATTTAGGTCTCTGCCACCGATACCAGCATGAAGACGTCCCCCCCAGAGAGTTCACAAGCATTCACACCAAACACCTCAGAAATGGGGGGAGAAAAAAGTGCAATAAATCTGAGTAAAGACCCAAAATCCGAGACAGAAGAACAAGGAACATCTGGAATGGGCAAAGAACATGAACCAAAGAAAATGCTAAAAAAGGCAAAAAGAGAGAAAGTAAGTGTGAGAATCTCCTCCATGTTGTGTGATGTCAGTCAGTGAGAAGAATTGATGTGGGGCAGTGCTGGGATTGTCACCTGTATGATGGGCGACAATAATCCAGCACCTCTGTATGGAGAAGATTCCCCAGCTAAACGGCCACAATGACTGTACAGTAGTATTATGTTATATGTATGATGTAATATGGATTGGCTCAGTGGTTAGCACTGCAGCGCTGGGGTCCTGGGTTCAAATCCCACCAAGTACAACATCTGCAGGAGATTGTATGTTGTCCCCGTGTTTGTGTGGGTTTCATTCGGGCACTCCGGTTTCCTCCCACACTCCAAAGACATACTGATAGGAGGTGTAGATTGTAAGCCCTAATGGGGACAGTGATGCAAATGTACATAATATTCTATAGAATTAATAATGCTATTTTAGTGAATAAATATTATTATTATTATTATTATTATTATTATTGTTATGTAGGCCCATCACTTACATTATATTTACTTCTCATAGGTTTCATCTTCCGCTGGCTGAGAAAAGACTCAACATCAGAAAATACAAAGACATCTGAAGTGGGCAAAGAACAAAAAGAAAAGAAGAAAAAACAAGACAAAAAGAAAGGAGGTAAGTGTGAGAATGTCCTCCATGTTGTGTGATGTCGGTCAGTGAGAAGAATCATGTGGGGCAGATGTTAGCTGTCAGTGCTGGCGTTGTCACCTGTATGATGGGCGACAATAATCCAGCACCTCTGTATGGAGAATATTTCTTGGCTGACTGGCCACAGTGACTGTACAGTAGTGTCATGTAATATGGAGTCCAATCACTTACATTATATTTTCTTCTCATAGGTTCCATCTTTCGCCGGAACTGATCAACCAAGACGGCGCTAGAACACACCGGAGCGCCTGTCTATGTAGAGACTAGAATGCTGGCGATACAGTGCCTCATAGGATAGGATAGATAGGCTAGATAGGATAGGATAGATAGGAGAAGGGGATAGGATAAGATAGGATAAGATAGGAAAAGGGGATAGGATAAGATAGGATAAGATAGGATAAGGGGATAGGATACGATAGGATAAGGGGATTGGATACGATAGGATAAGATGGGATAGGATAAGATAGAATAAGGGGATAGGATAAGATAGGATAAGGAGGGATAAGGGGATAGGATAAGATAAGATAGTTAAGATAGATATATAAGATAAGATAGACAGATAAGATAGATAAATAAAAAAATTTTTTAAAAAAAGTGTAAAAAATTTGAAAAAAATGTAAAAAAAAATGCAAAAATGTTTTTTTTTAAAAATTGGGAATAACTACCAAAATTATACAGTTGGTGCAAAACCTATTCAGCAGTGTCCAAACAATCGAAATCATAAATCAAGAAAAATAGGCATCACTCCAAATTATATATGAAAAAAGTGGATACTTTACTGATACGTTTTGACGGTAATCCGTCTTTATCAATCTTTATCATCTTTAGCTTGATAAAGACGGGTCACTGTTGAAACGTCGCCAACCGAGGATCAGTAAAGTATCCACTTTTTTCACATTTACCGTAATTTGGAGTGATGCCTATTTTTCTTGATTTAGATAGATGGATAGATGGATTAGATAGATAAGATAGGATAGATAAGATAAATAAGATAAAGGTACCGTCACACGCCAGGATCCAGTTAACGATATCGTTGAAACGTCACGGATTTGTGATCGTTCAAACGATATCGTTTGTGCGTCGTTGCATGTAAACGAACAATGTTGGAACAATAAATTATTGGATCGGTCAGCAAAAATGTGATATCCGGACCTCAAATCTATCGTTCATCGTCCAATTAACGTTCTGTGAACAAGCAACATCGTTCAGTGTGACCCTTATTGAGCGATGTCGTTCATATTTCTCCTATTCCTGCCGCTTTGTAAAATCATTCACTCATTCTTCCCCAAGTAGCTGGAGCGTTGCCAAATGTCAGATCGTTAACGAGATCCTTGTGTGTGACAATGCACCAACGATGTCGAAACGATCGCGGTCACGTGACATAGGGAACGATATTGTTCATCTATATAATTGCGTGTGAAGTGCCCTTTAGATAGATTAGATAAGATGGATAGATAAGATACATAGATAAGGTAAGATGGATATATAAGATAAGATAGATAGGGTAGATAAGATAGATATGAAGATGGATAGATGGGATAGATAGATAAGATAGATAAGATAGGATATATAGGATAGATTAGATAGATAGGATAGATAATATAAGATAGGATGGATAGATAAGATAGGATAGAAAAGATGAAGGCCACTTCACACGCAAGGATATAGGTGAACGATATCATTCCCTATGTCACGTGACTGCGATCCTTCCGACATTGTTGGTGTGTTGTCACACGCAAGGATATCGTTAACGATCTTGCATTTGGCAACGCACCAGTGCGGCGGAGAAGAATGAGTGAACGATCTTAAATAGCGGCAGGAATAGGAGAATTATGAATGACATCGTTCAATAAGGTGTCACACTGAACCATGTTACTTGTTCACAGAACGTTAATTGGAAGATGAACAAAAGATTTGAGGTCAGGACCTAATTTTTTGGATTAGATAGATGGATTAGATAGATGGATTAGATAGATGGATTAGATAGATAGGAAGATAGATAGATGGATTAGATAGATGGATTAGATAGATAGGAAGATAGATAGATGGATTAGATAGATAGGAAGATAGATAGATGGATTAGATAGATAGATTTGACACACCCAGGGCTGGGTACTCAGATCTCAGGCTCAGTCTGGGAGGTCACGGGTGGCTGCCCGAGACTGTGGCCCTGGTGGTCAATGAATAAGGGGGGGGGGGGGAAATAAATAAAATAAGTTCGTGATGCCACCTGCAGTACCTGGTAAGCTTACCAGCTCCGCTACAGTCCTCCGGTGGTCGATGGTATTGCGGCAATGATGGTGTAGTCCTCCGCAGGCAGGACTGGACCGCTGGGGCAGCGATTCTGTGAAAGGAATCAATTTGTGCAAGAAAAGATGCATCAGAGTGGAGAAGTCACTTCACCGGGTACTTTACTGGAACTCAACAGTCATTACAGTTCACAGTGCAGTATGATGTTAGCAGACAAATGGCTACGGGTGACTGCAAGTAGGTTCTATGGTTGGTAGATGGATCCCTCACTGTGTGCCTTCCTTGTTCCTTTTTGTTTCCTTGCCTCCCAGTGGCTTGTGAAATCTGATCTCGTGTAGTGGATCTGATCTCCTGCTGTCTTTCTCTTTCCTTTGCTCCCTTCGGGAAAACCTACTTTTGATCACCGTGGCCCTTTTGACACTGCGACTCTTTGCACAACAGTTAGCCAGCGGGTCTGGTCCCCTCTAATAGTTGCTTTAGGAGTCAGAGCCGTATCTGGAGATACCCCCGGTTCAACGGATTTCTGCGGTCCTTAAAGGTTGCCACAGGTGCGGGCTCCGATACCCGGTTTCTTAATTTGAGTGAACTCCCGCCCGAGCTTCTTTCTCCTTTCTTTCCTGTGTCTGGGATCCACCCTTCAGTTTCCTTTTTCCTTCATGCCTTAGATTCCCATCCTGAACTTCTCTAACCTTCCAACCCTTGGAGGCCGAGACCGACGGTCAAAGACAGACCGGCCAAAGACCCTCCTTTCTCCCCTGGAGCTACTATATACCCTCCAGGGGTCCCTCCCACTGTATGACTAGTGTGGGGTGTGGGTATAGGGTTCCTCCTACCGTCCATAAGTCTACTTGCAGTGGGGTAACTACACCGCTTTTATGGGTTCAGTACCCCTTTTGTGGCATCTACATGGTGGGGCGCCACAGATAAATAGATGGATTAGATAGATGGATTAGATAGATAGATGGATTAGATGGATAGATGGATTAGATAGATTGATTAAATAGATATATGGATTAGATAGATAGGAAGATGGATAGATAGATAGATAGATAGATAGATAGATAGATAGATAGATAGATAGATAGATAGATAGATAGATACTGGACTTGCACTCCTGCCTCCCTACCACAGGGTCCATCTGAAGAGGTATGTCTCCTGCCCATTATAACAGAGATCCCTAGAGTACGAGAGAGGATTTTAGTGTAGACAGGGACCCTTCACAATTATGGTCACCGAGAAATGATTGAAGGGCTGGAATATATTGGCCAATGCATGCGCTAAGAACCATAAAAAAAAAATGTATCGGAGTTTTTTTAAAAACACTTTATAGTTTTTATTTTTTCTCAAAAAACATCTAGTAACATCTACTAGTGATGTGTCGTTCGCGAACGATCCGACACATTGAGCCGGCTCTTTTATGTGACTGATAAGAGCCGACTCTTCACAGTGAACGAGACAGAGAGCCGTGTTTTTTTTTTTGTTTTTTTACCCTCTGCTGGCAGCTTTGACTGTGACTGGGAGGAGCAGCCAGGAGATAAGTGAGCTAACACTGGAAGTGTAAACAAAGTTTCCAACACATGGTGTGAAGCCCCTTCTCCCAATTAAAGCTATACACACACATTGTTTCTTCCTTAGGGCAGTGGGCACAAGACCACCAGCATGTTTATGGGTTAAGTTTCCCTGACCTTATCTGGCATATGTGGGATGTGTAGGAGGACTCAGCTTGTTTATTATCATTGATCATCTTCTCAGTCTTTAGTCAGGAGGACACTGCAGGGGGAGAATAGAGCTGTTGTTGGGTAAGGAATAGGATTTTAGGCAAAACGTGGAGAGATATAGGTGCAGCTTCAATAATTGTATATAGAGGCAGTGTATAGGGAGTCAGCACATAGTGCCCAGTGTAGTGGCCTACTGACATCCAGGACTGGTGTTTAACCCCTTAAGTTTTTTTTTCTGGTATAAAAAAAAGAGAAAATCTTTAACAAAATGTTCTGTCTCCATCTCTTCAATGTTTAGTGGAAGGCGCTTGTGTGTGTGTTTGTGTATATATCGTGTGTGTATATATATCATATGTGTGTGTATATATATCGTGTGTGTATATATCATATGTGTGTGTGTTATATCATATGTGTGTGTATATCATATGTGTGTATATATCATGTGTGTGTGTATTTATCATGTGTGTGTGTATATATCGTGTATGTGTATATATATCATGTGTGTGTGTATATATCATATGTGTGTGTGTATATATCATATGTGTGTGTATATATCGTGTGTGTGTATATCATGTGTGTGTATATATCATGTGTGTGTGTATTATCATGTGTGTATATCTTGTGTACAGTATGTGTGTACAATGTGTGAATGTATGTGTACAGTATGTGTGTACAATGTGTGAATGTATGTGTACAGTATGTGTGTACAATGTGTGTATGTATGTGTACAGTATGTGTGTATGTATGTGTACAGTATGTGTGTACAATGTGTGTATGTATGTGTACAGTATGTGTGTACAATGTGTGTATGTATGTGTACAGTATGTGTGTACAATGTGTGTATGTATGTGTACAGTATGTGTGTATGTATGTGTACAGTATGTGTACAATGTGTGTATGTATGTGTACAGTATGTGTGTATGTATGTGTACAATGTGTGTAGTATGTACAGTATGTGTGTACAATGTGTGTATGTATGTGTACAGTATGTGTGTACAATGTGTGTATGTATATGTGTACAGTATGTGTGTACAGTGTGTGTATGTATGTGTACAGTATGTGTGTATGTATGTGTACAGTATGTGTGTACAATGTGTGTATGTATATGTGTACAGTATGTGTGTACAGTATGTGTGTATGTATGTGTACAATGTGTGTATGTATATGTGTACAGTATGTGTACAATGTGTGTAGTATGTACAGTATGTGTGTACAATGTGTGTAGTATGTGTACAGTATGTGTGTACAATGTGTGTATGTATGTGTGTACAGTATGTGTGTACAATGTGTGTATGTATGTGTGTGTATATTTATCATATGTGTGTGTATATATCATGTGTGTGTATATATATCATGTGTGTATATCTTGTGTGTGTGTATGTGTGTACAGTATGTGTGTACAATGTGTGAATGTATATGTGTACAGTATGTGTATGTATATGTGTACAGTATGTGTACAATGTGTGTATGTATGTGTACAGTGTGTGTATGTATATGTGTACAGTATGTGTGTACAATGTGTGCATGTATATGTGTACAGTATGTGTGTATGTATATGTGTACAGTATGTGTGTACAATGTGTGTATGTATGTGTACAGTATGTGTGTACAGTATATGTGTATGTCTGTGTACAATGTGTGTATGTATATGTGTACAGTATGTGTGTACAATGTGTGTAGTATGTACAGTATGTGTGTACAATGTGTGTAGTATGTGTACAGTATGTGTGTACAATGTGTGTATGTGTGTACAGTATGTGTGTACAATGTGTGTATGTGTGTACAGTATGTGTGTACAATGTGTGTATGTATGTGTGTGTATATTTATCATATGTGTGTGTATATATCATGTGTGTGTATATATATCATGTGTGTATATCTTGTGTGTGTGTATGTGTGTACAATGTGTGTATGTATGTGTACAGTATGTGTGTACAATGTGTGTATGTATGTGTACAGTATGTGTGTACAATGTGTGTATGTATGTGTACAGTATGTGTGTATGTATATGTGTACAGTATGTGTGTACAATGTGTGTATGTATGTGTACAGTATGTGTGTACAGTGTGTGTATGTGTACAGTATGTGTGTATGTATATGTGTACAGTATGTGTGTATGTATATGTGTACAGTATGTGTGTATGTATGTGTACAATGTGTGTATGTGTGTACAATGTGTGTAGTATGTACAGTATGTGTGTACAATGTGTGTAGTATGTGTACAGTATGTGTGTACAATGTGTGTATGTATGTGTGTACAATGTGTGTATGTATGTGTGTACAGTATGTGTGTACAGTATGTGTGTACAATGTGTGTAGTATGTACAGTGTATGTTGCACATACAGTGACATAGCACAGTAATTGCAACCTTTATATTTAAGAATTAGGACGACACATATACTACAGCATTTACTAATAAGGACATGTAGAAAAAACACCACATATTAGAAAGCAATAAAAGTTGAGAATACAAATGAGGAGCGAGGACCCTATCCAGAAGAGCTGACAATCTGAGGAAACAATAATGCTAATAACAGTCTTTACTGCTTCACTAGATACATACAAAGGTGCAGAATGAGGTTCTCACTGTACAGTGGAGGTTCAGTATTCATGACAGGGTGTAGCAGAGGATTATTGTAAAAAAGAGCCGTTTTTTGAGCCGAAAGAGCCGGCTCTTTTTAGTGAACTGAGCCGAAAGAGCCGGCTCATCAAAAAGAGCCGGACTGCCCATCACTACTGACTACGTCACACGCCGGCTCTGAAGCTTTCTATTTCATTTTACTATGAGCCATCAATCATTACAAGTCCCGCCCCTCTGACGTAGTAGCAGGTTAGTGTGTCCCAGGCTGCTTTTGCTTTTCTAACTCAAGTGACCTTACTGGACGACTGACAGCTGACTGGACCAATGGGAGATCGGTATCGCCGTGACGTCACGCGGTCAGCCAGCCTATAGGAGAGCTCGGCTGGCAGTGATGCTGGGAGTCGAGGCAGGTGGATGAGGTCACAGCCTCACAGAGCGCAGAGCTCCCCCTGGCGGCCGCTCCCGGGGCTACACCGGCCATAATAACCACACAATATCGGATTAGCGGCCTCTATATCGCGATATCTCCTGATAATATCACTCTGCACCTCTACCTCACCTCTTCACATCACTGCAGTGTATGAATAAGAAGCCAGAGCCACCATAGAATGGCCAAAGCAATGTGACGGTGCCCTGGAGCGGCCAAACTACAGCCAATAGCATATATATATATATATATATATATATATATATATATATATATAGATGCACATATATATAGTTAGATTATATATGTGTGTGTGCATGTATATATATATATGTGTGTGTGTGTGTGTGCATGTATATATATATACACGTGTGTGTGTGCATGTATATATATATATGTGTGTGTGTGTGCATGTATATATATATATGTGTGTGTGTGTGTGTGTGCATGTATATATATATATGTGTGTGTGTGTATATATATATATGTGTGTGTGTGTGTGTGTGCATGTATATATATATATATATATGTGTGTGTGTGTGTGCATGTATATATATATGTGTGTGTGTGTGTGTGTGCATGTATATATATATATATATGTGTGTGTGTGTGTGCATGTATATATATATATATGTGTGTGTGTGCATGTATATATATATACACGTGTGTGTGTGCATGTATATATATATATGTGTGTGTGTGTGCATGTATATATATATATATGTGTGTGTGTGTGTGCGCATGTATATATATATATATATGTGTGTGTGTGTGTGTGTGTGCATGTATATATATATATATGTGTGTGTGTGTGTGTGTGTGTGTGTGTGTGCATGTATATATATATATATATATGTGTGTGTGTGTGTGTGCATGTATATATATATGTGTGTGTGTGTGTGCATGTATATATATATATATATGTGTGTGTGTGTGCATGTATATATATATGTGTGTGTGTGTGCATGTATATATATATATGTGTGTGTGTGCATGTATATATATATATGTGTGTGTGCATGTATATATATGTGTGTGTGTGTGTGTGTGTGCATGTATATATATATGTGTGTGTGTGTGCATGTATATATATATATGTGTGTGTGTGTGTGCATGTATATATGTGTGTGTGTGCATGTATATATATGTGTGTGTGTGTGTGTGTGCATGTATATATATGTGTGTGTGTGTGCATGTATATATCTGTGTGTGTGTGCATGTATATATATGTGTGTGTGTGTGTGTGCATGTATATATATATGTGTGTGTGTGCATGTATATATATATGTGTGTGTGTGTGCATGTATATATATATATATATATATATGTGTGTGTGTGTGTGTGTGTGTGCATGTGTATCTATTATATAATTGCGAATGGGTTTTTTGCCCCTTCTGAGTCCGCTCGCGCTGCGAGTCAGCGTGGTCATGTGGATACGCCCGAAGCATTGGCCGCGCAGCGGCCATTGCGAGCAGTTGTAAGGCGACTCGCTATGCCCGCGCAGCGGGCATGGCGAGTCGCCTTAGCAGCGCGAAGCATTGGCCGCGAAGCGGCCATTGCGAGTCAGAGACTCGCTCTTCTAGAATCCCGATGCATCTGCATCGGGCACCCAGCTAGTATAAATATATGTGTGTGTGTGTGCATGTGTATATATATATATATGTGTGTGTGTGCATGTATATATATATATATGTGTGTGTGTGCATGTATATATATATATGTGTGTGTGTGTGTGCATGTGTATATATATGTGTGTTGTGTGTGTGTGCATGTACATATATATATATATATGTGTGTGTGTGCATGTATATATATATATATATGTGTGTGTGTGTGCATGTATATATATATATATGTGTGTGTGTGCATGTGTATATATATATGTGTGTGTGTGCATGTGTATATATATGTGTGTGTATGTGTGCATGTAATATGTGTGTGTGTGTGTGTGTGCATGTATATATATATATATATGTGTGTGTGTGCATGTATATATATGTGTGTGTGTGCATGTATATATATGTGTGTGTGTGCATGTATATATATATATGTGTGTGCACACATATATATATATATATAATATATATATGCACACACACAAATATATATATTTATATTTGCATGTATATGTGCACACATATATATATATATATAATCTAACTATATTCCGTTTTTTCATGCAAGCCAGGTACACCTAGGTAGTAGGGGGTGGATGGCAGCCCACAGCTGTCTAGGTCTACCTGGCTGGCAAGAAAAAAAACGGCGTGGGGCTTCGCCACATTTTTCTTTGCCAGCTAGGTACAACTAGGCAGCTAGGAGCTGCCATCCACCCCCAACTACCTAGGTGTACCTGGCTGACAAGAAAAAAAACGGCGTGGGGCTTCGCCGCATTTTTCTTTGCCAGCCAGGTACAACTAGGCAGCTGAGGGCTGGAATCCCCAGCGTAGGGAGGCCCAAGCGTTCTGGGCCACCCCCGCTGAGAATTGCAGCTCGCAGCCGCCCCAGAAAATTGCGCATTTATAGAAGCGCAATATTCTGGAGCTGTACCCAGCTCTTCCAGCTGCCCTTGAGTGCCATTGACAGAATTGCTGTGATAAATCAAGATTTAGGCTGGTTTCTCACTACCGTTTTTAAGAATCCTGGACTCCCTGCAATTGTAAAACATGATGCAACGGGATGCACCTGCACCGGTATTAGCGCTGATCCATCTCATGGGTGTATCCCGTTGTATCCGGTTGATTACCTTTTTTGCTGGATCCGGTTGTAAATGATACGCCCACTTGTGGATGTGTCATTTACAATTGGGTTCTGGGAGTGCTCAGTCCAACAATCCGGATTCTGCTGGATCTGGGTTCCATAGAGCCACATTCTAATTGAACCTGTGGGGCCCTGGATTCACAGATTTGACGCCGACATCAATATCGCAACAAAATTCAATTTTGGTCACAGTGAAAAAACTGAGAACACCCAGATCATGGCGAACTGTACAGAAATGGATGCACCAGCAAACTCCTGTGGCCCCATTGAGAGTCAACGGGGCCGAAAACGAATGCAGGCGCACCCAGCTCCAGCTGGATTCTCACAGATACTGAAAAATGGTAGCGTGAAAGAAGTCTTATGAATAGCAACACGTTTTATAATTCACACACACTAAAGCTGTGATTTGGTTACAATATGTCATATTTCTTATTGTTTTTCACATCCCCTGAATAACCCTATAGATACATGATACATTCAGCCGCCACTAGAGGGATCTCACTGCATTCTGTTATATGGAAAGTGGAGAAGAAACAAGTGATGTTGAGTGATAGGAAGCCGTGGAGCATCCACATTACTCACATTTACAGGCAATCGCTGCTCTTAGCAGAAGTGAAAACGAATCTTCCTTGTTTCTTAGTTGAAGTTAATATCTGTGATTCAGACGATGAAGTTACTTCGTGACGCACATTTTGTTTTCATGAACAAGTCCTGATACAGAGGATTTGTAATGGGGGTTTCCTAGTGGGCTGATTTTAGGGTA
>JARQOC010000002.1:11272423-11395396 GCA_033576535.1 Allobates femoralis
GGGGTGGAGGACGGAGCAGGTGAGGGTGGAGGACGGAGCAGTGGGTGGAGGACGGAGCAGGTGAGGGTGGAGGACGGAGCAGGTGAGGGTGGAGGACGGAGCAGGTGAGGGTGGAGGACGGAGCAGGTGAGGGTGGAGGACGGTGAGGTGGGGATGGAGGACAGAGCAGGTGGGGATGGAGGACAGAGCAGGTGGGATGGAGGACAGAGCAGGTGGGGATGGAGGACAGAGCAGGTGGGGATGGAGGACAGAGCAGGTGGGGGTGGAGGACAGAGCAGGTGGGGTGGAGGACAGAGCAGGTGTGGGGTGGAGGACAGAGCAGGTGAGGTGGAGGAGGAGCAGTGAGGGTGGAGGACGGAGCAGTGAGGGTGGAGGACGGAGCAGGTGAGGGTGGAGGACGGAGCAGGTGAGGGTGGAGGACGGTGCAGGTGGGGATGGAGGACAGAGCAGGTGGGATGGAGGACAGAGCAGTGGGATGGAGGACAGAGCAGGTGGGGTGGAGGACAGAGCAGGTGGGGTGGAGGACAGAGCAGTGGGGGGTGGAGGACGGAGCAGTGGGGTGGAGGACGGAGCAGTGAGGGGTGGAGGAAGGAGCAGGTGGGGTGGAGGACGGAGCAGTGAGGGTGGAGGACAGAGCAGGTGGGGTGGAGGACAGAGCAGGTGGGGTGGAGGACGGAGCAGGTGGGGTGGAGGACGGAGCAGTGAGGGTGAGGACGAGCAGTGAGGGTGAGGACGGAGCAGTGAGGGTGGAGGACGAGCAGTGAGGGTGGAGGACGGAGCAGGTGGGGTGGAATGGAAACAGCAGGCGGGGTGGAGGACGGAGCAGGTGGGAGTGGAAGACGGAGCAGTGAGAGTGGAGGACGGAGCAGTGAGAGTGGAGGACGGAGCAGTGAGAGTGGAGGACGAGCAGGTGGGGAGGGAGACAGAGCAGGTGGGGGACGGAGCAGGTGGGGATGGAGGACAGAGCAGGTGGGGATGGAGGACAGAGCAGGTGGGGATGGAGGACAGAGCAGTGGGGATGGAGGACAGAGCAGTGAGAGTGGAGGACGGAGCAGTGGAGAGTGGAGGACGGAGCAGTGAGAGTGGAGGACGGAGCAGTGAGAGTGGAGGACGGAGCAGTGAGAGTGGAGGACGGAGCAGTGAGAGTGGAGGACGGAGCAGGTGGGGATGGGAGACAGAGCAGGTGGGGGACGGAGCAGGTGGGGATGGAGGGACAGAGCAGGTGGGGATGGAGGACAGAGCAGGTGGGGATGGAGGACAGAGCAGGTGGGGATGGAGGACAGAGCAGGTGGGGATGGAGGACATGAGCAGGTGGGATGGAGGACAGAGCAGTGTGGGGATGGAGGACAGAGCAGTAGGGAAATGGAGGACAGAGCAGGTGGGGATGGAGGACAGAGCAGGTGGGGTGGAGGACAGAGCAGGTGGGGTGGAGGACAGAGCAGGTGGGGGTGGAGGACGGAGCAGTGAGGGTGGAGGACGGAGCAGTGAGGGTGAGGAGGACGGAGCAGGTGAGATGGAAAACAGCAGGGAGGGTGGAGGACGGAGCAGGTGGGAGTGGAAGACAGAGCAGTGAGAGTGGAGGACGGAGCAGGTGGGGATGGAGGACAGAGCAGTGTGGGATGGAGGACAGAGCAGGTGGGGATGGAGGACAGAGCAGGTGGGGATGGAGGACAGAGCAGGTGGGGATGGAGGACGAGCAGTGGAGTGGAGGACAGAGCAGTGAGAGATGGAGGACAGAGCAGTGAGAGTGGAGGACAGAGCAGTGAGAGTGGAGGACAGAGCAGTGAGAGTGGAGGACAGAGCAGTGAGAGTGGAGGACAGAGCAGTGAGAGTGGAGGACGGAGCAGTGAGAGTGGAGGATGGAGCAGTGAGAGTGGAGACAGTGAGCAGTGAGAGTGGAGGACGGAGCAGTGAGAGGGAGGACGGAGCAGGTGGGGATGGAGACAGAGCAGGTGGAGGACAGAGCAGGTGGGGATGGAGGACAGAGCAGTGGGGATGGAGGACAGAGCAGGTGGGGATGGAGGACAGAGCAGGTGGGGATGGAGGACAGAGCAGGTGGGGATGGAGGACAGAGCAGGTGGGGATGGAGGACAGAGCAGGTGGGGATGGAGGACAGAGCAGGTGGGGATGGGAGACAGAGCAGGTGGGGGGACGGAGCAGGTGGGGATGGAGGACAGAGCAGGTGGGGATGGAGGACAGAGCAGGTGGGGATGGAGGACAGAGCAGGTGGGGATGGGAGACAGAGCAGGTGGGGATGGAGGACAGAGCAGGTGGGGATGGAGGACAGAGCAGGTGGGGATGGAGGACAGAGCAGGTGGGGATGGAGGACAGAGCAGGTGGGGATGGAGGACAGAGCAGGTGGGGATGGAGGACAGAGCAGGTGGGATGGAGGACAGAGCAGGTGGGGATGGAGGACAGAGCAGGTGGGGATGGAGGACAGAGCAGGTGGGGATGGAGGACAGAGCAGGTGGGGATGGAGGACAGGAGCAGGTGGGGATGGAGGACGGAGCAGTGAGAGTGGAGGACGGAGCAGTGAGAGTGGAGGACGGAGCAGTGAGAGTGGAGGACGGAGCAGTGAGAGTGGAGGACGGAGCAGGTGGAGGTGGAGGACGGAGCAGGTGGAGGTGGAAGACGGAGCAGGTGGAGGACGGAGCAGGTGGAGGACGGAGCAGGTGGTGGTGGAGGACGGAGCAGTGAGAGTGGAGGACGGAGCAGTGAGAGTGGAGGACGGAGCAATGAGAGTGGAGGACGGAGCAGTGAGAGTGGAGGACAGAGCAGTGAGAGTGGAGGACGGAGCAGGTGGAGGACGGAGCAGGTGGTGGTGGAGGACGGAGCAGTGAGAGTGGAGGACGGAGCAGTGAGAGTGGAGGACGGAGCAGTGAGAGTGGAGGACGGAGCAGTGAGAGAGGAGGACGGAGCAGTGAGAGTGGAGGATGGAGCAGTGAGAGCGGAGGACGGAGCAGTGAGAGTGGAGGACGGAGCAGTGAGAGTGGAGGACGGAGCAGTGAGAGTGGAGGACGGAGCAGTGAGAGTGGAGGACGGAGCAGTGAGAGTGGAGGACGGAGCAGTGAGAGTGGAGGACGGAGCAGTGAGAGTGGAGGACGGAGCAGTGAGAGTGGAGAACAGACAACACTAGGGTGCACAAAGACACACACAAGGGGGAAAGAGACTGAGAGGATGCACAAGGTGGGAGAGAGACAGCCCATAGCCTTGAGTATACAGCAGGAGGCCACACACAGCTACCAATATACATCAGGAGGGCCATACACAGCCCTAAGAATACAACAGGAGAGCTAAGCATAGCCCCCAGTATACAGCAGGAGACTGCACATAGCCATCAATATACAGCAGGAGGCCACACACAGCCGTCAGTATACAACAGAAGCCCACACACAGCCCTGAGTATACAGCAAAAGCCTGTACACAGCCCCCAGTATACAGCAGGAGCCCGCACAGCCCTCAGTATACAACAGAAGCCCACACACAGCCCTGAGTATACAGCAAAAGCCTGTACACAGCCCCCAGTATACAGCAGGAGCCCGCACAGCCCTCAGTATACAGAAGGAGGCCACACACAGCCCCCAGTATACAACAGGAGCCCGCACAAGCTCCCCCAGTATACAGAAGGAGCCCACACATAGCCCCCAGTAAACAGGAGCCCGCACACAGTCCCCAGTATAGAGGAGCCCACACACAGCCCTCAGTATACCGTAGGAGCCCGCAAACAGCCCCCAGTATACAACAGGAGTCTGCACACAGCCCCCAGTATACAGAAGGAACCCACACACTGTTCAGTATACAGTGGGAGCCCGCACACAGCCACCAGTATACAGCAGGAGGCTGCACACAGTCATCAGTATACTGCAGGAAGCCGCACACAGCCCTCAGTATACAAAAGGAGCCCACAAACAGTCCCCAGTATACAGGAGCCTGCACACAGCCCTGAGTATACAGCAGAAGCCGGCATACAGCCACTGGCACACAGCCACTGGCACACAGCCCCTAGCATACAGAAGGAGGCCATACATAGTTCCCGGTATACAGCAAGAGGCCACACACATGCCCAGTATACAGCAATAGGCTGCACACAGCACCCAGTATAGAGCAAGAGGCCACACACAGCATCCAGTATAGAGCAGGAGGCCGCACACAGCACCCAGTAAAGAGCAGGAGGCCGCACACAGTACCCAGTATACAGCAGGAGGCCGCACAGTGCACCACCCAGTATACAGCAGGAGGCCGCACCCAGTATACAGCAGGAGGCCGCACAGTGCACCACCCAGTATACAGCAGGAGGCCGCACACAGCACCTAGTATACAGCAGGAGGCTGCACACAACCTTCAGTATACAACAGGCGCCCACACACAGCCCCCAGTAAAGGAGCCTGCACACAGCCCTGAGTATACAGCAGAAGACTGCACACAGCCCTCTCTGAGTATACAGCAGAAGACTGCACACAGCCCTGAGTATACAGCAGCAGGCCACACACTGACACATATACATACCCACACATATACATCTATATAATCATCAATAATATGTCACAGACTTCCGGAGCTTATGTCGCTATCCCACAATGCACTGTGGCACCATTATGGGATAGCGACACAGGCGACAAAAGTCAAAGTGATACAAACTCCACTGCTACCATCGGGAGATCAGTGGCGCTAGCCGCTGATTTCCCAACGGTAGTCGCCGCTCATCTCCCGGCTGTGTGCAACTGGAAGGACACCAACCGCCATATTCGAACACCCAAGTTATGGGTATTCCCATATAGCGTCCAGTAGCGGTGCTGCCACCCTCTCTCCCTGCTGCTCGCTCTCCCTCCTCCTCCCCCCTCCCCGCTCTGTTCTCCCCCTCCCCGGCATTGCCATTGCAGGCTGACGGCTGGAGGAAGACAATCTATTTGGAGCCGGTCATGTGACAGGCCCTGTGTGACATCACATCACCGGCTTCACACAGATTCTCTTCCTGCAGACGTCAGCCTGCAATGGTAATGCCAGTTGGAAGGGGAAGAACAGAGGCAGAGTACAGGGGCACACAGGGGCAGAGGACAGGGGGACACAGGGGCACACAGGGGCAGAGGACACAGGGGCAGAGGACACAGGGGCAGAGGACACAGGGGCAGAGGACACAGGGGCAGAGGACACAAGGGCAGAGGACAGGGGCACACAAGGGCAGAGGACAGGGGCACACAAGGGCAGAGGACAGGGGCACACAAGGGCAGAGGACAGGGGCACACAAGGGCAGAGGACAGGAACAGAGGACAGGGGGACACAGGGGCAGAGGACATGGGCACACAGGGGCAGAGGACAGGAGCAGAGGACAGGGGCACACAGGGGCAGAGGACAGGAGCAGAGGACAGGGGGACAGAGGGGCAGAGGACAGGGGCACACAGGGGCAGAGGACAGGAGCACACAGGGGCAGAGGACAGGAGCACAAGACAGGGGGACAGAGGGGCAGAGGACAGGGGCACACAGGGCAGAGGACAGGAGGACACAGGGGCAGAGAACAAGAGGACACAGGGGCAAAGAACAGGGAGTATATATACACACATATACATACATACACACACATACATATAGACACACATATATATACCACTTCATAGTGAGTCACCCGTGCTATCCTCCCCATGTGGCTGCTGGACAGCAGTGTTCCTTCCTCTCTGGCTGTGTGTGCAGGGGCCCCTCCCCCCTCCAGAGGAGATGGGGCCACAGAGCAGAGAGCGGTTTTGCTGTCCCCCCCACACTCTCTCCCTCTGGGCCGACCTTGCTCCTTCTGTGTGGGGAGGTTAACCTTCCTCTAGTGTTAGGGTCGTGACCGACCCATTTTAGGTTTTAAATGCATACAAATTCTACATACATTTGTTTATTGCATCAAGACTTTTTGACTTTATCAGGAACTTATTTTTAAACAAAATACAATAAATAAAACTATTTTAGTAAATTGTAAAATGCTCTTATTAAAATTATAACATTTGTGTTGGGGTCGATTTCGACCCAGGTCTAATATAAGAGTAAAAAAACAATAATAAATCCCAAAACTGAACTCATAAACACAATATAAACCAACAGCCCACAGCCAGCTCTGCCTCCAACAACTTGAGTTAGGGACATGTCCAGGCATGTATGGCCACATCAGCTCAGAGTTGGGACTTTGCAGAGTATACATCTCCAGTTTACACATGCAACAATGAGGAGAAGATTTGATGTAAGCCAAATTCTGGATTATATCTTAGACTAGCTGTGAGCCCGATGCAAATGCATCGGGATTCTAGAGCGTGCATTAATTTGATTATAGTAGTTATAGCTGTTAGCCTGATGCAAATGCATCGGGTATCTAAAATATGTTTATTGTTTTTTTAAAGTTTTTTAAATAATAATCGCATCATCAATAGCAATAATATAAGCCATAGCATTATTATTAGCAGTAATAGCAGTATTAATAGCATTATTAGCAGTATTATGAGCATTAATAACAGTATTAATAGCATTAATAGCATTATTATTAGCATTAATAGCATTATTAATAGCATTATTAGCATTAATAATAGCATTAATAACATTATTAATAGCATTAATAGCATTATTATTAGCATTAATAGCATTATAATTAGCATTAACAGCATTAATAATACCATTAATAGGATAAATATTAGCATTAATAGCATTAATAGCATAAATAATAGGATTAATAGCATTATTAATAGCATTAATAGCATTATTAATAGCATTAATAGCATTATAATTAGCATAACTAGCATTAATAATAGGATTATTAGCATTAATAATAGCATTAATAACATTATTAATAGCATTAATAGCATTATTATTAGCATTAATAGAATTAATAATAGCATAATTAGCATTAATAATAGCATTAATACCATTATTAATAGCATTAATAGCATTATTATTAGCATTAATAGCATTATTATTAGCATTAATAGCATTAATAATACCATTAATAGGATAAATATTAGCATTAATAGCATTAATAGCATAAATAATAGGATTAATAGCATTAATAGCATAAATAATAGCATTAATAACATTATTAATAGCATTAATAGCATTATTAATAGCATTAATAGCATAATTATTAGCATAAATAGCATTAATAATAGCATTATTAGCATTAATAATAGCATTAATAACATTATTAATAGCATTAATAGCATTATTATTAGCATTAATAGCATTAATAGCATTATTATTAGCATTAATAGCATTAATAATACCATTAATAGGATAAATATTGACATTAATAGCATTAATAATAGCATTATTAGCATTAATAATAGCATTAATAACATTATTAATAGCATTAATAGCATTATTATTAGCATTAATAGAATTAATAATAGCATTATTAGCATTAATAATAGCATTAATAACATTATTAATAGCATTAATAGCATTATTATTAGCATTAATAGCATTAATAATAGCATTATTAGCATTATAAATAGCATTAATAACATTATTAATAGCATTATTATTAGCATAAATAGCATTAATAATAGGATTATTAGCATTATTAATAGCATTAATAACATTATTAATAGCATTATTATTAAAATTAATAGAATTAATAATAGCATTATTAGCATTAATAATAGCATTAATAACATTATTAATAGCATTAATAGCATTATTATTAGCATTAATAGCATTAATAGTATTATTAATAGCATGAATAGCATTATTAATAGCATTAATAGGATTATTATTAGCATTAATAGCATTAATAATAGCATTATTAGCATTATTAATAGCATTAATAACATTATTAATAGCATTAATAGGATTATTATTAGCATTAATAGCATTAATAATAGCATTATTAGCATTATTAATAGCATTAATAACATTATTAATAGCATTAATAGCATTATTATTATAGCATTAATAGCATTAATAATAGCATTATTAGCATTATTAATAGCATTAATAACATTATTAATAGCATTAATATCATTATTATTAGCATAAATAGCATTAATAATAGGATTATTAGCATTAATAATAGCATTAATAACATTATTAATAGCATTAATAGCATTATTAATAGCATTAATAGCATAATTATTAGCATAAATAGCATTAATAATAGCATTATTAGCATTAATAATAGCATTAATAACATTATTAATAGCATTAATAGCATTATTATTAGCATTAATAGCATTAATAGCATTATATATTAGCATTAATAGCATTAATAATACCATTAATAGGATAAATATTGACATTAATAGCATTAATAATAGCATTATTAGCATTAATAATAGCATTAATAACATTATTAATAGCATTAATAGCATTATTATTAGCATTAATAGAATTAATAATAGCATTATTAGCATTAATAATAGCATTAATAACATTATTAATAGCATTAATAGCATTATTATTAGCATTAATAGCATTAATAATAGCATTATTAGCATTATAAATAGCATTAATAACATTATTAATAGCATTATTATTAGCATAAATAGCATTAATAATAGGATTATTAGCATTATTAATAGCATTAATAACATTATTAATAGCATTATTATTAAAATTAATAGAATTAATAATAGCATTATTAGCATTAATAATAGCATTAATAACATTATTAATAGCATTAATAGCATTATTATTAGCATTAATAGTATTATTAATAGCATGAATAGCATTATTAATAGCATTAATAGGATTATTATTAGCATTAATAGCATTAATAATAGCATTATTAGCATTATTAATAGCATTAATAACATTATTAATAGCATTAATAGCATTATTATTAGCATTAATAGCATTAATAATAGCATTATTAGCATTATTAATAGCATTAATAACATTATTAATAGCATTAATATCATTATTATTAGCATAAATAGCATTAATAATAGGATTATTAGCATTAATAATAGCATTAATAACATTATTAATAGCATTAATAGCATTATTATTAGCATTAATAGAATTAATAATAGGATTATTAGCATTAATAATAGCATTAATAACATAATTATTAGCATTAATAGCATTATTATTAGCAGTAATATTATTATTAGCATTTTTTTTTAAATTATTATTTATTATTTGTTATTTATTTTTTAATTATGTTTTATTTATTTTTTTATAATTTTTAATTATTTTTTTAATTATTTTTGTATTATTAAATTTATTATTTAGGCTGAGAGGCAGTTGTCATTCAGGTGCGCTAAAGGGCTGATCTTATTAGCATATATTTTATTTTTTTATTATTATTTTTATTGAATTTTTTATTATTTTTAATTAATTTTTTTTATTTTTTTTAATTCTTTTTTAATTATTTTTTTATTATTTAATTTATTATTTAGGCTGAGAGGCAGTTCTCATTCAGGTCCGCAAAGGGCTGATCTTATTAGCATATATTTTATTTTTTATTATTATTTTTTATTGAATTTTTTATTATTTTTAATTATTTTTTTTTATTATTTTTTAATTCTTTTTTAATTATTTTTTTTATTATTTAATTTATTATTTAGGCTGAGAGGCAGTTCTCATTCAGGTCCGCAAAGGGCTGATCTTATTAGCATATATTTTATTTTTTTATTATTTTTTATTGAATTTTTTATTATTTTTAATTATTTTTTTTTATTATTTTTTAATTCTTTTTTAATTATTTTTTTTATTATTTAATTTATTATTTAGGCTGAGAGGCAGTTCTCATTCAGGTCCGCAAAGGGCTGATCTTATTAGCATATATTTTATTTTTTTATTATTATTTTTATTGAATTTTTTATTATTTTTAATTATTTTTTTTTATTATTTTTTAATTCTTTTTTAATTATTTTTTTTATTATTTAATTTATTATTTAGGCTGAGACGCAGTTCTCATTCAGGTCCGCAAAGGGCTGATCTTATTAGCATATATTTTATTTTTTTATTATTATTTTTATTGAATTTTTTATTATTTTTAATTATTTTTTTTTATTATTTTTTAATTCTTTTTTAATTATTTTTTTTATTATTTAATTTATTATTTAGGCTGAGAGGCAGTTCTCATTCAGGTCCGCAAAGGGCTGATCTTATTAGCATATATTTTATTTTTTTATTATTATTTTTATTGAATTTTTTATTATTTTTAATTATTTTTTTTTATTATTTTTTAATTCTTTTTTAATTATTTTTTTTTTATTTAATTTATTATTTAGGCTGAGAGGCAGTTCTCATTCAGGTCCGCAAAGGGCTGATCTTATTAGCATATATTTTATTTTTTTATTATTATTTTTATTGAATTTTTTATTATTTTTAATTATTTTTTTTTATTATTTTTTAATTCTTTTTTAATTATTTTTTTTATTATTTAATTTATTATTTAGGCTGAGAGGCAGTTCTCATTCAGGTCCGCAAAGGGCTGATCTTATTAGCATATATTTTATTTTTTTATTATTATTTTTATTGAATTTTTTATTATTTTTAATTATTTTTTTTTATTATTTTTTAATTCTTTTTTAATTATTTTTTTTATTATTTAATTTATTATTTAGGCTGAGACGCAGTTCTCATTCAGGTCCGCAAAGGGCTGATCTTATTAGCATATATTTTATTTTTTTATTATTATTTTTATTGAATTTTTTATTATTTTTAATTATTTTTTTTAATTATTTTTTAATTCTTTTTTAATTATTTTTTTTATTATTTAATTTATTATTTAGGCTGAGACGCAGTTCTCATTCAGGTCCGCAAAGGGCTGATCTTATTAGCAATATTTTATTTTTTTATTATTATTTTTATTGAATTTTTTATTATTTTTAATTATTTTTTTTTATTATTTTTTAATTCTTTTTTAATTATTTTTTTTATTATTTAATTTATTATTTAGGCTGAGACGCAGTTCTCATTCAGGTCCGCAAAGGGCTGATCTTATTAGCATATATTTTATTTTTTTATTATTATTTTTATTGAATTTTTTATTATTTTTAATTATTTTTTTTTATTATTTTTTAATTCTTTTTTAATTATTTTTTTTATTATTTAATTTATTATTTAGGCTGAGAGGCAGTTCTCATTCAGGTCCGCAAAGGGCTGATCTTATTAGCATATATTTTATTTTTTTATTATTATTTTTATTGAATTTTTTATTATTTTTAATTATTTTTTTTTTATTTTTTAATTCTTTTTTAATTATTTTTTTTATTATTTAATTTATTATTTAGGCTGAGAGGCAGTTCTCATTCAGGTCCGCAAAGGGCTGATCTTATTAGCATATATTTTATTTTTTTATTATTATTTTTATTGAATTTTTTATTATTTTTAATTATTTTTTTTTATTATTTTTTAATTCTTTTTTAATTATTTTTTTTATTATTTAATTTATTATTTAGGCTGAGACGCAGTTCTCATTCAGGTCCGCAAAGGGCTGATCTTATTAGCATATATTTTATTTTTTTATTATTATTTGTATTGAATTTTTTATTATTTTTAATTATTTTTTTTTATTATTTTTTAATTCTTTTTTAATTATTTTTTTTATTATTTAATTTATTATTTAGGCTGAGACGCAGTTCTCATTGAGGTCCGCCTTTGTTTTTTCCCATTGAAATGCATTAGCGGTGTGTCGGCGATTTTATGGCCGACCACCTGGTTCTATTTGTCGGCCCTAAAATCGCGGACACACCGCTAATGCATCTCTATGGGCAGTCAGCCCGATTTCGGATTGAACGGCGACCAATCAGAATTCGAGCTGACTTGCCCATAGACATGCATTAGCGGTGTGTCCGCGATTTTAGGGCCGACAAATAGAACCAGGTGGCCGGCCATAAAATCGCCGACACACCGCTAATGTATGTCAATGGGAAAAAAGACGGACCTGAATGAGAACTGAATGACGGGCTCTTCTGATTGGCTGAGGTCAGCGACCAATCAGAAGAGCCCTTCACATTTCATTGAGATACAATGGCGGATTGATCGTCCATTGTATCTTAATGTTAGTTGAAGAGGACGTCGGAGCTGGAAGTTGGCGGAAAGAAGACAGAAGATCCCCGGAGACGGACAAAGAGGCGGAAAGAAGAGAGAAGACCCCCCGGGACCGGAGGAAGAGGACGCCTGGCCGGACGGACGATCAGATGACTTGAAGGCATGTAAGTGATCGACGGGGACGGGTAGGGCCTTAGGTGTTAGGGAAAGCGGCGAGGCTTAGAGGGTAGGGGCTTAGGGCGGCAGGGGTTTAGGTGCGGCTTAGGGGGTAGGGGTAGGGGATTAGGTGCAGCTTAGGGGTTAGGGGCTTGCGGCGGCAGGGGTTTAGGTGCGGATGCGGGGTAGTGGCTTAGGGGGGTAGGGGGTTAGGTGCGGCTTAGGGGGTAGGGGCTTAGGGCGGCAGGGGTTTAGGTGCGGTTTAGGGGGTAGGGGTAGGGGATTATGTGCAGCTTAGGGGTTAGGTGCGGCTTAGGGGTTAGGGGCTTTCGGCGGCAGGGGTTTATTTGCGGATGCGGGGTAGTGGCTTACGGCGGCAGGGAGTAGGGGGTTAGGTGCGGCTTAGGGGGTAGGGGTAGGGGATTAGGTGCAGTTTAGGGGTTAGGGGCTTGCAGCGGCAGGGGTTTAGGTGCGGATGCGGGGTAGTGGCTTAGGGGGGTAGGGGGTTAGGTGCGGCTTAGGGGGTAGAGGTAGGGGATTAGGTGCGGCTTAAGGGGTAGGGGCGGCTTAGGGGGTAGGGGTAGGGGATTAGGTGCAGCTTAGGGGTTAGGGGCTTGCAGCGGCAGGGGTTTAGGTGCGGATGCGGGGTAGTGGCTTAGGGGGGTAGGGGTTAGGTGCGGCTTAGGGGGTAGAGGTAGGGGATTAGGTGCGGCTTAAGGGGTAGGGGCTTAGGGCGGCAGGGGTTTAGGTGCGGTTTAGGGGGTAGGGGTAGGGGATTATGTGCAGCTTAGGGGTTAGGTGCGGCTTAGGGGTTAGGGGCTTGCGGCGGCAGGGGTTTATTTGCGGATGCGGGGTAGTGGCTTACGGCGGCAGGGGGTAGGGGCTTGCGGCAGAGGGTAGTGGGTGCGGCGGGGGGTAGGGGCTTCGGCGTCGGGGTAGTGGCTTAGGGGTTAGGGCGGCAGTGGGTAGGGGCTTGGGGTTGTGTGGCTTGGTTAGTGTACGCGTAGTGGCTTAGAGCGGCAGGGGTCTGTAGTGTACAGCGCGATGGTATACTACAGTCCCATGGCGCTTATGGTCATGGGACTGTAGTATAGTATAGCGGTGTACACTACAGGAGTATGGGCTTCGGTGGCTTGGTTAGCGGTGTAGCGACTCGCAATGCCCGCTTCGCGGGCATTGCTTCGCTAGGCTGCAACGACTCGCAATGCCCGCTTTGCGGGCATTGCTTCGTGAGTCGCCTTGGCCGCTACGCGGCCACGGGGAGAGTCCAGGAGAAGCAGCTCGGACTCGCTAACCAAGCGACCGGAAGCAGCGCCGCTCCGACGGAAGTCGCTACGGCAATTATATAATAGATAATGAATCAGAGGACACACAGCAGCAAACTGATACAGATGAACAGGTCTCTGAGGAGGAAGATGAGGTGGAGTATCACCCGGAAGACACAGACAGTCCTGATCAGTCTGATGAGGAGGTCACTGGTGCTGAAGCTGCTCCCGCTGATCAGTTGGAGCTCAGCACCTCCAGATGTACATGGCAGGGCAGATGCTGCAAATGTCACAAAAATGACCCCTGGATCACAAGGTTTGCTGTGACAAGAGTAAGTGACATCAAGACATGTTTTGATCTGTTTATGCCATTGTCAATAAAAAAAAAAAAAAGTAGGGGGCGTGGCTGAGCAGCTCATGGCAGAGGCTGCTTGATTCAGGAGCTCCCAGATCCCAGAGCTTCTAACTGGATTTAAATGATCTTCAGCGGAATCTGATCACCCCAATTGGATCCCTCTGTTGCTGAAACACCCTGGCATCGATGGGTAAGGTAAAGCCTGCTCAAACCCTGCTCCCTAAGCGAGTATCAGACTTTTTTACTGCTGGCCCCTCTGCTCCTACAACAACAACAGCAGCTAATATGGCACCTCCTTCACCTCATGCTGCCCGTGCCTCCCGCAGAGATGCACAAGGCCACACATCCTCTGCCTCCCAGGGAGCTCCGGAGACCCCCATTACCCCCTCACAGATGAGGGTTATGTTTGGGGAGCTCCGGGCATCTATTCAGGAGGACATTAAGAAGGTGGTAGCAGAGCTGCACAGCGAAGTATCAGATCTGGGCTCCCGCACGGACCACCTAGAGAATAAAATGGCCGAACTCATCAATTCTCACAATTCTCTCTTGGATGACCACGAGCAGCTACAGCAGACAATGGCCAAAGTACAGGCTAAAAATTGTGACTTAGAAGACCGCCATCGCCAAAATAATGTGCGACTCCGGGGTATCGCAGAAACGATCTCTGCTTCTGAACTCAGACCCTTATTACAGGATTTTATGATGGAAGTTCTACCCGACCTGGATAAACGTGATATTAAGATAGACCGTATCCATAGAGTCCCAAAACCTTCGGGTGTGCGAGCGGAACTTCCCCAGGACGTCCTGGCGAGAATACACTTTTATGAAGCGAAAGAGGATTTCCTTCAAGCTCTACGACGTAAACCATCTCTCCCCGACCGCTTTGCAAACATCGCAGTCTTCCCAGACTTGTCACCTGGAACCCTTGCTTTGAGGCGTGCATTCAAACCGTACACTAACATTCTCCGGGATAATGGGATTTCGTATATATGGGGTCGTCCGGCGAGGCTCATTGTACGCAGGAACGACACCACCCATGTTTGCCTCATGCCATTGCAAGCGAAACGTTTATTGACTGATTGGGACCTTTTCTCTGAACCGACGTCTTCGGATCCTTCTCGCTCTCTTCTGCGACGTTCTGATGAAGCGGCTCTCCGAAGGAAGAAGATAGTGGGGAGTGGGACGTCGCCTGACCGATGGATTCCGCTGGAGATCTGTAATGTGATACAATTAGCTCTGGGATCTGCTTCCTGAGCCGAATTTTTGTTCCCAGACTCTATTTTTGACTTTACCTTTTATCTATTCTACAGTACTCTTTGCCTTTAACTCTAACCGACTTTTCCTTCTCTCTCTACAGTCTACCACTTCGACCTCTCTTACCCCTTCCACCCTCTTATCTCTTTCTCCTCCTATTCTATTGCTCATTCTCCTCTCTTCAGTTTCCTCTCTTTTCTATCAATCCTTCTTTCCTCACTGACGCAGCTGCATCTCTTCTTCCCCACTCCAGCTCTTTATTGCATCTACGTTTCTTTTTCCCCTTTCGAGCACTATATCACATCTGCGTCTCTTTCTCACCACTTCAGAACTGCATCGCTTCTGCGATCTTTATATCTTTCCTTTCTCTGGGAACGCTGCACTGAGAGCGTATTTTTTCGCTCTAGGTTCTCCTCTGCTCTGAGAACCCTTACCATGTTTGGTACTACATCTGCCAACCTTTTTGCAGTTGTGTTTATTGTTTTTCTTGTTGTTTCCCCTTGCCTACCTCTTCCTATTATTCCCCACTTGTACTCCTCTGACAGCCGAAATCCTTCTATATCGGATCAACTATTGTACAGGAACGTATGTACGATGTCTTTGCTTTTATTGCAAGATATGAGACTTGCGTTGACTTTGCACCTTTACCATGCCAATTGTAACTTTATCATTAAATGTTAATGGATTGAACTCCCCCCAGAAGCGGGCTCTCCTTCGAGGTCAATTGCGTAAGACCCGACCTGACATAGTCTTTTTACAAGAGACCCATCTTCTTGGGGGAGACAATCATAGGGTGGCCTCATCATTCTATCCTCACCAATTCTTTGCCAATGCCTTCAGTAAGCGAGCGGGTGTGGCAATCTTTTTCCGTTCTAGCTTAAATTTTGAATTGGTCACCTCTGTTTCTGATCCTGAGGGCAGATTTGTACTAGTTACTTGCCGTCTGGATAATGTTTTGTATTCTATGATGTCTGTTTATGTTCCTAATTCCCGACAAATTACCTATATTAGGACCTTGCCTGATACTCAATCCTCAGCCCTGGTAGGACATAAAATTATTGCTGGTGACTTCAATGCTCCTTTGAATAAATTACTTGACTGTTCTGCCCCTTCTGACTTTCGGACCAACCTAAACCCGACGATCTCTTCATTTCATCTCCATGATGTATGGAGATATCTTCATGGAGAAGAACGCACATACACCTTTTTTTCGTCCAGATTTAAAACGTTTAGTCGCATTGATTTTACTCTAGTCAGTGATTCCTTGCTCTCCCAGTGTCTCTTGGCCGACATAGACCTCATCACTTGGTCTGACCACGCTCCAGTTCAACTAACTTTACAAGACGCAACACCACCTCTCCCTCTCTCTCAATGGACCCTTAATGAGCGCCTCTTGTCCTCCCCGGTTAACTGTGAGGCTATCTCATCTCACCTCACTGACTATTTTCAGCTGAATGATGCTGAAGAGATCTCCCCAGAATCCCTGTGGTATGCGCATAAAGCGGTTATCCGTGGACACTTTATAAAACTGGCGGCCCACGCCAAGAAGCTCCATGAAGCCGCAACACAAAACCTGCTCACTAAAATCAAATCACTTGAACAGTCCCTCCTCACTCATCCCTCCTCATCTCCTAGCTACCAGAAACCAGTTACGCACGCTCCTGCTTTCTAAAGTGGAACATCTCCTTAACCCCTTTACGACTAATGACGAGTATAATCGTCATGAAAAGCTGTCAGTTCCCGCATCATGACGAGTATACTCGTCATGGCTTTGAACTGTCACTGCTTCTAAACGAACAGTGACAGTTCAATTCTAAAAGCTGTCAGTAACAGCCAAGGGTTAGGGGCAGAGGTGTGGGCACCCCTGTTAACCCCTTCACCCCCCCCTCCCCAATCACACTTATCTGCCGGCGGGTTGCACCGCACCCGCCGGCCATGAGCTGATGCTCCAGCTCCCCCTGTGTCCTGTCCCTGCCCCCTGTGTCCAGAGCCCCCTGTGTCCTGCAGCCCCCCCTGTGTCCAGAGCCCCCTGTGTCCTGTCCCCATCCCCTGTGCAGCCCCTCCTGTGTCCTGTCCCCGTCCCCTGTGCAGCCCCTCCTGTGTCCGGTCCCCGTCCCCTGTGCAGCCCCTCCTGTGTCCGGTCCCCGCCCCCTGTGTCCAGCTCCCCGTGTCCTGTAGCCCCCCCTCGTGCCCTGAGCCCCCTGTGTCCTGTCCCCGTCCCCTGTGCAGCCCCCCTGTCTCCCGTCCATCCCCGCCCTCCACCCTGCATTGTTTGGCTGCCGGCGGGCTTGTGCGCCCGCCGACGAAGCTGCAGGGCCCCCTCCTCCTCCTCCTCCTCCTCCCTGCTTGTCCCGGTCCCCAGCCCCGCTTACCTATCCCGGCGGGCTGCACGCTCGGTGCACCCGCCCGCACCGTCGGCCTCCTCTGCAGTCCGGTGTGGCTCCTCCTCTTCTCAGGGGGCTCCTCCTCCTCATCGCTGGGTAAGTATGAATGAATGAATGGATGGGTGGATGGATGGATGGGTGAATGGATGGATGGATGTGTGCGTGCGTGGATGTGCGTGCTTGGATGTGTGCGTACGTGGATGAGCGTGGATGTGGATGTGCGTGGATGTCAGCATGCGTGCGTGGATGTGTGCATGCGTGGATGTGGTTGTGTGCATGCGTGGATGTGCGTACGTGGATGTGCGTACGTGGATGTGCGTGGATGTGGATGTACGTGGATGTGTGTGTGGATGTCAGCATGCGTGCGTGGATGTGTGCATGCGTGGATGTGGTTGTGTGCATGCGTGGATGTGCGTACGTGGATGTGCGTACGTGGATGTGCGTGGATGTGGATGTACGTGGATGTGTGTGTGGATGTCAGCATGCGTGCGTGGATGTGTGCATTCGTGGATGTGGTTGTGTGCATGCGTGGATGTGCGTACGTGGATGTGCAGTTTGGATGTGGATGTACGTGGATGTGTGTGTGGATGTCAGCATGCGTGCGTGGATGTGTGCATGCGTGGATGTGGTTGTGTGCATGCGTGGATGTGCGTACGTGGATGTGTGTGTGGATGTCAGCATGCGTGGATGTGGTTGTGTGCATGCGTGGATGTCAGCACGTGGATGTGTGTACGTGGATGTGCGTACGTGGATATGTGCGTATGTGGATATGTGCGTACGTGGATGTGCGTGGATGTGGATGTACGTGGATGTGTGTGTGGATGTGCGTGGATGTCAGCATGCGTGCGTGGATGTGTGCATGCAAGGATGTGCGTGTGTGGATGTGTGTGCGTGGTTGTGTGCATGCGTGGATGTTAGCACGTGGATGTGCGTACGTGGATGTGCGTACGTGGATGTGCGTGCGTGGATGATGGGTGCATAGGTGGATGGATGGGTGCAACAAGGGATCAAGTGTCCTCTTGTTATAGTCTCTGGGATCATAGTCAATGGTGCACTGTATAACTGATCATTGTCATACAGTGCACCATAACTCTGACCCCTGAGACTGTAGGAAGAGGACACTTGATCCCTTGCTGCAGTCTCTGGATCGAGCGTCGTGGGACCTTCGTTGTGGACTACGTCAGAGGCGATCGAGCATCGTGGGACCTTCGTTGTGGACTACGTCGGATCTTTATAATAAAGATGGAGTCCGAATTTTGTTTGTGTTTTTTTTCAAATAAAAAGATTTTTCTCTGTGTGTATTTTCTGACTATTTACCAGAGATTCCTAATGGCGGGTCTAACATTGGCCCTATATTATGAATCTCGGGCTTAGTGCCAGCTGCCAATAAAAAGCTGGCATTAACCCCTTTATTACCCAGTTTGCCACCGGCACCAGGGCAACTGGAAGAGCATGGGTACAGCGCCAGAAAATGGCGCTTCAATGAATGCGCCATTTTCTGGGGCGGCTGCGGGCTGCAATTCGCAGCATGGGGGGCCCAGAACGCTTGGGCCTTTCCATGCTGAGGATTCCAGCCCCCAGCTGCCTAGTTGTACCTGGCTGGGCCAAAAATATGGCGGAGCCCTACGTCATTTTTTTTTTCTAGAATTAGTTCTAGAAATAAAAAAATGGGCTTCGCTGTATTTTTGGTTGCAGCCAGGTACAACGAGGCAGCTGGGGGTTGCTAGCAGTCTGTAGCTGCCAAGTTGTACCTGGCTGGACCAAAAATATGGCGGAGCCCTACGTCATTTTTTTTTCTTCTAGAATTAGTTCTAGAAATAAAAAAAAATGGGCTTCGCTGTATTTTTGGTTGCAGCCAGGTACAACGAGGCAGCTGGGGGTTGCTGGCAGTCTGTAGCTGCCAAGTTGTACCTGGCTGGACCAAAAATATGGCGGAGCCCCAAATCATTATTTTTTTCTAGAATTAGTTCTAGAAATAAAAAAAAGCCTTCGCTGTATTTGTAGCCAGCCATGTACAACTTGGTAGCTGGCTGACTGGAATCCTCAGCGTGGAGAGACTCAAATGTTGTGGGTCCCCCACGCTGCAAATTTCAACCCACAGCCACCCAAGAAAATAGCGCATTCATTAGAGGCGGCATTTTCTGGTGCTGTACCCCAACTCTACCAGTTGCCCTTGTGCTGGTGGCACACGGGTTCTCCATATGCGACATGGTGTCCGCTAACAATTTCAATAGAAAATTAGCTCCAATTGTTAGCGGAAACCATGTCGGGTATGGAGAGCCCCTCCCTGTGTGCCTGAACATTGGAGCTCCCCCACAAGTGACCCAATTTTGAAAACTAGACCCCCGAAGTAACGTATCTAGATGCATAGTGAGCACTTTGAACCCCCAGATGCTTCACAAATTCATCCATAAAAATGAAAAAGCACTTCTTTTTCCACAAAAAGTTTCTTTTTTCATTTTTACGGATCAATTTGTGAAGCACCTGGGGGTTCAAAGTGCTCACTATGCATCTAGATACGTTCCTTGGGTGGTCTAGTTTCCAAAATGGGGTCACTTGTGGGGTAGCTCCAATGTTTAGGCACATAGGGGCTCTTCATATCCTACAAGGTGTCCACTAACAATTCCAATTGTTAGTGGACACCATGTCGCGTATGGAGAGCCCCTGTGTGTCTCCACATTGGAGCTCCCCCACAAGTGACCCCATTTTGGAAACTAGACCCCCAAAGGATTATATCTAGATGCATAGTGAGCACTTTGAACCCCCAGATGCTTCACAAATTGATCCGTAATAATGAAAAAAGAAATTATTTGTGGAAAAAAAGTGCTTCTTCATTTTTACGGATGAATTTCTGAAGCATCTGTGGCTTCAAAGTGCTCACTATGCATAAAGATACGTTCCTTTGGGGGTCTAGTTTCCAAAATGGGGTCACTTGTGTGGGAGCTCCAATGTGGAGACACATGGGGACCCTCCAAATGCGACATGGTGTCCGCTAACAATTTGAATGGAAAATGAGCTCAAATTGTTAGCGGACACCATGTCGCGTTTGGAGGGTCCCTGTGTATCTCCACATTGGAGCTCCCCCACAAGTGACCCCATTTTGGAAACTAGACCCCCAAAGGAACATATCTAGATGCATAGTGAGCACTTTGAACTCCCAGATGCTTCACAAATTTATCCGTAATAATGAAAAAATAATTTTTTAGTGGAAAAAAGTGCTTTTTCATTTTTACGGATGAATTTGTGAGGCACCTGGGGGTTCAAAGTGCTCACTATGCATCTAGATACGTTCCTTCGGGGGTCTAGTTTCCAAAATGGGGTCACTTGTGGGGGAGCTCCAATGTGGAGATACACAGGGACCCTCCAAACGCGACATGGTGTCCGCTAACAATTTGAGCTCATTTTCCATTCAAATTGTTAGCGGACACCATGTCGCGTATGGAGGGTCCCCGTGTGTCTCCACATTGGAGCTCCCCCACAAATGACCCCATTTTGGAAACTAGACCCGCTAAGGAACGTATCTAGATGCATAGTGAGCACTTTCTACCCCCAGATGCTTCACAAATTGATCCGTAAAAATGAAAAAAACACTTATTTTTCACAAAAAAATTCTTTTTGCCTACATTTTTTCAGTTTCACATGGGCAAAGGGATAAAATACATCCCAAAATTTGTTGGGCAATTTCTCCTGAGTACACCGATACCTTATATGTGGTCATAAACCACTGTTTGAGCGCACGGCAGGGCTCAGAAGTGAAGGAGTGCCATTTCACTTTTTGAATGGAAAATTGGCTCTAAAATTCAAATGTCGCTCCTTCCCTTCTCAGCCCTGCCGTGCGCCCAAACAGTGGTTTATGACCACATATGAGGTATCGATGTACTCAGGAGAAATTGCCCAACACATTTTAGGATGCATTTTATCCTGTTGCCCATGTGAAAATGAAAAAATTGAGGCTAAAAGAACATTTTTGTTACAAAAATTAAAATGTCTATTTTTTCCTTCAACTTTATTTTAGTTCCTGTGAAGCACCTGAAGGGTTAATAATCTTCTTCAATATAGTTTTGAGTAGCTTGAGGGGTGCAGTTTTTGGAATGGTGTCACTTTTGGGTGTTTTCTGTCATGTACCCCCCTCAAAGAGACTTCAAATGTGATGTGGTCTCTAAAAAATTGGTTTTGTAAATTTTGCTGGAAAAATGAATAATTGCTGATGAACTTTGAACCCTTATAACGTCCTACCAAAATTTTTTTTTTCTTCCAAAATTGTGCTGATGTGAAGTAGACATGTGGGAAATATTTATTAACTATTTTGTGGCACATAACTCTCTGGTTTAGCAGAATAAAAATTAAAAATTTGAAAATTGCTAAATTTTCAAAATTTTTGCCAAATTTTTTATTTTTTCACAAATAAACGCAAAAATTATCGACCTAAATTTAATACTAACATGAAGCCCAATATGTCACGAAAAAACAATCTCATAATCGCTAGGATCCGTTGAAGCGTTCCAGAGATATTACCTCATAAAGGGACACTGGTCAGAATTACAAAAAATGGTCCGGTCATTAGGGTGCAAAGTGACTCGGTCCTTAAGGGGTTAAGAAAACCAAATCGAGATATTATGCCATGGATGACAGAGCGGGTGCTCTTTTGGCCCGCAGAGTACGTAAAGTGGAATTGAAAAGTAGAATTTCTCAGGTTATCACTCCCCAGGGTAACACGATTCGCAATCCGATCGAGATAGCAGATCAATTTAAACATTTCTACCAATCATTATATAATCTGTCTTCGGATCCTAATACTTCTCAGCCACTCCTGGGGTTGTCCAAGACTTTCTCTCATGCGCGGCCCTTCCTGCTCTATCTGTATCACAGCAAGAGTTCTTGAATAGACCCTTTTCCCAAGAAGAGATTTTATCGGTGATTCGCTCCTCCAAGAAACGTTCTGCCCCCGGTCCCGACGGGTTTTCTTATCACTATTATGCCGCCTTTGGCCCACTTCTTGCACCTCATCTTCTCTCCTTATTTCACCACTGGCAAAAGCAGAGCATGATTAAACCTCAGGGGTTAGCCGCCTCCATCTCCACCATTCTTAAGCCAGATAAATCACCCTCCCTCCCGGGTAATTATCGCCCTATTGCCCTGCTAAATTGTGATCTAAAAATTTACTCAAAGCTGCTAGCGGACCGTCTCAAGACCGTATTACCCTCCTTGATCGCTCTGGACCAGGTGGGTTTCATTCCTGGTAGACAGGCGAGAGATGCCACAAGGAGAGTCTCTGACCTCTTGGAGATCCTAGAGAGGAGAGGTACCCCTGGTGCACTCATCTCTTTAGACGCTGAGAAAGCCTTTGATCGAGTGCATTGGGGGTTCCTGGCTGCGGTCCTGGAGAAATTTGGAATATTGGGCAACATGTACTCGTCCATCATGGCTCTATACACTTCCCCCTCTGCGGTTGTTAGAGCGGGTGGTTTCACCTCCTCAGCCTTCACCATCTCCAATGGAACCCGTCAGGGTTGCCCCCTCTCACCTTTAGTGTTCGCTCTTGTGATGGAACCGCTGGCAGCTATTATTCGTACCCATCCTGCTCTGAGGGGTGTTGAAGTTGGACCAACTGATCACAGAATATCACTTTATGCGGATGATGTTCTTCTTTCCTGCACTCATTTGGAAACATCAATACCTGCTCTTATGGAGATTCTTGAAAACTTTTCCAACGCCTCTTATTATAAACTCAATTTATCTAAGTCAGCAATTTTTCCTATTAATGTCACCTCTCCGCTCCAACGCTCCCTTCGCGATGCATTTCCTTTCCTTTGGTCGCCCACCGGTTTCAAATATTTAGGAATCCACATCACACCTACGAAGCGTTTGATCCAAACTAACTGTGAAGCTCTGCTGGCCGATCTTAGAACAACGTTTACACACTATTCTACCCTCCAACTGTCTTGGATGGCTAGGATTCATCTGGTGAAGATGATGGCTCTACCTAAAATATTATACCTGTTGCGCTGTATACCCTTTCGCTTCCCTCTCAGATTTCTCAATCTCTTTCAGGCGACTTTGGCTAGATTCATATGGAGTGGTAAAATGCACAGGATTGCGATGTCGACACTTACTCTTCCGTATAAATCCGGTGGACTTGGTGTCCCTGATATTACAGCCTACTACATAGCTGTTTCTCTGGATATTGCCAAAATATATTGGGTAAACGCTCCCCAGTCTCTATGGCTTCAACTGGAGACTTACCACACTCCATGTGGATCGGCCAGACATCTACTTGAAATGAATCTTATGTGCTCCTTCTCCCCATCTGACAGCCTACTCTCCACCCGATCGGTCCTGGCTCTATGGAATGCCTTATCCCATTCCCACCTTCCTTTTCTTTTCCACTATATCTCTATTAAAGCAGTGGAGTGTCTGATGACGGAGATCTCGCTCTTGCCGTGGAGGACAAAGGGGGTGCTCATGCTTCGAGACATCTTACAGGATAAACGGATTATCCCTTTTCCTACATTACAAACCAAGTATTCCCTCTCTTCCTCCTGTCTCTTTGACCATTTACGCCTCTCACACTTTATGCTCTCAGTGTCTATCCCAGACTGCGACCTCTTGACAGTTAATACTTCATTGCAGGCTTTCTTCAAGCAACTATCACCTACTGGCTGCGGAGTGTCGCTTATATACAAGGCACTCCTCTCCATTAAGGCTGATCTAAAATTGCCCTATATGCTGAAGTGGGAAACCAGATTAGCGTTCACTGCCTCTCTGACACAATGGCACGAGGCCTCGGGGCATGCAGCATCCTACACTTCATGTATTGGTCATCTAGAACAGACCAAGAAGATCATGTTGGACTGGTACCTCACTCCTGCCAAACTTTCTAAATTTCATGGCAGAGATCCTGCCCCCCTGGCTACGTGTTGGAGGGGATGTCCTCAATTGGGCTCCGAGACTCATATTTGGTGGAGCTGTCCACGTTTGACGATGTTCTGGGCGGACGTGAACTCATTGCTTACGTCCCTCACTGGCCTTCCTATATCTCTAGAGGCCCCCTTAGCTTTACTGGGGATAGACCTGTCTTCATTCCCATCCATATTACGTCCCATCATTACAAATGTCCTTATTGCGGCCAGACTTACTATTGCGTCTCACTGGCGCACCTCCACCCTCCCTACGAGGTCTGAAGTCATAGTGCGCTTCAATCAGCATATCTCATATGAAGTGATGTTGGCACAGGGTCTGACACGGAGAAACCGTATATTAAACTGGTGGGACCCTTGGGTATCCTCCCCACACAACACAGTGTCATTGCCCTCTTGAGCTCCCGTCGCCGTTTTTTGTTTTGTTGTTTTTTATTTATTATTTTTGGTGATATCTGTTTTATTGTTCTTACACAGTGTATCTCTGTGAATCTGGTCTAGTTTCCTGTATATTATTCGAATTACTCGCTGTCATGATCGGTATGCTCCCTCCCCTTGATCCCCTTCCCCTTCTCCCCCCTTTATATTATGATCTAACTTTTGTGTTTTATGTGATGCTCTTTGCACCTACATTACTTGATTTGTTCTGTTTTATAAATTTCAATAAAAAACAAATGGTTTAAAAAAAAATAAAATAAAAAAAAAGTAATTATTGCTATGACAAACCTTGAAGGAAAAAAAGTCTACGGCAACATGTGGAATGACCTTCATGATGATGTCCTGGATGCCTACATTGGTGTTCTTCTCCTTGCTGGTGAGTACAAATCCTGCAATGAGGTCTCTAGGACGCATCGACAGGCAGGAATATTTTCCGGGCAACAATGTCACTTCAAAATTTTCAAATGATATCAAGAATCCTCAGATTTGACAACACAGACACCAGAACAAAATCTGACAAACTTGCTCCCATCAGGGAAGTTTGGGAGAAATGTGTGCAGCTCCTTCCTCTGATGTTCAACCCAGGACCAGAGGTGACAGTAGACGAACGTTTTCTCCCTTTCCGCGGAAAATGCCCCTTCCGGCAATACATGCCAAGTAAGCCAGGCAAATACAGCATAAACATTTGGGCAGCTGTGATGCAAAAACTAGCTATGCATGGAATCTACAGATTTACACAGGCAAGTCTGCAAGCGACATCCAATGAAAACGTGTAGTCCTCGATATGACTACTGGACTGCAGGCTCACAACATTACTTGTGACAATCTTTTTACCAGCTATGACCTTGGACAAGAACTTCTCAGGAGCAAAATCACCATGGTGGGCACAGTGAAAAAAACAAACCTGAGCTGCCCGCTGAATTGTTGCAGATGAAGGACAGGGCTCCACTTTCCTCAAAGTTTGTGTTTACAGACACCACCACTGCTGTTTCATACTGCCCCAAAAAACGGCGGAATGTGGTACTGATGTCCACAAAGATGCAGCTGTGTCATCAGGAAGTGACAAAAAGCCCAGAATCATCCTGGACTATAACAAAGGAGGAGTGGACAACCTGGACAAGGTGACTGCCACCTACACTCGCCAGCGAATGACTAGGAGATGGACAATGGTTGTACTTTACAACATCCTTGATGTGTCAGCATGCAATTCATTTCACCCACATTCACCAAGGATGGAATTCAAAGAAAAAAAACAAGCAGAGGATGTTTCTTGTGGAACTAGGAAGATCCCTTGTCAAGGCGCATATTGACCAAAGGGAACGAGTGGCCCGAGACCCAGGCGCTGCAGCCTTGGTCCGACGACTCCAGAGCTCAATAAGTGCTTCATCCACACTCACAGCAACACAAAGAGCATCATCACCAGCATCCTCCTCAACCAGGCCTGCCTCAACATCAACCACAACAGCCACAACCCCAGTGAGACCACCAGCATCCTCCTCAACATCAACCACAACAGCCACAACCCCAGTGAGACCACCAGCATCCTCCTCAACATCAACCACAACAGCCACAACCCCAGTGAGACCACCAGCATCCTCCTCAACATCAACCACAACAGCCACAACCCCAGTGAGACCACCAGCATCCTCCTCAACATCAACCACAACAGCCACAACCCCAGTGAGACCACCAGCATCCTCCTCAACATCAACCACAACAGCCACAACCCCAGTGAGACCACCAGCATCCTCCTCAACATCAACCACAACAGCCACAACCCCAGTGAGACCACCAGCATCCTCCTCAACATCAACCACAACAGCCACAACCCCAGTGAGACCACCAGCATCCTCCTCAACATCAACCACAACAGCCACAACCCCAGTGAGACCACCAGCATCCTCCTCAACATCAACCACAACAGCCACAACCCCAGTGAGACCACCAGCATCCTCCTCAACATCAACCACAACAGCCACAACCCCAGTGAGACCACCAGCATCCTCCTCAACATCAACCACAACAGCCACAACCCAGTGAGACCACCAGCATCCTCCTCAACATCAACCACAACAGCCACAACCCAGTGAGACCACCAGCATCTCCTCAACATCAACCACAACAGCCACAACCCAGTGAGACCACCAGCATCCTCCTCAACATCAACCACAACAGCCACAACCCAGTGAGACCACCAGCATCCTCCTCAACATCAACCACAACAGCACAACCCAGTGAGACCACAGCATCCTCCTCAACATAACCACACAGCCACAACCCCAGTGAGACCACCAGCATCCTCCTCAACATCAACCACAACAGCCACAACCCCAGTGAGACCACCAGCATCCTCCTCAACATCAACCACAACAGCCACAACCCAGTGAGACCACCAGCATCCTCCTCAACATCAACCACAACAGCCACAACCCAGTGAGACCCCAGCATCCTCTCAACATCAACCACAACAGCCACAACCCCAGTGAGACCACCAGCATCCTCCTCAACATCAACCACAACAGCCACAACCCCAGTGAGACCACCAGCATCTCCTCATCAACCACAACAGCCACAACCCAGTGAGACCACCAGCATCCTCCTCAACATCAACCACAACAGCCACAACCCAGTGAGACCACCAGCATCCTCCTCAACATCAACCACAACAGCCACAACCCAGTGAGACCACCAGCATCCTCCTCAACATCAACCACAACAGCCAAACCCCGTGAGACCACCAGCATCCTCCTCAACATCAACCACAACAGCCACAACCCAGTGAGACCACCAGCATCCTCCTCAACATCAACCACAACAGCCACAACCCCAGTGAGACCACCAGCATCCTCCTCAACATCAACCACAACAGCCACAACCCCAGTGAGACCACCAGCATCCTCCTCAACATCCAGTGAGACACCGCTCCTTCACATCAACAAGCAACAGTGAGACCGCTCCTTCTAAACAGCAACAGTGGACACGCTCTCTAATAACAAGCCACCATGAGCACCTCTCAACAAACACAACAGAACGGGCCACAATTTCAACTAACACAAACAACCAGTGAGACACGATCTCTAACACACACAACGCCAACCCCATGAGACACCATCTCACATCAACACACGCCACAACATGAGACCAGCTCCTTCACACCACAACCACCGTGAGACACAGCATCTCCAATCAACACCAGAACAGTGAGACACAATCTCTCAAATCAAACAACACAACCAGTGAGACACGATCCTCAACGCAACGTAACACAGATCTCCTCAAACCACACACCTAGAAAACCCCAGACACACCAATCCTAAACACCCACAGTGAGACGATCCCAAACCAAACCCAGTGAGACCACACATCCTTCAAATACAACACCACCAGTGAGCACAGATTCTCAAATAACCAAACACAACACACAGCCACACCACGTGAGACCACCAGCATCCTCCTCAACATCAACCACAACAGCCACAACCCCAGTGAGACCACCAGCAATCCTCCTCAACATCAACCACAACAGCCACACCCTAACCCACATCCATCGTAACATCAACCACAACAGCTCACCCCTCAGACCACAGCACCACCTCACACAACCCACAGTGACCACCAGAGACCCCACATCACCATCAACACAACCACAAACCAGTGAGACCACCAGTACATCCTCCTCAACATCCAACACAAACAGCCACAACCCCAGTGAGACCACAACTCCTCTCTCAACATCAACACAACAACAGCCACAACCCCAGTGAGACCACCCAGCATCCTCCTCAACATCAACCACAACAGCCACAACCCCAGTGAGACCACCAGCATCCTCCTCAACACAACAGCCACAACCCTGAGACCACAGCATATCTACCACATCAACCCCAACTCAGCCACAACCCAGTAGACCACCAGATACCTCAACATCAATCCTACACACACAACCCCATAGACACCAGATCCTCCTCAACATCAACCACCACACCTCAACCCATGACACCAACCACATCCCCTAACATCACACACTCCACTCAACCACAAGAGACACCATAGACCTCAACATCCACCTCAACACACAACCCAAGCACACCCAGTGATCCACCACATCCTCAACAGCAACCCCACGAACCACCTCCCTGAACTCCCATCAACAGCCACACCCCTAACTCACCAGCATCCCAACCCATGAACCACCACAACCCCGTATCAACATCACCACCAACAACAACCCATAGCCACCCCATCTCCTCACACCCCTCACATAACCCACAGCACCACCCATACACCCAACATCACCCCAACATCAACCCCAGTAGCCAACCCATGGACCACCAATCTCCAACATCAACCCACAGCCACAACCCCAGTAGACCACCAGCATCCTCTCACAACAGCCACAACACCACAACCCCAGTGAGCCACGTCCTCAACATCAACCACAACAGCCACAACCCCAGTGAGACCACCAGCATCCTCCTCAACATCAACCACAACAGCCACAACCCCAGTGAGACCACCAGCATCCTCTCAACATCAACCACAACAGCCACAACCCCAGTGAGACACCAGCATCCTCCTCAACATCAACCACAACAGCCACAACCCCAGTGAGACCACCAGCATCCTCCTCAACCACAAACCACAACAGCCACAACCCCGTGAGACCACCACATCACCCAAACATCCACAACCCAGCAAACCCCAGTGATCCCCACTCAACTCCCAACACAAACCACAACAGCACAACCCAGTGAGACCCCACATCCTCTCAACATCAACACAACAGCCACAACCCCAGTGAGACCACCGCATCCTCCTCAACATCAACCACAACAGCCACAACCCCAGTGAGACCACCAGCATCCTCCTCAACATCAACCACAACAGCCACAACCCCAGTGAGACCACCAGCATCCTCCTCAACATCAACCACAACAGCCACAACCCCAGTGAGACCACCAGCATCCTCCTCAACATCAACCACAACAGCCACAACCCCAGTGAGACCACCAGCATCCTCCTCAACATCAACCACAACAGCCACAACCCCAGTGAGACCACCAGCATCCTCCTCAACATCAACCACAACAGCCACAACCCCAGTGAGACCACCAGCATCCTCCTCAACATCAACCACAACAGCCACAACCCCAGTGAGACCACCAGCATCCTCCTCAACATCAACCACAACAGCCACAACCCCAGTGAGACCACCAGCATCCTCCTCAACATCAACCACAACAGCCACAACCCCAGTGAGACCACCAGCATCCTCCTCAACATCAACCACAACAGCCACAACCCCAGTGAGACCACCAGCATCCTCCTCAACATCAACCACAACAGCCACAACCCCAGTGAGACCACCAGCATCCTCCTCAACATCAACCACAACAGCCACAACCCCAGTGAGACCACCAGCATCCTCCTCAACATCAACCACAGCAGCCACAACCCCAGTGAGACCACCAGCATCCTCCTCAACATCAACCACAACAGCCACAACCCCAGTGAGACCACCAGCATCCTCCTCAACATCAACCACAACAGCCACAACCCCAGTGAGACCACCAGCATCCTCCTCAACAGCCACAACCCCAGTGAGACCACCAGCATCCTCCTCAACATCAACCACAACAGCCACAACCCCAGTGAGACCACCAGCATCCTCCTCAACATCAACCACAACAGCCACAACCCCAGTGAGACCACCAGCATCCTCCTCAACATCAACCACAACAGCCACAACCCCAGTGAGACCACCAGCATCCTCCTGAACATCAACCACAACAGCCACAACCCCAGTGAGACCACCAGCATCCTCCTCAACCAGGCCTGCCTCAACATCAACCACAACAGCCACAACCCCAGTGAGACCACCTGATTCTAAAACAAAGAGGTGTCAGGTCTGCCCTAGCAATAAGGACAGAAAGACAAACACATCGTGCTTCGCCTGCAAAAAATACCTCTGCAAAGAACACACAAAAAGTGTCACTTTTTGCCACACATGCATCTACCGTATATACTCGTGTATAAGCCGACCCGTGTATAAGCCGACCCCCCTACTTTTGCCCCCAAAAACTGGGAAAACTTATTGACTCGCGTATAAGCCGAGGGTGGACTCCAGCACAGGTATACAACCCCCAGCAGTGAGGTATACAGCAGCCTCCCCAGTGGTAGTATACAGCAGCCTCCCCAGTGGTAGTATACAGCAGCAGCCCCAGTGGTAGTATACAGCAGCCCCAGAGGTATATGCAGCCCCAGAGGTATATGCAGCCCCAGCCCCATATGCAGCCCCAGAGGTATATGCAGCCCCAGAGGTATATGCAGCCCCATATGCAGCCCCAGAGGTATATGCAGCCCCATATGCAGCCCCAGAGGTATATGCAGCCCCATATGCAGCCCCATATGTATATGCAGCCCCATATGCAGCCCCATATGTATATGCAGCCCCAGGGGTATATGCAGCCCCATATGCAGCCCCAGGGGTATATGCAGCCCCAGAGGTATATGCAGCCCCAGGGGTATATGCAGCCCCAGAGGTATATGCAGCCCCATATGCAGCCCCAGAGGTATATGCAGCCCCAGAGGTATATACAGCAGCCCCAGTGCTGTATACAGCCGCAGCCCCGGGGCTGTATACAGCCGCAGCCCCGGGGCTGTATACAGCCGCAGCCCCGGGGCTGTATACAGCCGCAGCCCCGGGGCTGTATACAGCCGCAGCCCCGGGGCTGTATACAGCCGCAGCCCCGGAGGTATACAGGCCCCCCCCCCCATCAAGCTCCAGGGCCCCCCCCTTGCGCGGCAGCCTGTAAAGGAAAATCATACTTGCCAGTGTCCTGTCGCGCCGTCTGCAGCTGCCGACACGCGATCCCGGGCTTCATTCAGCGTCTTCCGGCTTCCGACTTCCTGTAGTCGCGGGCAATGACGTCATTGCCCGTGACTAAAGGAATGCGGAAGACGCTGAATGAAGCCCGGGATCGCGTGTCGGCAGCTGCAGACGGCGCGACAGGACACTGGCAAGTATGATTTTCCTTTACAGGCTGCCGCGCAAGGGGGGGCCCTGGAGCTTGATGGGGGGGGGGGCCTGTATACCTCCGGGGCTGCTGCAGTATATATACATATATGATGTATATATATGTATATATACTGTATACTCGCGTATAAGCCGAGGGGGGACTTTTCAGCCCAAATTTTGGGCTGAAAAAGTCGGCTTATACGCGAGTATATACGGTAAATACTAATGCATCTAAAAACTAGTACTTGATTTCTGTTGATTTGCTTGATTGATGTTTGTTTGTTTGACCTAGAAAAGTTACTTTTTATTATTATTGCTATTAATGTTAATATAATTTTCATCTTTTATTTGTATTAAAGTTCTATTAAAAAAAAAACAAAAAAACAGTTTTTTGCCTTTTTCATAAAGTACCGTATATACTCGCGTATAAGCCGAGTTTTTCAGCCCAAAAATTGGGCTGAAAAGTCCCCCCCTCGGCTTATACGCGAGTCACTCGGTTCTTCCAGAGGGGGAGGGGGGGGGGCTGTGACCGGGGGCTGGAGGACTCAGGAGGGGGCCGCAGTGACTGCGGATGGTCACGTGGGGCCGCCTCATTAGTGTAATGAATATGCACGGCATCCCCCCGTCCATCAGCGGCGGGGGGATGCCGTGCATATTGCAATACACTGGCCCCCAGCAGTAACACACAGCCCCCCCGCCTTAGTATGTGTCCCCCCCCCAGGCTGCGGCACCTGTTAAAATAACAAACGTTTCATACATCACCTCTCCGGCGCAGCTCCTCCGCTCCTCCGGTCCCGGCTTCTTCCTTCTTGTGCCGGTGTCATGTGACCCGATGCAGGAGATGACGTCATTTCCTGCGCGCGGTCACAGCACTAGAAGCCGGCACAAGAAGGAAGAAGAATCCGGGAGCGGAGGAGCGGAGGAGCTGCGCCGGAGAGGTGATGTATGAAACGTTTGTTATTTTAACAGGTGCCGCAGCCTGGGGGAGGGGGGAGACATACCAAGGAGGGGGGCTGTGTGTTACTGCTGGGGGCCAGTATATCACCACTGGGGGCCTGTATACACTGCAGAGGGGCCTGTATACGCTGCACAGGGGCCTGTATACACTGCACAGGGGCCTGTATACACTGCACAGGGGCCTGTATACACTGCACAGGGGCCTGTATACACTGCACAGGGGCCTGTATACACTGCACAGGGGCCTGTATACACTGCACAGGGGCCTGTATACACTGCACAGGGGCCTGTATACACTGCACAGGGGCCTGTATACACTGCACAGGGGCCTGTATACACTGCACAGGGGCCTGTATACACTGCACAGGGGCCTGTATACACTGCACAGGGGCCTATATACACTGCTGAGGGGCCTGTATAATACCACTGCTGAGGGGCCTGTATAATACCACTGCTGAGGGGCCTGTATAATACCACTGCTGAGGGGCCTGTATACCATTACTGAGGGGTGCTATATACCAGTGACGGGGGGCTATATAATAGGATGGGGGTCTGCTGCATTTCATACCCTAGGCTTATACTAGGCTATGCTATATAACTTTTACCAGCTTTTGGGGGCAAAAGTAGGGGGGGGGGTCGGCTTATACACGAGTATATACAGTAGTTAGATATGGGTCAAAATTGACCTGTAACACCATAGATGTTACTAGAGTTAATAATATAAAATATATATGTATACTTTTTTTTTTACATTTAAGAAATGTGTTCTAAAACCCTTCAGTAATAGTCAGGTAATATAACAAACTTTTTTAAGCTTATATTATTCTCTTGAGGTTCATTTGACAATATTTTTATATTGAAAATGAAGGGTATGCTCTCAAATGAAAGGCCCAGGGGGCAACAACAAAAATATTAAAATCAATCCTTCCATGGATGACAAACCCTAACAAGGTAACTAAGAGGTAAGAAACAAATTGGATCATAAATAACTGTTTTTAGGGTATCCTAGGGGTGATTTAAGATCCGACCTGTTAACATAAGAAAGAGTACCAGAAAGCTAACACTAGAGGAAGGTTAATCAGTGAAGCTGCAGGGGCTGCAGCATAGCAGAGCTGGACAGTAGCTGTAGGTGTGAGGAGTTTGTCATGTGAATAGGGAGAAATACAAAGCCAGGGATGGAGATAGCAGAGCAGTGTTATACAGTGAGCGGTGTCAGTGCCTCGCTGTGTATTTCTCACTATTCACATCTCCTCACATCACTGCTTCACGGAGGTGGCAGTGTCTGTGTGAACAGCTGTGGAGGGTGAGAAGCCTGGAGCTGGAGCCATCCAGCCCCGCAGACGCTCCTGACACATAGCAGCTGTCAGCATGAGATCCGGGCGATGGCTGAAGGTGCGGAGGGATCTTCACACACTTCAAAGAGAGGGAAGCAGACATGCGCGACCTGAAGAGAGGGTTTACAGGTCGGACAGAGCGGCCGTGTATGCTAACAGCAGGGGGCGCCATACTATATTTTATATGACATATAGAAAGCCAGGAGCACACCAGAAGTTTGAAAAAAATATATATACAAAATTTTATTTAACAATTATACGGACATTAACATATTAAAATCAATTAAAAACAGTGGGAAATCCAAAACATGGACGTCTAGGTGTATAAAGAGCACTGACAATGTAAGTCAGGTCAAGGTCAAAAAATTAGAGCTAGAAAGTGCCCTGCATCTTGGCACAAAGCACCACTCAGACTATTTGATCCTATACCTACCACTACTAGGCAGATTATGCAGATTACCAGTGCCAGGCACTTGTCACATTTCTGGATATTTATATATACTCATCATTTTGCATAAATATTTGCATCTGTACTTTTTTCTAACCAGAAACGGTATATAATATTCTACCCGCTGTCATATGAGCACGTACTGAGACTTCTTGGTTCTAAAAGGGGCTTTTTGTATACCATGTCTGATTTAATTTAACAGATTATTTGAATTGTATAACCCCTCTCATTCTGCACCTTACTCAGGTATATATGAACCAGATTCAAATACCTGATGTGACTGTGAACAAGCGTGGCTTGTGTGATATATCTTCTGTATTTGTATAATGAACTGTACTTGCATCTGAATTTTTGTTTATTTGATGAGAATTACTTGTACTGTAATCGTGCGATATATGGTTCTGCATAAACCGTCCACCGGACTTGGTGGTGCCTACAAGTAATATTCAACCCCCTGCAGATTTAGCTGGTTTGATAAGATGCCAATAAGTTAGAGCCTTCAAACTGCAAACGAGAGTAGGATTTATTAACAGAAGCATAAATCTTACAAACCAAAAAGTTATGTTGCTCAGTTGAATTTTTATAAATTTTAAACATAAAAGTGTGGGTCAATTATTATTCAACCCCTAGGTTTAATATTTTGTGGAATAACCCTTGTTTGCAATTACAGCTAATAATCGTCTTTTATAAGACCTGATCAGGCCGGCACAGGTCTCTGGAGTTATCTTGGCCCACTCCTCCATGCAGATCTTCTCCAAGTTATCTAGGTTCTTTGGGTGTCTCATGTGGACTTTAATCTTGAGCTCCTTCCACAAGTTTTCAATTGGGTTAAGGTCAGGAGACTGACTAGGCCACTCCAACACCTTGATTTTTTCCCTCTTGAACCAGGCTTGGTTTTCTTGGCTGTGTGCTTTGGGTCGTTGTCTTGTTGGAAGATGAAATTACGACCCATCTTAAGATCCTTGATGGAGGAGCGGAGGTTCTTGGCCAAAATCTCCAGGTAGGCCGTGCTATCCATCTTCCCATGGATGCGGACCAGATGGCCAGGCCCCTTGGCTGAGAAACAGCCCCACAGCATGATGCTGCCACCACCATGCTTGACTGTAGGGATGGTATTCTTGGGGTCGTATGCAGTGCCATCCAGTCTCCAAACTTCACGTGTGTGGTTGGCACCAAAGATCTCGGTCTCATCAGACCATAGAACCTTGAACCAGTCTGTCTCAGAGTCCTCCAAGTGATCATGAGCAAACTGTAGACGAGCCTTGACATGACGCTTTGAAAGTAAAGGAACCTTACGGGCTCGTCTGGAACGGAGACCATTGCGGTGGAGTACGTTACTTATGGTATTGACTGAAACCAATGTCCCCACTGCCATGAGATCTTCCCGGAGCTCCTTCCTTGTTCTCCTTGGGTTAGCCTTGACTCTTCGGACAAGCCTGGCCTCGGCATGGGAGGAAACTTTCAAAGGCTGTCCAGGCCGTGGAAGGCTAACAGTAGTTCCATAAGCCTTCCACTTCCGGATGATGCTCCCAACAGTGGAGACAGGTAGGCCCAACTCCTTGGAAAGGGTTTTGTACCCCTTGCCAGCCTTGTGACCCTCCACGATCTTGTCTCTGATGGCCTTGGAATGCTCCTTTGTCTTTCCCATGTTGACCATGTATGAGTGCTGTTCACAAGTTTGGGGAGGGTCTTAAATAGTCAGAAAAGGCTGGCAAAAGATATAATTAATCCACACATGTGAAGCTCATTGTTATTTGTGCCTGAACTACTTCTTAATACTTTAGGGGGACCAAACAGAATGCTGGTGGTTTGAGGGGTTGAATAATAAATGACCCTCTGAATTAACTTTTAACGCTTTAAAAAATAAAAAAAATAAAAAAAAATCTTTTTGGCTGCATTTCCCACTTCCAGGCTGATCTACAGTCCAAATGTCACAAGGCCAAGTTAATTCCGCATGTGTCAACCAGCTAAATCTGCAGGGGGTTGAATACTACTTGTAGGCACTGTATTTATGACACACAGTGATCTATTGGGTTGCAACCTTAATTAATTTTTTGACCTTGACCTGACTTACATTGTCAGTGCTCTTTATACACCTAGACGTCCATGTTTTGGATTTCCCACTGTTTTTAATTGATTTTAATATGTTAATGTCCGTATAATTGTTAAATAAAATTTTGTATCTATATTTTTTTCAAACTTCTGGTGTGCTCCTGGCTTTCTATATGTCATGTCTTTTTCTCGCTTTAAAATAATGTTGTCGTGACATGGTGAGCACCCATTATTAATTCATAGACATTTAGAGGTGCTCCTTTTTTTTCTCTACCATAAATACTATACTTTATAGGCACATAGTTTTTGAATGGGGCATAATTTTTAATGGGTGTTATTTACAAAAACACTCATTTAAAAAGGTATGTGCAGCATTAGCAATATATGCCATGGTGGCACAACCCCTTTAACTATTTTGTGTCACATACCTCTCTGGTTTAGCAGAATAAAAATTCATAATTTGAAAATTGCCAAATTTTCAAAAAGTTTGCCAAATTTTTTATTTTTTCACAAATAATCGCAAAAGTTATCGACCTAAATTTAGTACTAACATGAAGCCTAATATGTCACAAAAAAACAGTCTCAGAATCGCTAGGATCCGTTGAAGCGTTCCAGATATATTACCTCATACGGGGACACTGGTCAGAATTGACAAAAATGGCCTGGTCATTAGGGTCAAAATAGGCCCAGGGGTGAAGGGGTTAAAGATACCAGATGTATGAGGGGAGTTGTGTGAGGAGATTTGTGCACATCTGTGTCTGTCTGTGTGGTGTGTGTGTCCCTGGGGTGTGTGTGTCCCAGCGGTGTGCGTGTGTCCCTGTGGGGGGGTCCTTGTGGTGTGTGTCCCTGTGGTGTGTGTCCTTTTTGGGGGGGGAGGGGTGTCCCTGTGGTGTGTGTCCTTTTTGGGGGGGGAGGGGTGTCCCTGTGGTGTGTGTCCTTTTTGGGGGGGAGGGTGTCCCTGTGGTGTGTGTCCTTTTTGGGGGGGGGAGGGGTGTCCCTGTGGTGTGTGTCCATCCCTACGGGGTCTGTGTGTCCCTGTGGGGTGGGTATGTGTGTATGTCCCTGCGGTGTGTGTCCCTGTGGGGTGAGTGCATATGTCCCTATAGGGTGTGTATGTGTGTGTGTCCCTGGGGGGGGTGTCTGTGTGGTGTGTGTCTCTTTGTGGTGTGTGTGCTTGTGTTCGGGTGCGTGGTGAGTATCCAATGTTGGGGCCCCACCTTAGTGACTATATGCTGGTATGTGCTGTTAGTCATTGGCGCTATCATTAAGCCCCTCTCATTTACAACTGTCAACTGGTAAATGTCCCTTTTTCCCCCGTATGTAGATAGGGGCAAAATTGTTTGGTGAACTGGAATGCGCGGGGTTAAAATTTCGCCTCACAACATAGCCTATGACGCTCCCGGGGTCCAGACGTGTGACTGTGCAAAATTTTGTGGCTGTAGTTGCGACAGTGTAGATGCCAATCCCGGACATACACACATCTAATATATAAAGCTGAATGTGTGTATGACCGGGCCGGGGCCGCCCAGACTCTGACATCTATCCCCTCCTCCATATGTAGTGTATACATCATGACCCCCAGCTGCCCCTGCAAAGGGCAAACGTGTCAGAGAAAGATAAAAACTGCCCATTTTAGCCCAGCCGTCAGCTGCAGCAAAATGATACAACTTTACAAAGCTTTTCATGCCACAGAACAGCTGTAAATGTTATTACCGTATATACTCATGTATAAGCCGACCCGTGTATAAGCCGACCCCCCTACTTTTGCCCCCAAAACTTGGGAAAATCTATTGACTCGTGTATAAGCCGAGGGTGGACCCCAGCACAGGTATACAGCCCCCAGCAGTGTGGTATACAGCAGCCTCCCCAGTGGTATATACAGGCCCCAGCAGTGTTACAGCAGCAGCCCCAGTGGTATATACAGCAGCAGCCCCAGTGGTAGTATACAGCAGCCCCAGAGGTATATACAGCAGCCCCAGTGGTAGTATACAGCAGCAGTCCCAGTGGTAGTATACACGCAGCCCCAGTAGTATATACAGCCCCAGTGGTAGTATACACGCAGCCCCAGTAGTATATACAGCCCCAGTGGTAGTATACAGAAGCCCCAGTAGTATATACAGCCCCAGTGGTAGTATACAGTAGCCCCAGTAGTATATACAGCCCCAGTGGTAGTATACAGCAGCCCCAGTGGTATATACAGCCCCAGTGGTAGTATACAGCAGCCCCAGTGGTATATACAGCCCCAGTGGTAGTATACATACAGCCCCAGTAGTATATACAGCCCCAGTAGTATATACAGCCCCAGTGGTAGTATCCAGCAGCCCCAGTAGTATATACAGCCCCAGTGGTAGTATACATACAGCCCCAGTAGTATATACAGCCCCAGAGGTATATACAGCCTCAGAGGTAGTATACAGCAGCCCCAGTGGTATATACAGCCCCAGTGGTAGTATCCAGCAGCCCCAGAGGTAGTATACAGCCCCCCCATCAGTATACAGCAGCCCCAGAGGTATATACAGCCCCAGTAGTATATACAGCCCCAGTGGTAGTATACATACAGCCCCAGTAGTATATACAGCCCCAGTAGTATATACAGCCCCAGTGGTAGTATACAGGGCCCCAGCAGGGCCCCCCTCATAGTTTGGCGCCCCCACCTCACTTGCTGGCCCCCCCCGCATGCAGCGATGCGCATATGCATTACCTGTCTAGCAGCTGTCACCCTCCGGTGGCGGATCGCGGCTCCCGGCTTCCATCTTCCTCTCTGTCTTCCTGCTTTGTGGCCGCCGGGCTCATCGCGATGACGTCATCGCGACGCTGGCCGGTCACGTGACAAGGAAGACAGAGAGGAAGATGGAAGCCGGGAGCCGCGATCCGCCACCGGAGGGTGACAGCTGCTAGACAGGTAATGTATATGCGCAGCGCTGCATGCGGGGGGGGGGGGACCAGCAAGTGAGGTGGGGGCGCCAAACTATGAGGGGGACCGTATTGACTCGCGTATAAGCCGAGGGGGGAACTTTTCAGCCCAATTTTTGGCTTATACGCGAGTATATACGGTATGAATCGGGGCGCATGTGTCTATATAATAGAGCAAATCCATGAGTTACAATATTATCAAAATCAATATCATATTGTCATGTGTCTCAGAGCCCTGAAACATGTTGACTAATAAATCAGTATTATATTCATCCTTTGATGTCTGGTGGAATACGGCAGCGCGGTGTTTAACCCTTCATCCTCCCTACTCTATATGCACCACGCTGGGGACTGCAGCAGCCGTGATCTGCTTTTATAGTGGTTGTGACTCTCACAACCACACAAGGTGAAGCCTCTGATACCTATTTAGGTCATATTTTATCTCTCAGACCCTTCATCCTCCCTACTTTAATTTTCTGACATAACGACCTTTGGGTTTTCAGTAATCATCAACATTAACAGAAATAAACACATCTCTCTGTGTGTAGACTGTATAATATATATGTGTCACTTTATGTATTGAATTACTGAAATAAATGATCCTCTTGTACTGAGGTAAAAAACTCAAAAAATCCTCATCATGTGCAGGTGGTCTGATGGATGTGAAGTGCTGTCCTACTAGGCCTGGTGCACATATTGAGGATTTGGTGAGTTTTTTTACCTCAGAATTTGTACAGAAGTGGTGACGTGTTTCTATTATACTTTTCTTCTGGTTGTTCCACTCCTGGTTTTGGCTACAAATTCAGGGCTGTGAAGTCGGTAAGCCACAGTTACGACTCCGACTCCTGGATTTTATCAGGTTCCGACTCCGGCTCCTTCATAAATGGCCACTTCGTAACAATAAATTTACTGTTGTAAAATATTACCATCGTGCTTATTGAGTTTCTCACCATCATATAAGTAATCCGACCACAGAGCAAAAACTATATTTATTAGAATACAATTAAAATATAGCAAATAACTTTTCTAAACTTTTCCAAACTGTAAGTAAATATGCAATAAACACTGTTATGCAGTTAATAAGAAGAAATCTATAAATTTGTCCTCAGAAATAGTATTGCCTCTGTCAGTTCCTCCTTCATGGATGCCCTCAAATCTGATCTACCGTATATACTCGTGTATAAGCCGAGTTTTTCAGCCCAAAAATTGGGCTGAAAAGTCTCCCCCTCGGCTTATACACGGGTCAATACGGTACATGGTGTGGTGGCTGTGGTGGGGGCTGTGTCCGAGGCTGGAGGAGGCGGGGGGAGGCTGCTGTATGAGCGGCCCCGTCACGTGGGGCCGCTCATTATATATGCACTGCTTCCCCCTGTCAATCAGCGGCAGGGGGAAGCAGTGCATATCTGGCCCCCAAAATGCTGCACTCGCCCCCCCTGTCTAAGGGCCCCCCTCCCCGCTGTGTAAGGCCCCCCCCCCCACTGCTGATCTTACCATCCGGTCTTCTGATCAGCGCCGGTCCTCGGTGCTCCGTCCTGCTACATCCGGATCTCCGGCCGTCGCAGGCATATGACGTCATCGTGCGACGGCCGGGGATCCCGGATGCAGCGAGGACGGAGCACAGAAGACCGGCGCTGATCAGAAGACCGGATGGTAAGATAAGCAGCAGGGGGGGCGAGTGCCAGCATTTGGGGGCTGCTGTTTACCCCTGGGGGCTGCTGTTTACCCCTGGGGGCAGCTGATACCCCTGGGGGCCCTGCTGAATACCCCTGGGGGCCCTGCTGAATACCCCTGGGGGCCCTGCTGATACCCCTGGGGGCCATGCTGATACCCCTGGGGGCCCTGCTGATACCCCTGGGGGCCTGCTGATACCCCTGGGGGCCTGCTGATACCCCTGGGGGCCTGCTGATACCCCTGGGGGCTGCTGTGTACCCCTGGGGGCTGCTGTGTACCCCTGGGGGCTGCTGTGTACCCCTGGGGCCTGCTGAATACCCCTGGGGGCCTGCTGTATACCATACTGCTGGGGCCTGTATTCCACTGGGGGGCCTGTATACCTCACTGCTGGGGGCTGTATACCTGTCCTGGTGGCTGTATACCATACTACTGGGGCCTGTATACCACACTGCTGGGGCTGTATACCTGTGCTGGAGTCCACCCTCGGCTTATACGCGAGTCAATAAGTTTTCCCAGTTTTTGGGGGCAAAAGTAGGGGGGTCGGCTTATACACAGGTCGGCTTATACAGGAGTATATACGGTAATTATTTTGAGAGCAGAGAACAACCTCTCTACATTAACTTGGATTGGTGGCAGAGCAGTAACCACTCGGGCAACATCTCTGACAATGTCAGGATACAGAGGAATCGCTTGCTGCATTGTTATTTTTGATGAACGGTCAAATTTCTCAATTTCTTTTAGTGCACATGAAAAATTCTGCTGAAATGTACTGGCTGTGTTCTTTGATTGGGATGACTCTCCTTCTATGCGGGAACGCTTTGCACGGTCCTTGTGATCCAAATACTTTTCGAAATTAAATTCTTTATCAGTTGATGATGAGGGTGAAGATGTGGCAGGACGACCAAATTCTTCTTGTTCCTCCTGACTGTTCTGCAACCCTTTCATCCTTACTGCTATTTCAAACAGAGCTTCTTTTCCTTTACTTAGCTGTTGATCATCTAGAACAGGCGTCTCAAACTCAGCTAGGTTGGTGGGCCACACATAGAAAAAAATTGATATCGGGGGCCGCATTACTGACATTTTTAGTAATTCTAGAATTTTTCGCTCAATGTAGTAATGTTCAAATCCTGATCTCCTTTTGGTAATGTCCCCACCGTGGTTCCCTTCTTGTAGTAATGTCCCCATCCTGGTCCTCATCTTGTGTAATGTTCTCATCCTGGTCTTCCCTTGTAGTAATGTCCCCATCCTGGCCCCCTTCTTGTAGTAATGTCCTCATACTGTTCCCCATCCTATATTAATGTCCCCCCTTATGGTCATTCTTGTAGTAATGTCACCATCTTGGTGCTCATCTTGTAGTAATGTCCCCATCCTGGTCCTCATCATGTAGTAATGTCCCCTTTCTAACTGTCATCTTGAAGTATTGCCCCCATCCTGGTCCTCTTCTTGTAGTAATGTCCCCATCTGGTCCTCTTGTAGTAATGTCCCCATCCGGATGCCACTTTGTAGTGATGTCCCAACCTGGTCTCTCTTCTTTTTGCATACACAAACACACAGAGTCTCTCATACACACTGACAAACACACTCATACACATATATACACTCTCATACATACTCTCACACACACACACTCATACACACCCACTCTTATACACCCACTCTTCTAAACACTCACTCTCATACACACACACACACACTCACTCATACACACACACACTCATGCATACATTCATACATACACTCATGTACACACACACACGCTCATGCACACACTCGTACACACACACACACTTTCTCATACACACAGTCACACTCTCCCTCACTCACACCTCAACGATGCCGGGATCCACTGTGCAGGGGGCCGCCACAGTGCGCTGTGTAAGGGGCCGCTGCGGTGCATAGTACTGGGGACTGCGGCTTTATTATAACTTCCTGCGGCCGCTACGACAAGCTCCGAGCCTCCTTCCCTCAACTACATCAATGGAAGCTGGAGGGCCAATCAGATCACAGACCCGCAAGTGACGTCGGTGTATGATGTCACTTGAGGATTCTGATTGGCCAACATCACTTACGAGTCTGTGATCCGATTGGCTCGCCAGCTTCCATTGATGATTCTGAGGGAAGGAGGCTCGGAGCTTGTCGTAGCGGCTGCAGGAAGTGATAATAAAGCCGCAGTCCCCAGCACACTGCACCGTGGCCGCCCCTTACACTGCGCACCGTGGCCGCCCCCTGCACAGTGGATCCCGGCGTCCTTATGTTGTCCACGGTGCCGCGGGCCGCACTGTGAAGCCCTGGGGGCCGCATGCGGCCCCCGGGCCGCATGTTTGAGACCCCTGCTCTAGAAGAATTTGATGCATTGGGTCTACATAAACAGCTGCCAAAAGAATGTTATTTTGTAATAGTAGCTCCTCTCTCCGTTTCATTGATGTAGCAATGCCACTTGCCATTAACCCTCCTCTTTGGGACAGGCGAAACATCAGGTTCTTCCACTCCTTTAAGAAAATCCCTGGAGTTAAGCCCTCTGCTTGTCATTTTTTAGTCACTGTAAATGGGTGCTCTAGCAATTTTCCCAGCTCAGTCACCTGATTCCACTGACTTTCATTTAGCGTCAGTTGAGGGTTAGCCATGTCTACAAGAAAGGTTTTCAGTTCAACCAAGCGCTGAATCATTAAGTAAGTACTGCCCCATCGTGTGGCTTGATCAATAATTGCCCCTTTTCCAGCACGTCTCTTCAAAATTGAGTCAACTTTAGGGGTTCTGGCAACAGTAGCCAATTTTCTCACCTTTCCAATCAGTGCAGTAGCATGTCCTTCTTGCAGACTGTCTCTTATAGCCAGCTGTAGCGTATGCACAACACAGCGCATGTGATGAATGAAAGAACGTATTGACACAGCTTCAACAAGATCATCTAAACCAGGGGTCTCAAACTCGGCTGGGTTGGTGGGCCGCACATAGAAAAATGTTTTTATCGGGGGCCGCATTGCTTGTAGGACTAAGGGCCACGTCACACACACAGATATCTGTGCAGAGATTGTTCGCAGATCTCTGGTTGCAGTGAAATCATGGACATATTGTTCCATTTTGTGGCCGTATATAAATGGAGCTATGTGTCCATGATTTCACTGCAACCAGAGATCTGCGAACAATATCTGTACAGATATCTGTGTGTGTGACGTGGCCTTAAGTAACATTTTTAGTAATACCAGAATTTTTTGCTCAATGTAATACTGTCCAAATCCTTATCCCCTTCTTGTAGTAATGTCCGCATCTTGGTCCCTTTCTTGTACTAATATCACCATCCTGATCCCCTTTTGTACTGATGTCTCCAACCTAGTCTACATTCTTTTTACACACACACATTCACTCACTCACAGGCACAGGCTCAGACGCACTCACAGGCACAGGCTCAGACGCACTCACAGCACAGGCTCAGACGCACTCACAGACACAGGCTCAGACGCACTCACAGGCACAGACGCACTCACAGGCACAGACGCACTCACAGGCACAGACGCACTCACAGGCACAGACGCACTCACAGGCTCAGGCGCACTCACAGGCACAGGCTCAGGCGCACTCACAGGCACAGGCTCAGGCGCACTCACAGGCACAGGCTCAGGCGCACTCACAGGCTCAGACGCACTCACAGGCACAGACGCACGCACAGGCACAGACGCACGCACAGGCACAGACGCAGGCACAGGCTCAGACGCAGGCACAGGCTCAGACGCACTCGCAGGCACAGGCTCAGACGCACTCGCAGGCACAGGCTCAGACGCACTCGCAGGCACAGGCTCAGACTCACTCGCAGGCACAGGCTCAGACTCACTCGCAGGCACAGGCTCAGACTCACTCGCAGGCACAGGCTCAGACTCACTCGCAGGCACAGGCTCAGACTCACTCGCAGGCACAGGCTCAGACTCACTCGCAGGCACAGGCGCAGACTCACTCGCAGGCACAGGCGCAGACTCACTCGCAGGCACAGGCGCAGACTCACTCGCAGGCACAGGCGCAGACTCACTCGCAGGCACAGGCGCAGACTCACTCGCAGGCACAGGCGCAGACTCACTCGCAGGCACAGGCGCAGACTCACTCGCAGGCACAGGCGCAGACTCACTCGCAGGCTCAGGCGCACTCACAGGCACAGGCGCACTCACAGGCACAGACGCACTCACAGGCACAGACGCACTCACAGGCACAGACGCACTCACAGGCACAGACGCACTCACAGGCACAGGCTCAGGCGCACTCACAGGCACAGGCTCAGGCGCACTCACAGGCACAGGCTCAGGCGCACTCACAGGCTCAGGCGCACTCACAGGCACAGACGCACGCACAGGCACAGACGCACGTACAGGCACAGACGCACGCACAGGCTCAGACGCACTCGCAGGCACAGGCTCAGACGCACTCGCAGGCACAGGCTCAGACGCACTCGCAGGCACAGGCTCAGACGCACTCGCAGGCACAGGCTCAGACGCACTCGCAGGCACAGGCTCAGACGCACTCGCAGGCACAGGCTCAGACGCACTCGCAGGCACAGGCTCAGACGCACTCACAGGCACAGGCGCACTCACAGGCACAGGCGCACTCACAGGCACAGGCGCACTCACAGCCACAGGCGCACTCACAGGCACAGGCGCACTCACAGGCTCAGGCGCACTCACAGGCTCAGGCGCACTCACAGGCTCAGGCGCACTCACAGGCTCAGACGCACTCACAGGCTCAGACGCGGACGCGCTCACAGGCTCAGACGCGGACGCGCTCACAGGCTCACACACACACTCAGGCTCACACACACACTCAGGCTCACACACACACACTCAGGCTCACACACACACACTCAGGCTCACACACACACACTCAGGCTCACACACACACACTCAGGCTCACACACACACACTCAGGCTCACACACACACACTCAGGCTCACACACACACACTCAGGCTCACACACACACACTCAGGCTCACACACACACTCAGGCTCACACACACACTCAGGCTCACACACACACTCAGGCTCACACACTCTCAGACACTCACACACATACACACACTCACATTACCTCACAGACACAGACTCTTTTGTAAAACTAACCTAGCCGGCGATCCTATGCAGGGGGCCGCCGCGATCCTGCTGTATTGTTACTTCCGGCCCCTTCACTGCCCGCTCGCTCTGCGCCGGCTATGCAAGTAACCTAGCCGGCGGTCCTGTGCGGGGGCCGCCACGATACTGCTTTATTAACACTTCCGGCCCCTTCATTGACACTTTACTGCAGCTCGCTCTGCAGCTTGCTCTGTGCCCTGCAAGTTCAATACAAGCCGCCAACCAATGAGAGGCCCGCAAGTGACATCATACGCCTCTCATTGGCTGGCGGCTTGTATTGAACTTGCAGGGCACAGAGCAAGCTGCAGAGCGAGCGGCAGTAAAGTGTCAATGAAGGGGCCGGAAGTGTTAATAAAGCAGTATCGCGGCGGCCCCCGCACAGGACCGCCGACATGATTCACTCTCCACTGTGTCGGGGCCGCACTGAGGGGCCCCAGGGGCCGCATGCGGCCCGTGGGCCGCGAGTTTGAGACCCCTGATCTAAACTATCATGTTGCTGATCATCTGAAGCAACTTCAGTTTGCTCCTCCGTTACAATACTGTGTTCCTCTATTTCACACATTTGTGTGTCTGTGGACCCAGAATGTTCTTCTAGCTGCTGGTCACCATCATTATACTCATTCATTAGCTTAATAGCACTTATCATATTTGAAGCATTGTCAGTTACGACAGAAAGAACTTGTTCTTTTTTAAGTTCATCGTCTTGCAGAACCTTTTCCACCAAGACCTGGAGAAACTCACTGGTGTGATGAGCTTTGGTGTCTTTTACTGCCAATGTTTTGGTAACTATTTCATTTTTGTCACAAACAAATCGGACATTGATGGCAAAATAGTTCACTCTGACGTGCGCAGGCATCCATTTTAAGAAACAGAAAGCGTCCCTTGAGAGTTTTTTTAAGTTCTTCCTTTTGTTTAAAAGCTTCTTCAATTACTAATTTTCTAATACTCTCTCTCTCTCTCCAGAGAAACACCAAGCTTGCGGGCCATTTCCCCATTCAGACACATAAAAGCTGGTGGTGAAAATAATGAAATAGGCACACTATCCTTTACAACAAGCTCTATGATCTGTTTTTTAAATGTATCTACTGTCATTGTCACAGTAACTTTGTCACTGACAAAATATCTTGCAACTGATGGCTGCAAAGTTCTCTGCTCCTTTGTTGGCTGGAAGAGCTGGGCACTGGTTCCTTGGTTTGGATGCAGTCTTTCTCTTCCACTGCTTTCAGTACTCCTGGATGAAAGCGCTGTAAATGTCTCTTTAGATTAGAAGCTCTGGTAGGAGCATTTTTATCTTTGCCTGAATATGCACTGATCTTGGCTTCACAGCATTTGTTGTTTTCATCTGGATCATTTGTCATACACTGACAGACATAATGTTTTCCATCTTGAGTGATGGTAAAATGTTCAAATACAGCTGATTTAATGTGATGCCTCTTTGACATTCTCAGGTTTTTAATTCTGCATTCACAATCCAAATGACAATTGTTTTTCCTAAAAAAAATTGTACAAAATTATTGCCAGGTCGTCCAACTGATATAGTCGTCAGTAATACTGTTATTATTCCTCATGTACTCACAGTTAACTGATGCAAAGTTTGTTGAAAGGACAATACTTCTTACAGTCTTCCTCTTCTGAGTAGCAGGCAGCTGTGAGATGCTTGGGAGATGAACACCTAGTATGATCTAGTCTAGACGAGGAGGAGCTTTACTACTAAGAATTTGCAACACATTTTAACTTTCAGTTTCATACATTGTAAGTAGGGGGGTTGGGGCAGCATGAGGTTAACCAAGTATAAGATTAGATAAGGGCAGTGGAGAACAGTGACACACAAGAAGTAAGAAATGTCTCTATCTCCAGCAGAACTGCTTATCACTGTTGTTCATAGTTTGATATATATGATCTATTTGAGTAACATTTATAAAATTCATATGAACGTTCAATTATGAAATATTAATACATATTTTTTACAGCTGGAGTCGGAGTCGTTACATTTCTACCGACTCCGACCAAAACTAACTGACTCCGACTACACAGCCCTGTACAAATTATGAAGTAAAACCTCACCAAATACTCAGTGTGTGCACGAGGCCTTACAGATACTGAGGTAAAAACTCACCATATACTTAGCGTGTGCACGAGGCCTTACAGATACTGAGGATAACACTCACCAAATACTCAGCGTGTGCACGAGGCCTTACATATACTGAGAACACTCACCAAATACTCAGCGTGTGCACGAGGCCTTACATATACTGAGGTAAAAACTCACCAAATACTCAGCGTGTGCACGAGGCCTTACAGATACTGAGGTAAAAACTCACCATATACTCAGCGTGTGCACGAGGCCTTACATATACTGAGGTAAAAGCTCACCAAATACTCAGCGTGTGCACGAGGCCTTACAGATACTGAGGAAAAAACTCAAATACTCAGCGTGTGCACGAGGCCTTACAAATACTGAGGTAAAAACTCACCAAATACTCAATGTGTGCACGAGGCCTTACAGATACTGAGGTAAAAACTCACCAAATACTCAGCGTGTGCACGAGGCCTCACAGATACTGAGGTGAAAACTCACCAAATACTCAGCGTGTGCACGAGGCCTTACAGATACTGAGGTAACACTCACCAAATACTCAGCGTGTGCACGAGGCCTTACAGATACTGAGGTAAAAACTCACCATATACTCAGCGTGTGCACGAGGCCTTACATATTCTGAGGTAAAAACTCACCAAATACTCAGCGTGTGCACGAGGCCTTACAAATACTGAGGTAAAAACTCACCAAATACTCAGCGTGTGCACAAGGCTTTACAGATACTGAGGTAAAAACTCACCAAATACTCAGCGTGTGCACGAGGCCTTACAAATACTGAGGTAAAAACTCACCAAATACTCAGCGTGTGCACAAGGCTTTACAGATACTGAGGTAAAAACTCACCAAATACTCAGCGTGTGCACGAGGCCTTACAGATACTGAGGTAACACTCACCAAATACTCAGCGTGTGCACGAGGCCTTACAGATACTGAGGTAAAAACTCACCATATACTCAGCGTGTGCACGAGGCCTTATAAATACTGAGGTAAAAACTCACCAATTACTCAGCGTGTGCACGAGGCCTAAGGGTACCTTTACACGCCGCTACAACAGGGTGGATACAACCCGCTACAGGCTACAAATGTAGCTTGTAGCGCCAATATAGCCCGTAGTAGCAGCGTGTGAAGACGGTAGGAGGCAACCGGCAACAGATACACCTGTTTCCGAGCACTGCTCGAAAACAGATGGCTACAAAGCCAATTGTAGCGAGCTGTATCGGCGTGTAAAGAAGCTACAGAAGGGATGTCTGGACACCCAGCGATGTAGCTGGAATGTAGCTAAGGCGTGACACAGGCTCCGGGTTACCGCGCCCCATCTGCGATCATTGGTGGAAGAAGCTGCGTTCCGATTGGCCCTTGCTGCACAGCCCTCCATCTTGGTTGAGCTGTCACTTCAGCACTACCGATACGCGCCGTATGCACGGTCATACATTAGTACAATTACTCGGGCACAAACTGAGAAATGGCCCATGATCCTTATACAGTGTGCACATTCCTTAAACACATAATGAATAATGTTGGACACAGCGGCCAAGTTTGTGTTACGGACCGGCCTTTCTTATTGAACTGCAGATGCCGTATAAGTGTTCCTTGAGTGTCTGCGCGCAACGCACACACTGATGCATGCATACCCATACCGCATTGAAGTTAAGTAGTCAGTACACAGCGCACAGGCTTGCTGTACGCAGCGCTCTGTGGGGGTTTGTTCAGTAGGTGCCGCAGAAGTGTTTCGTCCGTGTCACTGCGCGTCGGGCTACTTCAAAGGGTGCGTGACCCCGACCGCGGCCGTAATGACGTCCTTACGATAGTTTCAGTTTCACTCTGCCTGCAAGGTGCCAGCCCCTCCTCTGCACACACCATTGCAGTCATGGCGGCCGTTCACCGCGCTGCAACGTGGGGGATGGCTGAACTACTGGTCCTCATAGACCACTGTGACCGGTATGATTACTGGGGTCACCGGCACCACCGTCATCCTAGGCTGCGTAATCGCGCCACTATTCGCCGGATTCAGCGGGTTCTGCTAAATCAACTAGGGGTGGAGAGGGCCGCTAAAGCAGTCCAAAAGAAGAGTCCAAATGCCCAGGCCGCATAATCGACATCCGTGCCAGGATTGCCAGGCTGCGCAGTGAGTACTTCAGAGGGCCACACATGCTTTGTACCGTATGTAAGCACAACAAAAACACAAACATTGGTTGACAAACATTTTTGGTACAGTGAGAGCTACACCGGCATACATGCAATGGGGGACAATATAGCCAGCACATTCTAGATTGACTGCCTACACATCGGCCTTCTACTAATGTTCATGTGGCAACCAAGATGAGTCCACAGTGTTAGCTGCTCGCCACGCAATTAGCACACTAATGCCTCATACACACGCCATGCAGAATACATGAGATCATCCCCTATCTGTACTACCGCACACACATATACCAAATATTGAACTATCTATACATCTCAGAGCGTAAACGTTCTGCTGACACATGAATTATTGTTGGATCATCTCCAGATGCTGATGTTTCATCAGATGAGGCTCCCCCGCAACCGCCTGCAGGTAGGCCACCAACCCCACCGCCTCAAGACGCAGCTGGCACACCATCCCCACAAGGGAATAGCCCCTCACCAGGGCATGAGGAGGAGGATCATGATGACCCTGCGTTGCTGGAGGCAGAGGTGGCATCGCCTGCTCACCAAGATGAGGCTATGGCTCAACCTCAAAATGCGGGTGGCTTGGATGAATATGGCGGTAAGTGATTTTATTTGGATGCTTGGGGCGGAACACTAAGCAGTGTGGTGGTTTTTGGGATATCGGATAGCCAATCATTTATTACATAATGTCCTTCACCCATTGTTGCAGATGGAGAACATGCTGGAGCTGCGGGCTGGAGTGTCAGTGCCTCCCCATCAGCCACTGATAGTGAGGATGATGTTGAGGGCCAGGGTAAGGACAATATTTGTTGTGTGAACCAGACAAAAATATCAGAGGTAGTATTGTAATGTAATGATGTGTTTTTTTTCCCACACAATACAGGTGTACCCACCATGGAGGACGTGGTGAGGGCCCACCACCAGTTTGCCCACCGACTACAACGGGCCCTGCAACGTGGCATCCAGGATCTCACCCGCCTGTCTGACATGCTGGCTACCGTCCAGCAACATCAGGATGGCCAACAATGAGATGTCACTACTCCCTAAACAAAATGTGCTCCCCTGACCCCAAAATATGTTGTCCTTGTTGGACCACAAAATTCCAGACGTTGCCTGTTTGGCTTTTGATGTTTTTTTTTGTTTTGCCCCCGTTGGGCTCTTTTCTTATAGTGTCCCACTTTCGGAACTGGTGGATTGTGGGATGCCTAGGCCTTTGGCCCTTTGACCTATACTGTCCCACATTGGGACCATGAGGAGTGTGGACTGCCCAGCCCTTTGCCTTCTCTACCTATACTGTCCCACATTGGGACCATGAGGAGTGTGGACTGCCCAGCCCTTTGCCTTCTTTATCTATACTGTCCCACATTGGGACCATCAGGAGTGTGGACTGGCAGCCCTTTGCCTTCTTTACCTATACTGTCCCACATTGGGACCATCAGGAGTGTGGACTGCCCAGCCCTTTGCCTTCTTTACCTATACTGTCCCACATTGGGACCATCAGGAGTGTGGACTGCCCAGCCCTTTGCCTTCTCTACCTATACTGTCCCACATTGGGACCATGAGGAGTGTGGACTGCCCAGCCCTTTGCCTTCTTTATCTATACTGTCCCACATTGGGACCATCAGGAGTGTGGACTGGCAGCCCTTTGCCTTCTTTACCTATACTGTCCCACATTGGGACCATCAGGAGTGTGGACTGCCCAGCCCTTTGCCTTCTTTACCTATACTGTCCCACATTGGGACCATGAGGAGTGTGGACTGCCCAGCCCTTTGCCTTCTTTACCTATACTGTCCCACATTGGGACCATGAGGAGTGTGGACTGCCCAGCCCTTTGCCTTCTTTACCTATACTGTCCCACATTGGGACCATGGGGAGTGTGGACTGGCTACCCCTATGCCCTCTTTACCTATAGTGTCCCACATTGGGACCATGGGGAGTGTGGACTGGCTACCCCTATGCCCTCTTTACCTATAGTGTCCCACATTGGGACCATGGGGAGTGTGGACTGGCTACCCCTATGCCCTCTTTACCTATAGTGTCCCACATTGGGACCATGGGGAGTGTGGACTGGCTACCCCGAGCTCTAAACAGCATTCTGTGTATTTTGTCAAATGTCTGACACACATGTATGTCTTAAATACAAATTGTGTGTCACCTTATTGTATGTCCTTGAGGTCACAACACAAATGTTTGTTACACAAAGATGTACATAAGGTAACTATGTAACCCATATGACCACACCTCTTTTGGAACATTCAACCACATTTGAAAGGGACATATGGTGGTCGTGCTCTGAGGCCATGTACCCATATTTGGATGTATTGGACAACTACATTGTCACCAGAAATATTCAGCCACGCTGACCCCAAAACTCATCAACGTAAATAAACAGCCAATTGTGTGAAACGAAATAATTTAATGTGGAATAAATGGTCACAAACACAAGGGAAAAAAAAACCAGTTCGGCACACATAACAAAACCAAATGTGAACTGCAACAAAAAAAAAACACATCCATTGTGGTGAAGATGTGAAAGTCCAGACGGCCAATCAAGTGCATTGGCTACTAGTGTCCAACTCCCTCCTCCTCATCCTCTGTTGGCTCCGACAATGCCGGCTCCCCCCCCCTCTCAGGGCAGCCCCGACATGCCCGAGAGCGTCTGGATCTAAGACGACGTGTTGGGGGGGGATTAGGTGTGCGTCTCGGGGTCAGTCTTCTCACGGGGCGGGATGGGGCCGCAGGGGACAGGGGCCACATTTGGTGGGGAACAGGTGATGGAATGTGGCATCCCCATTGCAGGGCCCCATCTTCCGCAGCATCAGCGACAACGTTGTAGACCCGCTGAGCGATCTTTCTTTGGAGCGGCTCCATCCTTGACAACCTGTCGCTCATGTGGAGGGCGTAGCTCGAGATGTGGGTCCGCTGTTCACTCAGCAGTACCCGGCGGGCCCAGGTGCCCAGCTCCGTCTCTGGTGGTGCAGGACGTCGTCTTCGACGGATCCTGGAGCTGGGACCTGGGCCTGGACCCACATCACTTGCTCCGTCCTCCTGCTCAGCCGCAGATGTGCTCGGCTGAGCATCATCAGCGATAGGTTGCTCCGAAATGGAGCCGTCCTGCTCAGGGGCCTGTGGCAAAATAAAAAAAAAAATTACTAAATGAAACATCATATCTCTAAATCGGCCATAGGCCGCCAACAACCACAACCACACAGAACACAACACCAACCCAAAATGCAAACCACCAAAACACCAATGGTCATTGACCACAATACCTGTACATCTCCTGTACACTCACCTGTACCATTCCACGTACTATGATCAATACATAATTATGTGGTATTCACAGAGCCCTACACCAAAAAGGACATGTCACCACACCACCTTGATGCAGCCTCAATTCCCGGCCAGGGCCATGTGGGCCAGCTTGATGTGAGTCAAACTGTCAACAACAGCCACCCCACATACAACAAACAATACACCACATGGCCCAAAGGCAAGACACATGTATGCCTTGAACATTTAATACATGTTTCGGGCCTCATACCCCTTCCACGGACCTCAATGAGACATTGAGGTCCGTGGAAGGGGTAGGAGGGCCAAAACGGACATCCGTCATCTCTGCTGTCTGTGCAGCACCTCCCTTCCGAGGGTACCCAAATAAAGCACCTTTGAAACACGGCCGGTGAGTGCCGCTCTCTTTTTACTTTATTTCCATTATTGATGTGATATATAGTAGGTACCCAGAGGCGGTCAGCAATGCCCCACCTCGTATATACCCATATGATGACAAAATAAGCACTTCATCCAACTTAGCAGTGCCCAGTGAACTGACTTTTGTTACTATTTAATACATGTTGCTATGTCCCTCCTTGAAGACAAAACCCAGTCCTATTTACGAGATTCAGTAAATAACCCCAAAACATAAACAGAGGTTGGTGTAATTGGCAATTTGGACCAGGGCTCTGTGGATAGATTTTACATAAAAGCAGGCAAGGCCCTGCAGACACATAAAAATTAGGAAGGCAAGGTTTCCCAGGGCCACGAGCCAAATATCAGAATGGTGTGGTTGTGAAGCATGCACACAAGCACACATGTGAAGCACCCATAGTGGACCACCACCATGACACAATTACCCACCTCCTGTGGCGCAGATGAGGATTCTCCAGGGCCTACATGGGACGCAGCAATGGGGCAGTTGGACTGCGTTGCACGCGAGCTACCCTCGCCAAGGATGAAGGTGAGGAGCGGATAGTACCATAGGGTAGGTAATGGTACCTCCTCAGCTCCAGCCCCTGACCGACGGCCCTGGTAGTTGAGGTGAGCCCGCATGAACGAAGCCTGCATATTCTTGATCTTCAGGGCCACCATATGCTGGTCCCACCTCCTGCCTACCCTTGGCTCCAGCCTATTGGCCAGGGCCACAAGAGGCCTGTAGGCCTCGGCCCTCGCTGCGTGATTACGGTATTCCGGCAGCGAGGAGCGCCACAGGCACTCGTGTCGCTGATACTCCGTGAGAAGCTGGGTCTCGAATTCTACGCTACACCTCGGCATCTGTGTGTACAAACACACAAAAGCAAACAGTCAGTACACGTGGCATACAATATTTAAACATGCTTCTGGTAAATATTAACATACATGTCAAACACGTTGTTGCTTTGGCCAACATTAGAATGTTTGCCAACACGTCAGTTAGCATTTGTGCAACACTTTCTCCATGTGCCACAGGTCAAAAGGCCTAAACATGTGTTCACAGATTAAGCTCCTGACATATGTGGCCAACAACAGATGGTAGGAACAATGTTTCAAACCACACACAAACCTCTGTAAACATACCTAAACACTGAGTGGGGTAACATACCTCCAGGGGCACATCTGCACCTGCACATTGTGTGCAACATATTATCTTTTGCCTGGCCACCATGTTAAACGTTGACCATATGTCAAATGAGGTCTGCATGTGTGACATGACTGCACATGTTCCCGCTCATGGCCTAACACATCATGGGTTTACTCCAAGCAAGATGATGGACACCATACTTGTAGGCCATGAACCAACCATTCCCGCCAGCAATTGTGCCACATTGCAGGGATCAATGGGGATGGGGAGAACAGGGCCCAACCACACCTTGATATTTTGCAGTGCTAAATATCGTCAATGTAATCTACTATATAATTGTCTAAGACATTTTCGTGTCGGACCAAAAAAACGTGCCGTGGATATGTCACACTGTGACGTCACCACGGCGAAGCATTGGCCGCGTAGCGGCCAATGCGAGGCGTCAGCTGCGCGAGCAATGGCCGCGAGGCCATTGCGAGTCGCTAGCTTTAGTGCGAGCAATGGCCGCGAAGCGGCCATTGCGAGTCGCTGGCCGAAAATAGAACCAGAGGCTCGGCCACAAAGCTAGCGATTTCCCGCTCAGGTAGCGAGTCGCTAGCCTCAGCGGGAAATCGCTAGCTTTGTGGCCGAGCCTCTGGTTCTATTTTCGGCCAGCGACTCGCAATGCCCGCTTCCATAAGGATTACCGCAACCGCGTACCTGCCGCAACTCCCCCTATACTTTCAATGGGGATCTATTGCGACTCGCTGTGTAGCGCGAGCAATGGCCGCGAGGCCATTGCGAGTCGCTACACTTGCGGCGCGGTTGCGGTAATCCCCATAGAAAGTATAGGGGAACTTGCGGCAGGTACGGCAAGTGAAAATCTATTTGAAAATCTAAAAAAAAAAAAAAAATATTCTAGACACCCGATGCATTTGCATCGGGCTCACAGCTAGTATATATATATTAAGATAATGCAGCAATATAGGGACTACATGCCTATTGCCCTACAGAGAATGAGCCATGCAGATATATATTTCCAAACCAAAAACAGAAGCACTAAACATGTCCATACACACATTGCCTAAGCGGCATGTAACAGACGCATCTGCGTTATGTACAATCGCATGTCAAGGACCAAGCACGTGGGATAACTCACCGTCAGAGCAACAGAACAAGGATCACAGGACACCAGTAGCTCAATGCACATGGACGTCTGGACAAGGTGTGGTGGGCATTCGGAAAGCTTTATAGTCAGATAAACCAATCAGAGAACAAACAATTGGGCACATCATTATCGTACACCTGCGAGCAGGTATAGCGGCAGCTAATTGGTGTGGATCGCTCAATCGTGATTGGTTGGCGCTCCTTGAAAAGCTGCGCATCCCGGCAGACGTTACGCTTGCTGGCCAGAGCCATTAAGTAAGTATTCGTGGGCAGACATGGAATTAGCGGCGAGTGGGTGGGGCAGTCGCATGGTTTGCTTGGCTGACGCCAAAGACTGGTTTAGCGGACTAACCAGGGGTTTTTATTTGGAAGGGGGGGGGGGGGGATACATTAGCGTGGTGTGGTGAATATGACTTGGCATTTGGATAGGGGGTGACATATTTTCAGTGATACATTGGTGCTTTTGTTTCCATTCACCATACAGGAGAATGGCTGCTGGACTGTAGACAGTAATGTGTTACTCATGTGGACTACATCGATTACATCATACTGGTTGTGGGCAACGGACACTGGGACCAACCGGGCTAGGATCAGACATGGCTTTGAGGTGTGTCGCACCAGACATAGAACAGATGTGGAGATCACCCGTGCAAACACGTGTAACCACTTTCCACCATAATAAGTCATGTTGATTCTGGTTTGTCACATGTATGCTTACTCAGCCTGGCGTGGCCTGGTACGTAGTGGATGACTGTCGGTTATTGGGAAACTACATATGCTGTTCTGAATGGATTCAGTGACATGTTTATGCGAGATTAGTGTTGACACATGTCCCTTTGTTACTCACATAGGTCCAGATGTGTGACTTTCATCCCCTTAACTCAAGTGTTGATGGATAGGAGGCCAGGCTCATTGCGCATGTTCCATTTGGTTTGGGCCCACTACTCGGTGTTGTCCTTGCATGGCTTCCAGGATGTCTTTTGTGGCCACACAAGGGATCACATCAGCTTGCCTATAGTGTGTCATCCAAAAGAGGTGTGGCTTGATTTACATGCTGACATGTCCCCATATTGGTGTATGTACTGATGTTCTCTTTTGTAATGTACAGGTGCTGATATCGAGGATGCAGAATATCCATGACCGAAATGTTATCGTGGCTCTTGCGTTGGTGGAAGAGCAAATGTGGCTTCAGGATCGGTATTAGCAGTTGATGCGTCGCAGACAGCGGCGGCTGTGGAGCCGGGATTGGCTGCGCCGTCGGGAGACCCGGAGCCACATGCAGCTGTTGCGTGAGCTGGTGCTTAACAATCCCGATGATTACCGAAACTATCTGCGTATGTCCGAGGACTGTTACACCTTCCTATTGGAGCGTGTTGGGCCACTGATAGCGCGTCAGGACACTATAATGCGCCCATCAGTATCAGCTGCGGAGCGTTTGGCTATAACTTTGCGGTTCCTGGCTACAGGGCAGTCCATGACATCCCTCACATACATGTCACGTGTCTCCCTGCCCCTGCTGAGCCGTCTGATCCCTGAAACGTGTTGGGCCATCTGGAGAGCTCTGCAGCCATCCTACATGAAGATGCCACTGACAGCCGCAGAATGGATGGAAGTAGGCCGAGGCTTTGAAACCCGGTGGAACTTCCCCAACTGTGGCGGGGCATTGGATGGTAAGCACGTGAGGATTACCAAACCTGCCCACTCTGGCTCTTTGTTTTACAATTACAAAGGGTATTGTAGTATAATCCTCATGGCTCTAGTGGATGCCAACTATGAGTTCCTCTACGTGGACATTGGAATGAATGGCCGCAACTCAGATGGGGGGGTGTTTGCACGCAGCTCCTTGGCACAACTACTAAGGACTGGTGGCCTGAACTTGCCCTCAAATGACGAGACGACCGAACATCTCAACTTTGCGTTTGTGGCGGATGAAGCGTTCCCACTTCAGGAACACCTACTGCGGCCATATCCCCAGAGGGCCCTTACTTCTGAAAGACGCATTTTCAATTACCGGCTATCCTGGGCCCGCTGTGTGGTTGAAAATGCGTTTGGGATAATGGCGAATAGATTCCGGGTTTTTCATACGCCAATGCATATGAAACTGGAGTCTATTGACGCGGTAGTGATGGCCTGCTGTGTGGTGCATAACTTCCTGCGTCGTAGGGATAGAGCATCATACACGCCAGGAGGTTCTGTAGATAATGCAGACGCCACAACAGGGGAGCTCCGTCCAGGGTCTTGGCGTGATGACGACCATGGTGTTGCGCCACTCCAGCCGCAGAGCCATGGTCGCACTCAGCAGGAGGCCAGGGACAGTAGAGAAGCTTACTGCTCCTACTTCAATGGCTCTGGTGCAGTGAGCTGGCAGAACCAGCACATCTAGTGTGGGTGGTTCTGGAGGATGGATCACAGGTTGGCATGGTGGTAACAGCAGGGTTGCTGTGCCATGTTTTGTGTTATTATGTGTGCTTTCATTATGTGCAGAGGTTTTAGTTACCGTATATACTCGTGTATAAGCCGACTTTTTCAGCCCAAAAATTGGGCTGAAAAGTCCCCCCTCGGCTTATACACGAGTATATACATAGTGTGTGCTGAGTGTGACGGGGACGGGGGCTCTGACTGGGGGCAGGAGGGGCTGCAGTGACACCGCGCGGTCACGTGGGCCCGCCTCATTGATATGCACGCATCCCCCTGGCCATCCCCGGCAAGGGGATGCAGTGCATATTGCCGGACACAGCCCCTGGCGGCCCCCGGCAGTGGTATACAGCCCCCCCGCCTAGTACCGGGCCCCCATGCTGCGGCACAGCATACAGTAGTTCATACACTACCATCTCTCCCTGCAGCGCGCGGCTCCTCCATGTCCCAGCCGGCATCTTCCTGTAGTGTCATGTGACTGGCGCGTCCGCTCGTCACATGACACTACAGCAACAAGCCGGGCGGGAGATGGAGGAAGCGCGCGCTGCAGGAGATGGTAATGTATGAGCTACTGTATGCTGTGCCGCAGCATGGGGGCCTGGTACTAGGTGGGGAGCTGTATACCACTGCCGGGGGCCGTCGGGGACCATGTAGACCGCTGCTGAGGGGCCCTGTATATCACACTGCTGGGGGCTGCTGTATACACCACCTGTGCTGGGGGCTGCTGTATACACCACCAGTGCTGGGGGCTGCTGTATACACCACCTGTGCTGGGGGCTGCTGTATACACCACCTGTGCTGGGGGCTGCTGTATACACCACCTGTGCTGGGGGCTGCTGTATACACCACCTGTGCTGGGGGCTGCTGTATACACCACCTGTGCTGGGGGCTGCTGTATACACCACCTGTGCTGGGGGCTGCTGTATACACCACCTGTGCTGGGGGCTGCTGTATACACCACCTGTGCTGGGGGCTGCTGTATACACCTGTGCTGGGGGCTGCTGTATACCACAATTCTGGGGGCTGTATACCTGTGCTGGGGTCCACCCTCGGCTTATACGCGAGTCAATAGGTTTTCCCAGGTTTTGGGGCAAAAGTAGGGGGTCGGCTTATACACGGGTCGGCTTATACACGAGTATATACGGTAGTTAGTTAGATTAGGTTTTATTTGTGTTTTCTTGTTGCTGCACTCGTTATAATTTGTGCTCATTTTGGGATCCCAAATGTATGTTTTCACAATGTATCATGCTCTTTGAATGGCCATTGTTTTTCTTTTGTGTATGTTTTTTTTTTTTTCTCCAAGGTCTGGATTGATGAATTTAAATAAATATTTTGTCCTTGGATCAAAAATCCTCTGTGTGAGCCTGATTACTTGTGGATGGAGGGCAGTGTGATCTAGGTTTTGGTGGGGGCCAGTGATGTCATAGCCACCTATGGCTGGGATGGGCAGACAATATGTGTGGGTTGCCATGATTATTGGGAAGGTTTTTGTCCAACAGTGTATGTGACAAATGTGTGTACATAACCCTTTTGTTTTGGTGTAGGCAGAGGGTCACCTGCACACAGCACATTGATGCAGGACATAATATTATCAGGTCCTCCTCAAGGACATTGACATGTGTTACCACATATACGACCGCCATTGGGCCTCTATTCACACATTGTTAGCCAGACAATACCTCACAGGACAATTTGTACACAAAACGCACATACTGTGTGTTGTAAGCCGCTACTGTGTGTCGCACAGACGCAACTTACCGCAATCGCCACTGTCACATGCGCTTATCGTGCGTGACAAGGCAAACACTTCTACTACGCACACATAGTCCAGAAATGCTATTTTAATACACACGAGGTATGTGACTGTAAACCGCTCCAGCGTGACGCCTAATCATCCCGTTAGCTGAATACGCCACACTCCGCCATGTCACAAGCGGTTATTCCGTGCCACAGTCCGACCACTACTACGTCAGGTGTCCGCCATCCGCCCTTTGCGTCGTGCCCAATCAGAACTCTGTTGGGTTAGCCAATGGTTGTGGTTTGGGCGCGGCGTCATGGACTGTGGCACGCCTATGTGTTTTCTCTGCTGTCTTTGTTCCGCCCAGAGTACCCTGTGGTGGCTGCGTCTGAAGATGGTACGCTAAGCTACAGATGGCTACTTGTGGCACCCAGCGGTGTATCCGGGGATAGATGTCACGTAGCGTAGCGTAGCTTGTGGAGGCGTGTAAAGATGGTGCGTTGACCGTTTGCAACCGTCTGTGCGTGCTCGTGCACGTGAAGTAGCGGGTTGTATCCATCCTCCAGTAGCAGCGTGTAAAGGTACCATTACAGATACTGAGGTAAAAACTCACCAAATACTCAGCGTGTGCACGAGGCCTAACACATCAGGAGGCGCCTGGCTCCAAACTGATTCTGCAGCCGGACAACGACCCTAAACATCCGGCCAATGTCAATAAAGGACTTGTCTGGTCTTCGGGAGAAATAATTGAAGTGAAACGAGCGAGGCCTAGCCTGCCATGTCGAGACGCGACTGCACGTATATGCATCACATACTTATCACATGATCGCCTGCCTTACTGGCAGCACCAGAGAATCCTGACAGTGTGCTGTGTGCATTCGCTGTCAGGATTCAAAGGTCTACAGGAAACCTTTACTGCAGGACTAGACAACCGCTTTAAAGGTACCTTCACACACCGCAATATCGCCTGGCGATCATAAAGGCGATATGTCGCCCCAGAGCAATCGCCATGAAATTGTCTCACGGTTGCGGCGTGTGATTGGGGAATTTCGCGGCGATAAATCGCCTCTCGCCCGATTCCTAAGCAGTGCTTAGTAATCAGCCGCAATTGTGAAGGCGATATTTCCGTGTTGTGGTGTGTGACAGGGCGATAGTGATGGAAAGAGCATTACCTATGATCTCCAGTAGATGTGCCTCAGCATGCTGGAGTCCACGTCCTGTCTGAGATGATTGGTGTGGGCTACTGTGTTCCCATTGGCTGTCAGTTGGCAGCGCGCCATATTTGAAGAGCTGTCGGTTCAGCACCACACACACATCTTCTGCTACACAACCGTCCACAAACTCAGTGCAATTACGCGCACCATTCAATAGCGCAAGCTATGTTGGGCGCGTGTATGAATTTGCGCTGTGTCGAGTATAGTGTCACATGCCACCTCAGATGTTGGCCTACACATCGTAGATGGGTCCCATGGGCCACGCACTGCAATCGCCCTGTGGGTGTGAATTTGGTGACGCTGCAGGGTACATTATACTGTTCCCACTCCGCGGACGGCTACCTTGTTAGCGCCCTCAACTTTGTTTGGCGGCGCCAGTGTGCGTGGTGACATCATCATGTTTCAGTTCATCCCTGCCTGCCAGGTGCCTGCCCCTCCCCTGCACATAGGAGAAGAGTCATGGCCGCCGCACAGCACGCTGCCACATGGGGTCTGGCAATGTTAATGATACTTATAGACCCGTGTGACCGCCATGACTACTGGTGTCACCAGCGTCACCGCCTACCACGGCTGCACAAGCGCAGCATACGGAGGTGGAGGGTGGAGTCACCAGGGTGGCTGCACTAGGAGGCTTTGGGTTGTGCTTTTTTAATTTTGGGTTTGGGCACATTAGGTTGTTAGTTTTTGTTGGGTTCTGTACTGTCACATGTTTGTGTATGGCCATTATTTCGCATAATATTTGACTTTATTTGTGTGATGTTAAAAATTGTGTTTTTTATGTTGTGTGTGTTTTGCAAATACAAGAAGTCAAACTAAACAAAAAAACAACAACCTGTGTGTGTCGTTACTTTTTGATACAGGGCAGTTGCACATAGCTTTATGCTGTGCACAGAGGTATGTGATCCATTAAATGGTATAGATGGGTCCGTGCACCATTGTCTGCTATTGTCCAGTACACAGGTCCAGCCCTTTGGGCCAGACTATATTGCGCGACTGTGTGTACATGTCCATTATGATGCGTTTGGCCACATGGGAACGTCTCCACACACATGGAGAATGCAATGGTGTTTGTGCGGGTTGTAGGTATACTTCGGTACACACACACAAAACATGTGTGCACACACAGACTTCATTTCAGCCATTGCAACTCTGCCATGGCGTGGAGCAATGCTGCCACATATGTGCATAGTGTGGTTTGTATCTTACCGCCATCACCTACAGACGCACACATAGTGTAATCCACTGTACTGCACAACACTGTTCCTGTGTGACGCTTTGGCACCTCGAAAGTGTGTTGCAGGAGCCACAATTGACGGCACGAGCGTGTACTTGGTACAAACTGCGATACACAATGGCGTCATGTATTAGCCAGCCTTCCACAGCAGGCTGACAAATTGTAATGCTATTGTGTTGTCCAATGAGCGTGTATGGGGCGCAGTGTAAACCATTGTGGCACGCCTATGTCCTCGCTGCGCTGAACATGTACACCCACATTGCCTGTGCAATTGCGGCGTGTGAAGAGGCGATGGAATGAGGCAAGATTGTTTCCGCTGTAGGGGAGGCGATTTCCAGAGCGACACATCGCCTTAGCTTCAGGGCGACATTGCGGCATGTGACGGTACCCTTAGAAACATCAGCAGCGTAAAGAAGAACAAGGAGTCCTGCAGGTGCTGACCCGACCTTTCCAGAGCCCTGATCTCACATCATCCTGTCTGTCCGGGATCAAGAGGCAGAAGGATCCACACCAGCAGGGGCGTAACTACTACAGGTGCCGGGGTTGTGAGTGCACCGGGCCCTGGATCCTAGGGGGCTCCAAAAGTACATTTACCCTATTTAAAAAGACTAATGTTATTAAAGATTTGCAATAATTGGGGGCCCCATTGTAGCTTTCATATCGGAGCCCATGAGCGTCAAGTTACGCCACTGCACACAAGCCTCATACACAGACGTATATAAACTTATATTCGGCCAGATTTAGAAAAAAAAGCTAACTCACATAAGCGAGAAATACCTATAAACTGAAGGCGTTCTTAGCCAAAAATTGAAGAAATAAGGAAAATCCTTATTGATTGAATCGATTAAAAACAATAATATAAGGAATACAAATCCCTCAGGTTACTTGAACCCACATATATGCACTTAGGACACACAAAAGAGAATAAATAGTTACAGTATGAGGAGACAAAATATACAGGGATAAAGGAGAAAGTGACAGGTGTGCTGCTGTAATGATGATAAAAGTATATGGTTTTCCCAGAGTGTGATATAAGTGTGAGGCCACTAGGGGTCCTCAGAGTACAGGACAATAATGCTCTATATATAAGGGATGTGCAGGGGCTCCATATAGCAAATATCGCACCTAGTCACTATATGTGCAAATATTACACAGATCCAAATACACAAAGGGAAAGATAAATGATAGATAGGACAAAAGACCAAGAAATGCCTCCTCAGACTGACAGAAATGTCACATATATAGAATATACTTGCATCTAGCCCATATATACCGTGTTTTCCATAAAAATAAGGCGCGCCCTGAAAATAAGACACACTAGGGGGGATTTGCTGCCCTGCTGAATATAAGGCACCCACCAAAAATAAGGCATACCAGTATATTGCAGGACTGCACGCCTGCCAATCAGAAGACAGGGGCATGCAGCTGCGAGTCATCCTCCAGCCCCCCGCCATAGTCCCAGTGCCCCCCGCCATAGTCCCTGTGCCCGCTAATGTATGTATCCCGGCGCCGCTCTCATCCTTGTGCCTCTGAAGCTGTATGTGAACGGTGTCGCCGGGCTGCCAATCACAGGCTTACAGCTAACTTTAGCGCATGACGTCAGCTGGTAGCCTGTGATCAGATGCTCGGCAGCAGCCTGTGATTGGCCGCCCAGCGGCGCTATACACATATGGCTTCAGAGGCACAAGGATGAGAGTGGCGCCAAAATACATGCATCGTCAGGCACTGGGACAGCAGAGGGGGCAGGGGGCTGAAAGTGGCGCTGGAATACAGACAGACCAATGAGAAGTGTCCCTGTGGCGTGTGTATGTGTGTCCATGTGTGTGTCCATGTGTTTGTGTCTTCATGCTGATACTCATATTGGGGATGATGGGATACTGTATTGGGGGCTGCATGGGGATGAAAGGGATAATGGGGATACCACATTGGGGGCTGCAAGGGGATGACGGGGATACCGCATTGGGGGCTACAAGGGGATGACGGGGATACCGCATTGGGGGCTACAAGGGGATGACGGGGATACCGCATTGGGGGCTACAAGGGGATGACGGGGTTACCGCATTGGGGGCTGCAAGGGGATGACGGGGATACCGCATTGGGGCTGCAAGGGGATGACGGGGATACCGCATTGGGGGCTACAAGGGGATGACGGGGATACCGCATTGGGGGCTACAAGGGGATGACAGGGATACTGCATTGGGGGCTACAAGGGGATGACGGGGTTACCGCATTGGGGGCTGCAAGGGGATGACGGGGATACCGCATTGGGGGCTGCAAGGGGATGACGGGGATACCGCATTGGGGCTGCAAGGGGATGACGGGGATACCGCATTGGGGGCTGCAAGGGGATGACGGGGATACCGCATTGGGGGCTGCAAAAGGATGATGGGGATACCGCATTGGAGGTTGCAAGGGGATGATGGGGATACCGCATTGGGGGTTGCAAGGGGATGATGGGGATACCGCATTGGGGGTTGCAAGGGGATGATGGGGATACCGCATTGGAGGTTGCAAGGGGATGATGGGGATACCGCATTGGGGGTTGCAAGGGGATGATGGGGATACCGCATTGGGGGTTGCAAGGGGATGACGGGGTACCGCATTGGGGGCTGCAAGGGGATGACAAATGTTCATTTTTTTTGTTCAACAATATATGTGAATTATTTATAAAAAAAAAAAGGACACCCCTAAAAATAAAGGGATAGCGCATCTTTGTGAGCAAAGATTTATACAAGACACTGTCTTATTTTCGGGGAAACCAGGTATCTATGCAACCTATAAAACATCAAGGATTGTATCTACCCAAAAGAATGCAAAATGTACAAAAATAGACTAAATATAAATTAATAAATAATTAAACACTATTGCACAGGGCCCAGGTTTAAGGTGCAAAGAACTAAGTATGTGTCAGTGAGTCTTACTAGACCGGTTACTATGGGAGGGATAAAGAAAGTGGAGTCCAACAGCCACAGAAAGATTAAGGCTGTTACCTAATAGATCAAGTGCAGGGTAACAAGTCCCAAGAGGTGACGCAATTCACTTGGGCTTCATCTCCCATAGTCACCAGTCTGATAAGGTTCATTGCCACATACAGCTACATCTCAATGAATTAGATCATCATCATAAAGTGACTTTATGCCAGTAATTCAATACATAAAGTGACACACATATATTATAAAGAATCATTACACACGGAAGGATCTATTTCATGTGTTTATTTCTGTTCATGTTGATGATTATGGATTACAGCCAATGAAAACCCAAAGGCCATTATCTCAAAAAATTAAAGTAGGGGGGCGTGGACTGGACATGGCATGGACGGCCGCACTTGAGGAGAGCTCCTGCATCCGATCTTCCTCGCAGCCTTCATTAGCGATCACCCGCCAGACAAGGGACCCAGTTTGTGGCGGTTGCAGCTCCCTAGACCTGCGGGAATCCAGAGCTCCCCGGATGTCTGTGAAAAACGGCATTGCCAGGTTCTTTGCAGCCTCGACGGGACCCAGCAGACGTTCCATGCTCCCCGCCATGGCGGCAGGGCCCGCGTCAGCACCCGGCATACCCGGGCAAGTGCCGGGGCCCTGAGAAGCTGGGAGAACCCACTGGCCATCAGGGACATACAGCTCTGATGGTCAGAGGGCCATCAGGATAAAGCAGCCCCGACAAGAGGGGCCCATCAGACGGACATAGTGAGGGAGTGGGTGAGGGGGCCGACTCTAACCTGGTTACGGTTGTGTCGCCTCCTCAGTAAAAACACGTCGCCGGGGCCTCCTGGTGCTTGTACCCTGCTGGATGCAGCTCCTGCCGACTTCCACATTCAGCCCGGTCACATGGGCTCACGGTTATGTGATCCGGGGTCTGACATCAAAGGTCCTCAAGCTCCACAGACTATTCAGTGTGGGAATTAAGTTTAACTTTGTAGAAAAAAAGCAGATCACAGACATGGCACAAAACTAAAGTCATTTCAAATAGCAACTCTCTGCCTTGAAGAAACACTAAAAGAAATCATGAAAAAAATATGCTAGCCAGTAACGGTTAGTTTTGTAGACCAAGAAGGGAGAAAAATTATGGAATCACTCAATTCTGAGGAAAAAATGATGGAATCATGACAAATAAACAAAAGAACACTCCAATACATCACTAGTATTTTGTTGCACCACCTCTGGCTTTTATAACAGCTTGCAAACTCTGAGGCATGGACTTAATGAGTGATAAACAGTACTCATCATCAATCTGGCTCCAACTTTCTCTGATTGCTGTTGCCAGATCAGCTTTGCAGGTTGGAGCCTTGTCATGGACCATTTTCTTCAACTTCCACCAAAGATTTTCAATTGGATTGAGATCTGGACTATTTGCAGGCCATGACATTGACCTGATGTGTCTTCTTTCAAGGAATGTTTTCACAGTTTTGGCTCTATGGCAGGATGCATTATCATCTTCAAAATGATTTCATCATCCCCAAACATCCTTTCAATTGATGGGATAAGAAGTGTCCAAAATATCAATGCAAACGTGGGCATTTATTGAAGATGTAATAAAATAAAGTATTCACTGATCTCAGGGAGACCAGTTCAAGAAAACACTGCGGGCAGCCGGCTAAAGCGCTCAACACAGTGAATTCCTAGGTCCATTGCCCCATGGGAATTTAGAATATGCAAATAAAGTCTGTGGAGCCTCGTTTAGGAGTCTCAACACAGGACTAGCCAGATCTTCCTCTAGTGAAGGACCTAGCCATGATAACCACCATATTAAGTGGCCCTTTGAGTCAATATCCAGCTCATTACAAGCTTAAAAGATATGACAAGGGAATACCAAGGCCAGGTATCGATCCACAGACAGCTGTTTCGGGGTGTTGCCCCTCATCAGTGTGGAGTAGGACCCTGGCTGTGTTGAGACTCCTAAACGAGGCTCCACAGACTATTTGCATATTGAAGATGTAATGACAGCCATCTCCCCAGTGCCTTTACTTGACATGCAGCCCCATATCATCATGACTGTGGAAATTTGCATGTTTTCTTCATAAATCTCATTGGAACGGCACCAAATAAAAGTTCCAGCACCATCACCTTGCCCAATGCAGATTCGCGATTCATCACTGAATATGACTTTCATCCAGTCATCCACAGTCCACAATTGCTTTTCCTTAACCCAGTGTAACCTTGTTTTTTTCTGTTTAGGTGTTAATGATGGCTCTTGTTTAGCTTTTCTGTATGTAAATCCCATTTCCTTTAGGCGGTTTCTTACAGTTCGGTCACAAACTGTCAAGCGCTTAGATGGAGCTAACATTGCTGGATGCTGCTGTGTATGTTTGTCTTTAAAGGGAACCAACCACCTCAGATCACCCTAATACACAGTTAGTACATGTCCCTGCACCCTAAGGATACCTTTCCAGCACTGTTTTTGTGTAAAATCTTGCATTAGTATAACTCATATAAAGAGTTTATAAACTTACTAGCCTGGTGACTTCTGGGCGTATCCCTCCTTCTGTTATACTTCAGGGCTGTGCATTGCATGGCTGTGCTCCCCCTCCCTCCGTGCCTGCTGCCCTGCCCTGATAGGTGTGATCGTTATCTCCTCTGCACAGAGGGAGGGGGAGCACAGCCATGCAATGCACAGCCCTGAAGTATAACAGAAGGAGGGATACGCCCAGAAGTCACCAGGCTAGTAAGTTTATAAACTCTTTATATGAGTTATACTAATGCAAGATTTTACACAAAAACAGTGCTGGAAAGGTATCCTTAGGGTGCAGGGACATGTACTAACTGTGTATTAGGGTGATCTGAGGTGGTTGGTTCCCTTTAAGAGCTGCATGGTTGATGGTTGTGAAGGTCCTGGCTTCCTGTGTGGTGCTCCAGAACTGCATTCACCATTAGGTTCAACTGCTGGTTGAGGCGTTAATGTGTGATTCACCTGAACTCCCCTCCCTGTAGCCTTTAAGTAGCCTCTCCTTCCACCAGGTGGTGCTGCTGATAGAGTTTCACTCTATGCCTGGAAGCCGTGCTGTGCTGACCTGTGTGTTTGTGTGGCTGATGTCCTTTGGAACCAGTTATAGCAGGATAGATATTCTCTTTAGTGGTATAGTTCTACCCCACTTTCCAGAGAGATTAGATTCAATCAGTATAGCTAGATTAGTTTTAAGAGGTTAAAACTTAACATTTAATAAAAATTACTAAAAGGACTAGAATGTCCACATATACTATACACGTGACATCCCGCCGTGCCCCAAAGTGTCACAACTTAAAAAACTCTATTAGTGTACTAAGAGTTATGAGTCGTTTGAGGGTGTTATCTATGGAGCTTCTCCTGCTCCTTGATACCGTCCACCTTCAAACCTTATGGCAGTTTTAGATATGCTGGTGTAGTTTTTCACCACCTTATATCCTACTGGCACATATATCTGCACATGGAAAAGTATAAAAGCCCCCTTTCCCTATATATAGGAAAGGTCTCACCAGCTTCCTTCCATCCAAGCAAGAGACCGATTGAGTTTCTTCATTCCAGGAGGTCCTTCTACCAATGACAGCCTGGTGTTGAACTCTCAATATCATTCATCTATTACCACCATACTCCACTCCCTACGCGTTTCGGATATATTATCCTCATCAGGGATGTGTGGCTCAGTTCTTGGTGGGGTCCTAATCCTAGGTGCCCCCTGTGATGGTATATGTCTCCAGCATAGCTCAGTGGTCTGTATGTTGAAGAGGTTCTTCAACATACAGACCACTGAGCTATGCTGGAGACATATACCATCACAGGGGGCACCTAGGATTAGGACCCCACCAAGAACTGAGCCACACATCCCCTGATGAGGATAATATATCCGAAACGCGTAGGGAGTGGAGTATGGTGGTAATAGATGAATGATATTGAGAGTTCAACACCAGGCTGTCATTGGTAGAAGGACCTCCTGGAATGAAGAAACTCAATCGGTCTCTTGCTTGGATGGAAGGAAGCTGGTGAGACCTTTCCTATATATAGGGAAAGGGGGCTTTTATACTTTTCCATGTGCAGATATATGTGCCAGTAGGATATAAGGTGGTGAAAAACTACACCAGCATATCTAAAACTGCCATAAGGTTTGAAGGTGGACGGTATCAAGGAGCAGGAGAAGCTCCATAGATAACACCCTCAAACGACTCATAACTCTTAGTACACTAATAGAGTTTTTTAAGTTGTGACACTTTGGGGCACGGCGGGATGTCACGTGTATAGTATATGTGGACATTCTAGTCCTTTTAGTAATTTTTATTAAATGTTAAGTTTTAACCTCTTAAAACTAATCTAGCTATACTGATGTCCTTTGGAGTTGCTGTATCCCGATTCTGTGGAGGGAGGTGAGGGGGGAATATCGCAGGGCTGGTGGAGGAGGTTAGGGAGAGGCTGGAGGTCCGAACCTTCTTACCATCAGAGATACCTTTGGGATCAGGGTCATTCAGGGTTCCTAGACTAGTGTCAGACTAGTCTTCCCTGGTCACCCTGCCCGTAACTGCCATTCCCTCATCAGTATTCACTACACCGTGACACAGACATTGACTCCAGTTTCCTCCCATACGTTCCTCATTTGTTTTGTTGTGCATTTCCTGTTTTGCTTTAAGTTTCCAGTCTTGATGCTACAGTGTTGGCCAAAAGTATTGACACCCCTGCAATCCTGTCAGATAATACTCAGTTTCTTCCTGAAAATGATTGCAATCACAAATTCTTTGGTATTATTATCTTCATTTAATTTGTCTTCAATGAAAAAAACACAAAAAGAATTGCCCTTAAGCCAAATTGGATATAGTTCCACAAGAAACATAAAAAAGGGGGTGGACAAAAGTATTGGAGCTGTTAGAAAAATCATGTGATGCTTCTGTAATTTGTGTAATTAACAGCACCTGTAACTTACCTGTAGCACCTAACAGGTGTTGGCAATAACTAAATCACACTTGCAGCCAGTTGACATGGATTAAAGTTGACTCAACCGCTGTCCTGTGTCCTTGTGTGTATCACATTGAGCATGGAGAAAAGAAAGAAGACCAAAGAACTGTCTGAGGACTTGAGAAACCAAATTGTGAGGAAGCATGAGCAATCTCAAGGCTACAAGTCCATCTCCAAAGACCTGAATGTTCCTGTGTCTACCGTGCGCAGTGTCATCAAGAAGTGTAAAGCCCATGGCACTGTGGCTAACCTCCCTAGATTTGGACGGAAAAGAAAAATTGACAAGAAATTTCAATGCAAGATTGTGCAGATGGTGGATTAAGAACCTCGACTAACATCCAAACAAGTTCAAGCTGCCCTGCAGTCCGAGGGTACAACAGTGTCAACCCGTACTATCCATTAGTGTGTGAATGAAAAGGGACTGTATGGTAGGAGACCCAGGAAGACCCCACTTCTTACCCCGAGAAATAAAAAAGCCAGGCTGGAGTTTGCCAAAACTTACCTGAGAAAGCTTAAAACGTTTTGGAAGAATGTTCTCTGGTCAGATGAGACAAAAGTAGAGCTTTATGGGCAAAGGCATCAACATAGAGTTTACAGGAGAAGAAAAGAGGCATTCAAAGAAAAGAACACGGTCCCCACAGTCAAACATGGCGGAGGTTCCCTGATGTTTTGGGGCTGCTTTGCTGCCTCTAGCACTGGACTGCTTGACCGTGTGCATGGCATTATGAAGTCTGAAGACTACCAACACATTGTGCAGCATAATGTAGGGTCCAGTGTGAGAAAGCTGGGTCTCCCTCAGAGGTCATGGGTCTTCCAGCAGGACAATGACCCAAAACACACTTCAAAAAGCACTAGAAAATGGTTTGAGAGAAAGCACTGGAGACTTCTAAGGTGGCAGCAATGAGTTCAGACCTGAATCCAATAGATCACCTGTGGAGAGATCTAACAATGGCAGTTTGGAGAGGACGCCCTTCAAATATCAGGGACCTGGAGCAGTTTGCCAAAGAAGAATGGTCTAAAATTCCAGCAGAGCATTGTAAGAAACTCATTGATGGTTACCGGAAGCGGTTGATCGCAGTTATTTTGTCTAAAGGTTGTGCAACCAAGTATTAGGCTGAGGGTGCCAATACTTTTTTCCGGCCCATTTTTGGAGTTTTGTGTGAAATGATCAATGTTTTGCTTTTTGCTTCATTCTCTTTTGTGTTTTTTCATTGAAGACAAATTAAATGAAGATAATAATACCGAGGAATTTGTGATTGCAATCATTTTCAGGAAGAAACTGAGGATTATCTGACAGAATTGCAGGGGTGTCAATACTTTTGGCCAACACTGTATAAGCTGCTTGTTTGTCTAATTACATGTGTTATGCTGTGACCACTTCTCCCTATACTGAGATTATTTGCTGTTAATGTAATGCTATAATTAATAATTGTAAGGTACATTCATTTTCTGCATATATTATGGTGTGACCACCTCCACCTCTGTCTATACTGTGAGCGCTTTCCTGTTAAATGATGCTGACATTAGTTAATACTCTACTAACATCAGTACTCATTCACTTGCATGTGCTATGCTAAATCCACCCCCACCTGTCTATACTGTGAGTGCTGTACTGTTAAAAAAAAAAAAAAAAAAAAACAACCGCTACTCCCAATCCCCGCCCTGACTGTGACGTAGAACAGTTGACGCGACACGCCGTGCGGGATTATGTCAGGAACAGCTGACTGACGGAGGCCGCACCCCGGAAGACTCCAGACCAAACGACACGGTCTCAGCGTGACGGAACCGCCGAAACACAGCAGAGACAGGACAGGAGAGCAGCCCTGCATGGGAACGACCAACAGCAAAGCCACAGCAATATGATGGTTGTGCACCCTACAACTACTAAAAGTCAGCATTTTATTTTATTTAAACAGTAAAGCACTCACAGTATAGACAGAGGTGGAGGTGGATTTAGCATAGCACAATAGTGAATGAGTACTGATGTTAGTAGAGTATTAACTAAGGTCAGCATCATTTAACAGGAAAGCGCTCACAGTATAGACAGAGGTGGAGGTGGATTTAGCATAGCACAATACTGAATGAGTACTGATGTTAGTAGAGTATTAACTAGTGTCAGCATCATTTAACAGAAAGCGCTCACAGTATAGACAGAGGTGGAGGTGGATTATCATAGCACAATAGTGAATGAGTACTGATGCTCGTAGAGTATTAGGGTATGTGCACACTGGGCGGGTTTTCGGCGGTTTACCTGTGTAAACCGCCGTTTTGCATACATTAGTTTTATTTAAATTTATGTTAATCCAAACCGACGTTTGGATTAACATTGAAACTAATGTAACCCGCCCAAGCCTGTGCACATACCGGTGGTTACCCAGCGTCATCCGTTGCTAACCCGCAGGTTTCCCAGCGGGTTAGCAAAGAATGACCATGTTCTAAAAACCGGCCGGTTCTGCAGCGGCTGCAAGCAGAATCATGTGCTGCTTCCAGCCGCTGCAGAATCGCCGCCGAGAACCCGCTGGGCAGCCGCCGGATACCGCCCGCACATATCCGCCAGGAAGCCGGTGGACGGCGCCGGAGCTTCCTGGCGGGTCCCGCCCAGCCGCCGACGACCAACCCGCCGGTAAGTGTGAACTTACCCTTAACCAATGTCAGCATCATTTAACAGGAAAGCGCTCACAGTATAGACAGAGGTGGAGGTGGTCACACCATAATATATGCAGCTAATGAATGTACCTTACAATTATTAATGATAGCATTACATTAACAGCAAATAATCTCCGTATAGGGAGAAGTGGTCACAGCATAACATATGTAATTAGACAAACAAGCAGCACTTATAGCAATTTAATACCCAATAGGTCCAGGAAGAAACATAGGAAAAAAACATCACAGCCACAACTATTCCCATAAAAAGAAGGTCCTCAAGCTAAGAGACTTCATCTACCAGAATCAGTACGGATGATACATACAACAGAAACACTAAATGAAATGTCATTAGTTACCAATAATAATCATTATCATTATAAAGGACAGAGGGACTGTGCAACAAAAAGACCCATCTAGAAATCAAGGATCCTCTGAAAGTATTCAAGTATCACCCGCAGGTACAAAGCAAAAACTATATAAAGTGGCATCATAACAGTCATACAACACCAATAATCACCTCCCTATTCATTCCATAATAGGAACCATAAATGAGAAACTGAAAGAGGTGCCATCTCCATCCCAGTGTATTACATACAAGAACGACCACACCAAGATCACAAGATCAATCCGGATTATCAGAACCGCACCCTACACCGGCCTGAACAGGAAGCGGAAACAGATCACCTAAAAAGCCACTGAAACCATCCATCATCTCTTCAAGGGAAACACAAATAGGTAAATGCTACATAGAAAGTAAAACTATTTTTATCATTTTTTAAAGGTTTAAAATAAGTTTTTATTTACCTGTTGTACAAATATTGTTTAATAAACATCCCTACAAGGGTAAAAAGATATCACTGGTCAACAGCATTTTTGGTGCCAAAGATATTTCATTGAATTTAGGGTAACTTTGGGGTGCTGATTCTGAATATGTCATCAGTTTTGCCAGATTGGCTCAAGTTTTTGAGATTTTTCATAAAATGTGTAACAAAAAAGACGTTTTTTGCTACTTTTTTAACGAAGTCTGTTATGTTTCTTCTATGTTTTGTCAGTGTATATTCACCACAAATGTAACAGAATGAGTCTGGATCGTTAAGACAACTTCTTCTTGATGAGTTCATGCTTTTCACTGGAAAACAGACAACAACATAAAGTTAGTGCAAAAATCAAGCTATGAACAAACTTTTAGAACACTAATTAACACAAAACTATATTGAGAACTGCTCAGTTCAAGTACTAATCCAAAGAAATTAATGAGATGATGCGTCGCATTTACCAACAAGTGCTATAAATAAGATACCAAAAATCTCAAAAACTTGAGCCAATCTGGCAAAACTGATAGCATATTCAGAATCAGCACCCCAAAAATACCCCAAATTCATTAAAATATTTTGGGCACCAGAAAAAAAAAATTTTTTTTGTTGACCTGTGATTTGTCCTAGAGTCTATACCTGTAGCCATAGAAAGAAGGGGGCTGGTTTAGCGCTGAGAACCACATAAACCATACAACATCTCAAGACATCAGCCAGGAAGGTAACAAAAGTTCACATCACCCCCTTTGCCCCATTGAAAATAAAACTATTAAAAAAAATTAAAAATATACACACATTAGATATCTCCGCATTCAGAAAAGCCCGATCTATCAAGATATAAAATCAGTTATTCAGATCTGTAAACTGCATAACGGAAAAAAAGTTCCAAACTCCAAAATTGTTATTTGCTTGCAGCAACATCACAATAAGATGCAAAAACGGGCGATCAAAAGATCACATCTACCCAAAAATTGTATCATTATAAACGTCAGCTCAAGCTGCAAAAATAATCCATCACACAGCCCCAGATGCCAAAAAATGAGAACAATATGGGTCACAGAAAATGTCACAAAAGTGCAATTCTGTGTTTTAAAAACTTCTGAAATTGTTTTCACCACTTATATAACAGTAACATATTTGATATCTATGAACTCGTACTGACCCGAAGCATCATACCAACACCTCAGTGTTACCATATTGTACTGACCCGAGGCATCATATCAACACATCAGTGTTACATATTGTACTGACCCCAGACATCATACCAACACATCAGTGTTACCATATTGTACTGACCCAGACATCATACCAACCCTCATGTTACCATAAGTACTGACCCAACATCATACCGACACATCAGTGTTACCATTTGTACTGACCCGAGGCATCATACGACACCTCAGTGTTACCATATAGTACTGACCCCAGACATCATACTGACACATCAGTGTTACCATATTGTACTGACCCGAGGCATCATACGACACCTCAGTGTTACCATATAGTACTGACCCAGACATCATACTGACACATCAGTGTTACCATGTTGTACTGACCCGAGGCATCATACTGACACATCAGTGTTACCATATACGGTAGCACTGACCCAAGGCATCATAACGACACATCAGTGTTGCCATATAGTGCTGACCCAAGGCATCATACTGACACAGTGTTACCATATAGCACTGACCGAAGGCATCATACTGACACATCAGTGTTACCATATACTACTGACCCGGACATCATACTGACACATCAGTGTACCATGTTGTACTGACCCAAGGCATCATACGAACATCAGTGTTACAATATAGTACTGACCCGCGGCATCATACTGACACGTCAGTGTTACCATATAGTACTGACCCGAGGCATCATACAGACGCGTCAGTGTTACCATATACTACTGACCCGAGGCATCATCCCGACCGACACGTCAGTGTTACCATATAGTACTGACCCAAGTCATCATACCGACACATCAGTGTTACCATACAGTACTGATCCCAGACATCATACCAACACCTCAGTGTTACCATTTAGATTCTTTGATAGGAGTTGATCCAGGGAATTAGTCTGATTGCCGTATCTGGAGTCAGGAAGGAATTTTTTCCCCCAATGTGGAACTTAGTGTTGCCACATGGGTTTTTTTTTGCCTTCCTCTGGATCAACATGTTAGGCTATGGGTTGAACTAGATGGACTTAAAGTCTTCCTTCAACCTTAAAAACTATGTTACTATGTTACCATATAGTACTGACCCCAGACATCATACTGACACCTCAGTGTTACCATATAGTACTGACCCCAGACATCATACTGACATGTCAGTGTTACCATATAGTACTGACCCCAGACATCATACCGATACCTCAGTGTTATCATATAGTACTGACCCGAGGCATCATACAGACACCTCAGTGTTACCATATAGTACTGACCCCAGACATCATACCGACACCTCAGTGTTACCATATAGTACTGACCCCAGACATCATACCAACATCTCAGTGTTACTATATAGCACTGACCCCAGACATCATACTGACACCTCAGTGTTACCATATAGTACTGACCCCAGACATCATACAGACACCTCAGTGTTACCATATAGTACTGACCCGAGGCATCATACCAACACATCAGTGTTACCATATAGTACTGACCCCAGACATCATACCGACACCTCAGTGTTACCATATAGTACTGACCCGAGGCATCATACCGACACCTCAGTGTTACCATATAGTACTGACCCGAGGCATCATACCAATACATCAGTGTTACCATATAGTGAACACGGTGAATAAAAAAAACAAAAAACAAATGTGTAATTGCATTTTTTTTTGCACATTTGAAGTTTTTTTTCCCATTTTCTTGTACACTATATCGTAAAATAAAAGATTTAATTCAAAAGTACATCTCGTCCCACAAAAAATAAGCCCTCATATGTCTACAAAGACAGAAAAATGAAAAAGTTATGGGTCTTGGAAGAAGGGGAGGAAAGAATGGAAAATCGCCCAGGAGTGAAGGGGTTAAATCATGGTGACATCATCACTTACCATATATGGCATATCTACCGTATGACCATATATGGAATAGAACCCAGTGATGTCACAATGGGCTGTTGACAATAACATTCCGTCTGCAGTCAGAGCTCATTCTTCACAGATCTCACTCCTTAGTGGATCTCTCCAGAATTGCTCCTGTGGATCCGCCATTTCCTCATCAATTAGTGGATTTTTCTGAACATTATCGACCTTATCTATTGTGGACAACAATTTACTGACCGCTGCTCACCACAAAGGAGGCGTCTACTGAGTCTGGAGGTAATTGACTAACATTATTAACATTACTAAACTCTTAAAGGGGTTGTGCCACGACACACTGGTTTTATTAAAAACTCATACATATGTATGAATGTTCTCAGGAAATGAATGCAGTGACTTGAATAAAAAAGAGCTTCTTCTAGGACTTATTATTTACTTGTGATCCCATCACAGCACTGAACAGGAGAGATTGTGGGAGGGGTTCAAACATAACCAGGACATCAACTGCCGCATTACTGCATCTACATTATCCCTCCACAGTGTTATGTGGAAATAGTCCCTCACTACATTCCAGCTTCACAGGAGTCGCCATTACTATTGTACTAATGGTAATGTGCTCATTTTACCCACTCACAAAACACTATGAAGGTCATCTGCTGAGGATCGAGTGAGGGGTTTTACCTCAGGATTTGTTCTACTTCTTGTTTGGAAACACATCACCACGTCAGTATTTATCACCCACTCCTGGTACAAGTACTGAGGTAACAAATCACCAAATACTCAGCGTGTGCACGAGGCCTTACAGATACTGAGGTAAAACTCACCAATACTCAGCGTGTGCACGAGACCTTACAGATACTGAGGTAACAAATCACCAAATACTCAGTGTGTGCACGAGGCCTTACAGATACTGAGGTAAAACTCACCAAATACTCAGCGTGTGCACGAGGCCTTACATATACTGAGGTAAAAAGTCACCAAATACTCAGTGTGTGCACGAGGCCTTACAGATACTGAGGTAATAACTCACCAAATACTCAGCGTGTGCACGAGGCCTTACAGATACTGAAGTAAAAACTCACCAAATACTCAGTTTGTGCACGAGGCCTTACAGATACTGAGGTAACAACTCAAATACTCAGTGTGTGCACGAGGCCTTACAGATACTGAGGTAAAAAGTCACCAAATACTCAGTTTGTGCACGAGGCCTTACATATACTGAGGTAACAAATCACCAAATACTCAGTGTGTGCACGAGGCCTTACAGATACTGAGGTAAAACTCACCAAATACTCAGCGTGTGCACGAGACCTTACAGATACTGAGGTAACAAATCACCAAATACTCAGTTTGTGCACGAGGCCTTACATATACTGAGGTAACAAATCACCAAATACTCAGCGTGTGCACGAGGCCTTACAGATACTGAGGTAAAAACTCACCAAATACTCAGTTTGTGCACAAGGCCTTACATATACTGAGGTAACAAATCACCAAATACTCAGTGTGTGCACGAGGCCTTACATATACTGAGGTAAAAAGTCACCAAATACTCAGTGTGTGCACGAGGCCTTACAGATACTGAGGTAATAACTCACCAAATACTCAGCGTGTGCACGAGGCCTTACAGATACTGAAGTAAAAACTCACCAAATACTCAGTTTGTGCACGAGGCCTTACAGATACTGAGGTAACAACTCAAATACTCAGTGTGTGCACGAGGCCTTACAGATACTGAGGTAAAAAGTCACCAAATACTCAGTGTGTGCACGAGGCCTTACATATACTAAGGTAAAAACTCACCAAATACTCAGTTTGTGCACGAGGCCTTACAGATACTGAGGTAACAACTCACCAAATACTCAGTGTGTGCACGAGGCCTTACAGATACTGAGGTAAAAAGTCACCAAATACTCAGTTTGTGCACGAGGCCTTACATATACTGAGGTAACAAATCACCAAATACTCAGCGTGTGCACGAGGCCTTACAGATACTGAGGTAAAAACTCACCAAATACTCAGTTTGTGCACAAGGCCTTACATATACTGAGGTAACAAATCACCAAATACTCAGTGTGAAGGAAGACTAAGGTCCTGTGCACATGGGATTTGGTGAGACTTTTACCTCAGTATTTGTACCAGCAGTGGGTGATAATACAGGAGGGGGGACCTGTTTCTATTATATTTCTCCTCTGATTATTCCACTCCTGGTTTTGGCTACAAATTCTGAGGTAAAAAACTCTCCAAATACTCAGTGTGTGCACGAGGCCTTACAAATACTGAGTGTGTGCATAATTCATTACTGAGGTAAATAAATAATTCTTTTACTGAGGCAAAACTCACCAAGTATTAAACATGTGTACATGACCTAGCAAATACTGAGGTAAAACTCACCAAATACTGAACATGTGCACATGACCTAGCAAATACTGAGATAAAAAACTGAACAAGGTCTTCCAGATACTGAGGTAAAAATATCCCCAAATACTCAGTGTGTGCACGAGGACTTCCAAATACTGAGGTAAAAACTCACCAAATACTCAGCGTGTGCACGAGGACTTCCAAATACTGAGGTAAAAAACTCACCAAATACTCAGCGTGTGCACGAGGCCTTACAGATACTGAGGTAAAAACTCACCAAATACTCAGTGTGTGCACGAGGCCTTACAAATACTGAGGAAAAACCACACCAAATACTCAGTGTGTGCACGAGGCCTTACAGATACTGAGGTAAAAACCTCACCAAATACTCAGCGTGTGCACGAGGCCTTACAGATACTGAGGTAAAACCTCACCAAATACTCAGTGTGTGCATGAGGCCTTACAGATACTGAGGTAAAACTCACCAAATACTCAGCGTGTGCACGAGGCCTTACAGATACTGAGGTAAAAAATACCAAATACTCAGCGTGTGCACGAGGCCTTATATATACTGAGGTAACAGCTCACCAAATACCCAGTGTGTGCATGAGGCCTTACATATACTGAGGTAAATACTCACCATATACTCAGCGGGTGCACGAGGACTTCCAAATACTGAGGTAAAAACTCACCAAATACTCAGCGGGTGCACGAGACCTTACAGATACTGAGGTAACAACTCACCAAATACTCAGCGTGTGCACGAGGCCTTACAGATACTGAGGTAAAAACTCACCAAATACTCAGCGTGTGCACGAGGCCTTACAGATACTGAGGTAAAAACTCACCAAATACTCAGCGGGTGCACGAGACCTTACAGATACTGAGGTAACAACTCACCAAATACTCAGCGTGTGCTTGTGGTCTAACTTCTTGTCATCATGTGTATGTATAGGATATGCTGAGATTCAAATTTGACAAATCTGTTATGTAAAATTGGTTCATATTAAAGTTATACAATGCAAATTGAATGTACCCTAGTATGCCCTGGAGGTTATCCAGTTAGAGAGAGATTTTTTGGCTTGCTTTATTCAGTATTGCAACTGCTGGTGGGGAAAAGTTCTCTGACCAAACTGTGCACTATGTCTTCAATGCACATATCATGACATGAATCACCTATCAGCGCTTCTAGGGGAATGTTAGCAGGTTTAGCACAGGCCTTCCCCCACTAGAACCAATAGCACTGAGTGAAGCAGGCCAAAGTATGAGTGTAGGATGGAGTAAGTGAAAATGAAGAACTGTTGAGGATTGTTACACACCTAGAAATCAAGGGACCCCAAGACAGAAGACAGAAATGTGTCCCCACCCAAATAAGAAATAAAGCAATAGTTTGCGTTGCCATAGGTCCAGCCACAGAGAGGTGTTTGTCTCAGTTTTTAAAGACAGGGAGAGGGGCATATTTTGTTGTGCTTGCAAAGTGATTTTGTTGTTATTGAACACCCTTACTATTTTTATTTACAACAATATTACTTTGATAGCCCCCATGAAGAACGATGCCAACAAAAATTCCCCCAAATCAGTATAATGCACCCACAGTGAATTACTCCACAGTATCCTCCACACATAATGTGTCTGAAAAGTCCTAATTGCGCTTTCCCCCTCCAAAAAGAAAATCTATCTATTATATAAAAGCCGGAGGCCACTTCCGGAGAACCCGAAGGGTTACTTCCGTGACGGCCTCCGACCATGCTGCTGACGTCACAGTGCAGTGTAGCCGCGCGGAACTTTCCGTGCAGCTACAGGCACCAGCGTTTCAACGTTCCGCTCGCCCCTCACTACTGTCTCACCAAACACACACACAGCCTCTCACTACAGTCCTCCCAAACACACACACACACCATCCCAACCACATCACACATACACACTCACACACCCACACAAACACACACACACACACACACAACTCCAGTATACTTACCCCGCCGCCATCCCGCTGCACCGCTCCCATGGCTCCGCCACATCGCGGGGTCTCCCGCCATGGCTCGCCACATCTCGGGGCTCCCGCCATGGCTCCGCCCACATCGCGGGACTCCCGCCTTGCTCCGCCACTCGCAAAACTCCCGCCTTGGCTCCGCCCACCTCGCGATACTCCCGCCTTGGCTCCGCCACCTCACGAGACTCCGCCTGGCTCCGCCCACCTCTCGGGACTCCCGCCTTGGCTCCGCCCACCTAGCCTGCCTGACCACAGACTGCCGTCCTCTGCTGACCACAGAGCCTCCTCCTGCGCTGACCACTCGACACAGAGCCTCCTTCCTTCGCTGACCACGACCCCGGCCTCTGCTGACCACAGACCCCCCGGCCTCTGCTGACCAAGACCCCGGCCTCTGTGACCACAGACCCGCCGGCCTCTGCTGACCACAGACCCGCCGGCCTCTGCTGACCACAGAGCCTCCGTCCTGGCTCACCACTCTGCCTCCGTCCTGCGCTCACCACTCTGCCTCCGTCCTGCGCTCACCACTCTGCCTCCAGTCTGCGCTCACCACTCTGCCTCCGTCCTGCGCTCACCACTCTGCTCCTTCCTGCGCTCACACTCTGCTCCTTCCTGCGCTCACCACTCTGCCTCCTTCCTGCGCTCACCACCTGCCTCCTTCCTGCGCTCACCACTCTGCCTCCTTTCTGCTCTGACCACAGAGCCGCCGTCCTCTGCTGACCACAGAGCCGCCGTCCTCTGCTGACCACAGAGCCGCCGTCCTCTGCTGACCACAGAGCCGCCGTCCTCTGCTGACCACAGAGCCGCCGTCCTCTGCTGACCACAGAGCCGCCGTCCTGCGCTCACCACCTGACTCCTTCCTGCGCTCACCACTCTGCCTCCTTCCTGCGCTCACCACTCTGCCTCCTTCCTGCGCTGACCACAGAGCCGCCGTCCTCTGCTGACCACAGAGCCGCCGTCCTGCACTCACCACTCTGCCTCCTTCCTGCGCTCACCACTCTGCCTCCTTCCTGCGCTCACCACTCTGCCTCCTTCCTGCTCTGACCACAGAGCCGCCGTCCTCTGCTCTGACCACAGAGCCGCCGTCCTCTGCTCTGACCACAGAGCCGCCGTCCTCTGCTGACCACAGATCCCCCTCCTCTGCTGACCACAGAGCCCCCGTCCTCTGCTGACCACAGAGCCCCCGTCCTCTGCTGACCACAGAGCCCCGTCCTCTGCTGACCACAGAGCCCCGTCCTCTGCTGACCACAGAGCCCCCGTCCTCTGCTGACCACAGAGCCCCGTCCTCTGCTGACCACAGAGCCCCCGTCCTCTGCTGACCACAGAGCCCCCGTCCTCTGCTGACCACAGAGCCCCGTCCTCTGCTGACCACAGAGCCCCCGTCCTCTGCTGACCACAGAGCCCCCGTCCTCTGCTGACCACAGAGCCCCCGTCCTCTGCTGACCACAGAGCCCCGTCCTCTGCTGACCACAGAGCCCCCGTCCTCTGCTGACCACAGAGCCCCGTCCTCTGCTGACCACAGAGCCCCGTCCTCTGCTGACCACAGAGCCCCCGTCCTCTGCTGACCACAGAGCCCCCGTCCTCTGCTGACCACAGAGCCCCCGTCCTCTGCTGACCACAGAGCCCCCGTCCTCTGCTGACCACAGAGCCCCGTCCTCTGCTGACCACAGAGCCCCGTCCTCTGCTGACCACAGAGCCCCCGTCCTCTGCTGACCACAGAGCCCCCGTCCTCTGCTGACCACAGAGCCCCGTCCTCTGCTGACCACAGAGCCCCCGTCCTCTGCTGACCACAGAGCCCCCGTCCTCTGCTGACCACAGAGCCCCCGTCCTCTGCTGACCACAGAGCCCCCGTCCTCTGCTGACCACAGAGCCCCCGTCCTCTGCTGACCACAGAGCCCCCGTCCTCTGCTGACCACAGAGCCCCCGTCCTCTGCTGACCACAGAGCCCCCGTCCTCTGCTGACCACAGAGCCCCCGTCCTCTGCTGACCACAGAGCCCCCGTCCTCTGCTGACCACAGAGCCCCGTCCTCTGCTGACCACAGAGCCCCCGTCCCTCTGCTGACCACAGAGCCCCCGTCCTCTGCTGACCACAGAGCCCCCGTCCTCTGCTGACCACAGAGCCCCCGTCCTCTGCTGACCACAGAGCCCCCGTCCTCTGCTGACCACAGAGCCCCCGTCCTCTGCTGACCACAGAGCCCCCGTCCTCTGCTGACCACAGAGCCCCCGTCCTCTGCTGACCACAGAGCCCCCGTCCTCTGCTGACCACAGAGCCCCCGTCCTCTGCTGACCACAGAGCCCCCGTCCTCTGCTGACCACAGAGCCCCCGTCCTCTGCTGACCACAGAGCCCCCGTCCTCTGCTGACCACAGAGCCCCCGTCCTCTGCTGACCACAGAGCCGCCGTCCTCTGCTGACCACAGAGCCGCCGTCCTCTGCTGACCACAGAGCCGCCGTCCTCTGCTGACCACAGAGCCGCCGTCCTACGCTCACCACTCTGCCTCCTTCCTGCTCTTACCACTCTGCCTCCTTCCTGCGCTGACCACTCTGCCTCCTTCCTGCGCTGACCACAGAGCCGCGTCCTCTGCTGACCACAGAGCCGCCGTACTCTGCTGACCACAGAGCCGCCGTATACATGGCAACCACTGAGCCACCGTATACAGTGCTAACCACTGAGCCACCATTATACAGTGCTAACCACATGAGCCGCCGATACATGCTACCACTGAGCCACCTATCGTGCTAACCACTGAGCCACCTTAGTGCAACCACTGAGCCACCGTATACAGTGCTAACCACTGAGCCACCTACGTGCTAACCACTGAGCCACCGTACAGTGCTAACCACTGAGCCACCATATACAGTGCTAACCACTGAGCCACCATATACAGTGCTAACCACTGAGCCCCATATACAGTGCTAACCACTGAGCCACCATACAGTGCTAAACCACTGAGCCACCATATACAGTGCTAACCACTGAGCCACCATATACAGTGCTAACCACTGAGCCACCATATACATGCTAACCACTGAGCCACCATATACAGTGCTAACACACTGATCCACATATACAGTGCTAACACTGACCACTTATTACAGTGCTAACCACTAGCCATCATATACAGTGCTAACCACTGAGCCACCATATACAGTGCTAACCACTGATCCACTATATACAGTGCTAACCACTCAGCCATCATATACAGTGCTAACCACTGAGCCACATATACAGTGCTAACCACTGAGCCACCATATACAGTGCTAACCACTGAGCCACCATATACAGTGCTAACCACTGAGCCACCATATACAGTGCTAACCACTGAGCCACCATTACAGTGCTAACCACTGAGCCACCATATACAGTGCTAACCACTGAGCCACCATATACAGTGCTAACCACTGAGCCACCATACAGTGCTAACCACTGAGCCACCTATACAGTGCTAACACTGAGCCACCTATACAGTGCTAACCACTGAGCCCCCGTATACAGTGCTAACCACTGAGCCACCATATACAGTGCTAACCACTGAGCCACCATTACAGTGCTAACCACTGAGCCACCATATACAGTGCTAACCACTGAGCCACCATATACAGTGCTAACCACTGAGCCACCATATACAGTGCTAACCACTGAGCCACCATATACAGTGCTAACCACTGAGCCACCATATACAGTGCTAACCACTGAGCCACCATATACAGTGCTAACCACTGAGCCACCATATACAGTGCTAACACTGAGCCACCATACAGTGCTAACCACTGAGCCACCGTATACAGTGCTAACCACTGAGCCACCGTATACAGTGCTAACCACTGAGCCACCATACAGTGCTAACCACTGAGCCACCATATACAGTGCTAACCACTGAGCCACCATATACAGTGCTAACCACTGAGCCACCATATACAGTGCTAACCACTGAGCCACCATATACAGTGCTAACCACTGAGCCACCATATACAGTGCTAACCACTGAGCCACCATATACAGTGCTAACCACTGAGCCACCATATACAGTGCTAACCACTGAGCCACCATATACAGTGCTAACCACTGAGCCACCATATACATGCTAACACTGAGCCACCATACAGTGCTAACCACTGAGCCACCATATACAGTGCTAACCACTGAGCCACCATATACAGTGCTAACCACTGAGCCACCATATACAGTGCTAACCACTGAGCCACCATATACAGTGCTAACCACTGAACCACCATACAATGCTAACCACTGAGCCACCATATACAGTGCTAACACTGAGCCACCATATACAGTGCTAACCACTGAGCCACCATATACAGTGCTAACCACTGAGCCACCATATACAGTGCTAACCACTGAGCCACCGTATAACTGTGCTAACCACTGAGCCACCGTATACAGTGCTAACCACTGAGCCACCAAAACAGTGCTAACCACTGAGCCACCATATACAGTGCTAACCACTGAGCCACCATATACTTTGCTAACCACTGAGCCACCGTATACTTGCTACCACTGAGCCACCTGTATACACACAATTCATTTCACCGCACTCCCCTAACTATTAGTAAATAAACTATATATGGATTCTAGACTACCCGATTCTTTAGAATCGGGCCGCCATCTAGTATATATATATATATATATATATTTTACAGGGGCTGCTGGATGCATAAATCTAATATATAAAGCTGAGTGTATGTATTTATCATATATAGCCCCCGCCCCCATATATAGCCCCGCCCATAAAAATATATATATCTGTATATATATATATCCACAAGTAGATAGAAAGATAAGCGGCACTCACCATAAGCTGAAAATGTCCTTTATTTCATCTTAGAGCATCTGCAGAGATGAATACAGCGGGGAGAGGGGGTGAGGGTCGGCGGACGACGGCTCGCTGTTTCGCGGCTCCTGCGCTTCAACGGGTCCAGAAAAATAGATCACAATTTTAGTGGTATTAGACTATGTGCCCACAGTGCAGATTTTGACGTGTATATGGTGCTTATACGCAGCAGACGTGCACTCAATTTGCAGTAGCGTGTTTTGTCACTGAGTCTATGGGTTCAGAGAAGACTTGCAATGTTGCGTTTATTTTTCACCCCGGGTACGCTGCATATTTTTGTGTGGGAAAATCTGCAGAATTTCAATTTTTCATGCAAGATATGCTGCAGATTTTAACACAAATACGCAGACTGAGACACAAAGCAGTGCAAAAAGCACCAAATGCATAGATAATAATACAAATAGTTTCAGAGGTTCATATACAAACAGTCATAAGTAAGAATTATAAATAATAAAATAAAGCAAAAAAAAAAAAAAAAAAGACCATGCTCATAAGAGCTTACAATCTACAATGAGGTGGGGGGTGACAGAGCACAGGGAATTATTTACAATGATGATCTGACCATCTTGAAAAAATGGGGGTTGATAAAGGCTGCATGAGTCATCACCAGCCAATCTGTGTAGAGCTTTTGTGTTTGGTGAAGTTTGACAGAGTTATGTTCAGAGAAAAAGTGATGGGCTATATATAAAGGACTTCAATTAGGGGGTGGTAATAGACTGCCTTAAAAAGAAGTGTTTTTAGGGAGAACCTAAAACTGTGTAAGTTGTGGATGTTCCTAATTTCTTGAGGTAGAGCATTCCAGAAAATTGGGGCAACTTGGGAGAAGTCTTGGAGCCGTGAGTGGGAGGTTCGCCTTAGTGGGGATGTTAGTCAAAGGACGCTTGTAGAATGTAGAGAACGGGTGGGGTGATAGACAGAGATGAGGGAGGAGATGTTGGGGGGTGCTGCACTGTGAAGAGTTTTGTGGGTGAGAACAAGCAATTTATGGATCCTATAATGTATGAGCAGGCAGTGCAATGACTGGCACAGAGCAGAAGCATCCGAGTAACAATTTAGCCTTTTTCAAGGAAGAGGGGAAGATACTAGAGCAGAGGGAAAGATTGATGATTTTGGTAAGGTGACCAGTGACAACCGGAGAGAGAGACTGGAGTAGGTGTGAGGGGATGGGGTCAGTGGTGCATGTAGTAGGACGAGAGGAAGAGAGATACCTGCAGACTTGTTCTCTGACTGGGTCAATGTGGAGAGTGAGCCAGAGGGGATGTGGGAAGAATGAGAGTAGCAGCACTTGGAGGTTGGAAGCAGATTCCCTGGCCAATGTTTTCTATTTTTTCTGTAAAGTAAGAAGTCAGATCATCAGCACAGAGGTCAATGATCGGGTCCTGCACCTTAGGACTGAGAAGGGAGCGAAAGGTGTCAGGTTTTATTTTCAGATTGTTGGATAGTAAGGTGGTAAGGGTGGTGAAGTAAGTCTGTTTGGGGGGGATGAAGGGCAGAGCTGTAGGCTGTTAAAGGGATCCTATCACCTCCAAAACGCCTCCTAAACTACCAAAACATGTCACTGCAGCATCCTATCACTAATCTCACACTTCTTTTGTTTCCTAAAAGCATCCTGTGAAAGTGCATAAAAACGTTTTAATACTTACTCATTAGTGATTATAATTAGCAGGGGCTATATTCTTTAGCCCTTAGGGCGTGTTGTTTTGCAGCCTGAATGATCCACCCTCTCTCTCTCTGTGCTGCTTTGCTTGTGCAGGCTTTGCCCTCCCCCTCTCTGTCACTCACAGAATGCAAATCATTAATCTTGCCTTCAGCTGCACATCACGGCAGAAGCTGCAGAGATTAGCTGGATCATTCAGGCTGCAAAACAACATTTTTTTTTGCATAACAACAGCATTCCTTGTGCATCCCTTTTTAAAGGGAATCTGTCAGGTCAAAAATCCATATGTAACTGCGATCGTTTTCTAATTCCTTCCTCTAAGCTTGCTTTATTGATGCATTTCTTTATTTTATTTATATTTCCCTCCTATCCTTTGTAAAATGCAAAGAACGAGATGTATTCCATCTGTCATTCACTGAGTTCTCTGCTGTCCACTCCCAATAGGATGAATATTGATGTCACATATTCACATCACAGCACTGCATAGGAGATCAGTAGGAATCACTCATATCGGGGTGGAGGGGCTGTATGCTCCACACTGTTCTCTTTGTTTGCAGCAAAAGAAGAGGTCTAATAAAAAACAGAATCTGTCACAGGACAGTAGGAACACCTACTTAGAGAGACAAATGGAGTGGATATCTTATCTAGATCAGGTATGGCAGATGTGTGCCTGTAATCTCTCCCGCCCTCAGTCCAATGAAACTGAAACTAGACAGTGAGAGCAGAGGAAGGAGGGAGCTGCCTGAGAAGGAATGAGTAAAGGTACCGTTACATGGGCCAACATCGTTATCAACATTGTTCAAAAGTGACGTTTTGAACGATGTTGAAACAACATCGTTGTGTCGTTGCGTGTAAACGCACGATTCAACAATAAAAGTTGTTCAAGTCGGAGTTGACAGGTTTGCCTGCATGCAGGCAAACCTCTCAACTCCGACTTGAACAACCTGCGGCATCGTGCCGTGTGACACCGCAATAGCGATGTCACGGCCAATCCAGCCTATAACGCAGCATTGCTGTTGATCGCTCACTGGGTTCATCCCAGCCAGCGAGCGATTGCTCCGCCCGCATCACTGCGGCATCACTGGCAACATTGTGCCATGTGACAGCCAGCAGGCGATGTCGGAATTGAGCGCGCACCAGCGTCATCGCTTCAGACATCGCCTGCAATATCGTACCGTGTAGCGGTACCTTAAACAATGAACTAGCCTGACTATTCCTCAGTGAAAGTAATGGACAAAACTAATGCACCAGCTGCCTGCAGGGTGGAAAAATGCTTACAGCAATATTTTATTGAAATATTTTTCTTTACGTGAATACAACCTTAGAAAATAATCTTGCATTGTGGGTTGAAGATAATTGTAAGATGACAGAGCACTGATGCACTGGTAAACCACCCGTCAATAAGTGCCGGGACATGGTTACAGCCGCAGCCTACTAAGTGGTGACTGAAGCTGTGCCTCTATGAATTAAAGCAGAAGCTGCTGAGAGCAATAAAGTGCATTTATGCTGCGCTATCAGTGTGGCGACCACACGGATTCATGATGCTAATAACCTACACATTAACCCCATATGTGCAGCTTAACAGCGTTTTTATACATGAAAGTATCCCTTTAAAAAACAGTTTAGGGCTAGAAAACATTTTGCAATTTACATATTAATGACAGCAAGCTAAAGTTTGGTTTTTCATTTTAACATTTACCGTATTTTTCGCTTTATAAGACGCACTTTTGTTCCCCAAAATTTTGGGGGAAAGTGGGGGGTGCGTCTTATAAAGTGAACCTAGTAGCTGTGCTGAATTGGAGGTGGAAGGTGGGGGGGAGCTGTGGTGTCTGGGGGCTTTCAGGAGGCTGGAGGAGGCTGCAGCAGCGGTCACGTGGGGCCGCTCATTAACTCCTGTGATATGGGCTGCTCCCGCTGTCAATCACCAGCGGGAGCAGCCCATATCACAGGAGTGTATGGAGCGGACCCGCAGCTCAGCGGCTGCAGCCACATGTGAACTCCCCATTAGCAGCCCCAGCGCGTTATCTGCCTCAGCCATTGTGTCCTGCTGGCCTCCATAGCCACCACGGTAAGCTTCTCTTTGTCCCCGCCGCAGCCGGACATGTGTCCCGGGGCCGTTTGTAAGAGGACAGATGAGGGAGTGGGTGAGGGGGCCGACTCTAACCTGGTTAAGGTTGTTTCGCCTCCTCAGTAAAAACACGTCGCCGGGGCCTCCTGGTGCTTGTACCCTGCTGGATGCAGCTCCTGCCGACTTCCACAGATCCACCCACTCATAGAGAAAGCCTGTGAGTCCTACTCCCTCCACCCACTCATAGAGAAAGCCTGTGAGTCCTGCTCCCTCCACCCTCTCATAGAGAAAGCCTGTGAGTCCTGCTCCCTCCACCCACTCATAGAGAAAGCCTGTGAGTCCTGCTCCCTCCACCCACTCATAGAGAAAGCCTGCGAGTCCTGCTCCCTCCACCCACTCATAGAGAAAGCCTGCGAGTCCTGCTCCCTCCACCCACTCATAGAGAAAGCCTGCGAGTCCTGCTCCATCCACCCACTCAGAGAAAGCCTGTGAGTCCTGCTCTCCCCTCAAGAACCCCTCATCCAAGATAGAAAGCCTGTGAGTCCTGCTCCATCCACCCACTGATAGAGAAAGATGATAGAGATAGAGATATTTCACTGTGGCCTTTTTCCGCCGTGCCCCTCTTCTCTTCAGGAGGTGTTAACTGCCCAGAGACATCCTAAAAAGATATATGGAGGGTCTAATGAGGGCAATGTCCATTAACCATAGCAAGGTAATGGTGCACTTACATGGCTGTGAGATGATCCAGGGAGGGTATCAGGGTGGGACACATCTGCCATAGTGATACTGCCAGGGGTGCCAAAGCTGCTAGTTTACTTATGGTGCTCCCCATCCCCCCTTTTATAGAATACCTGGTTGTCCTGCCATGTTCTCCTGTTCCTCTGGCGTCCACCACTGGTCCGCATTTGAATTTCCCATGCGAAACCACGTACCGGAAGGAAGTGCATCATCCCGAACTTCCAGCTTGACGCTGAGTGGTCCCCGTACCAAGGATAAGCCGGGTCCGCCCCGCACAGGATGCCGAGAGCCCCAGTGATGGAGGAAACGGCACTCGGAGACTCCTGCCCAACAGAGGGCTGAGGAACACCTGGCAGGGAGTGTCGGCCCCAGGACCCGCTTGACGGCGGGAAGGAGACCTGCAGCCCTCCCGTTCCCCCCAGGCCCTTGTAAGTGGATTCAGCGCTACGGCCCTCCTTCAGCCAGTGCCCCTGCACCAGCGCTACTCTTGCACCCCTGTCCTGTGTAGGGGCAGAAGCAACACTGAGGAGGTTGGGGTGGGAAGGCTTTTAACCTCTTGTGCTTCCTGTCCCTACAGAGGATATGGGATTACTCCTACGGTGCTGTCATGGGGACGTACTGGAAAGCTACATTTGTCACACGTTATACATTATATATCATCAATTTCCATACATTTTTTTTCCAGGAACATTTCCACTGCCGAGTAACAAACTGAGGAACTTACAGACAAGAATTAATACCGTACAGCAATAAGTTTCCACATTTATACATAACAACCTGTCTTACCTTCTCTCTAAAGAAAAGCGCAGTGATGATGATCGTATAGAAAGACAGCGCTCCGTCTAGAGGTAACAAGAGCTGGGATCCGTCACACCAAAAAACTGCACATCTGAAAAATAATATAGGAGACAAGTGAAGAAATATTAATTATCCTCTGTAAACAGAGATAAATCTAATGATATAATCATAGAGCTCATCTGTATATTGTGAGGTAGCACCCGGGGAACCCGCTTGCATAACGACAAAACACGTGTTTATAATTGAACCAATGTCTACCTGTTTATTTTGCACATATAAATGACATAACCCGGGTAGCATGTTTGACACATTGCACATTGATTATACACCATACATAAATACATCATACATTTACATAGAACCTTACATAACATATATTGCACATAACATCATATAGTTACCCGGGACCTGTAACCACCTCTCTGTCCCCATTGGAGCTCTATCGACAGCTCCCGTGGTGATCACGGTCTCCAGCCTATCTACACTTATGGCGGAACCTGCCGCCTGGCTTTAGTCACCCAGCTCGATGACTCAATAGTTACCCCGTAGTCAGGATTCCTGCCTGACCGGGACCTTACATACCACATGTGATCCATCCTACAATATTCATGGACCCCATGCATCCTCACATCCGCTCACAGCCCATCATAATACATCCATGGACTGTGGCTCCTCCATGACCATAACAGGGACCTGGTCAACCATAGAATCCGGGCTAACCATGCATCACCATGGCCTACTCACCACGGTACGGGCCACCAGCCGCCACCAAACCCCCATCTCATGGCAGGTCTCCAGGTTGACGACTGTACCCTGCGTCTGAGTAGCACCCTCCCGGATCAGCCATGGTTACCCTTCTAGGAGCCTTCGTGACCCGTCTCTGGCCACAGGCACATCCACACCATTAGAGGTCGTGGTTGAGGGACAGGTACCCACTGCAAGCAGCAGGCCAAGCCTCCCTCTCGCCCACAGGGACGAAATGCCTCCAACACCATCCACTCCAGCTGGGTCTCTCCCACAGATTCCGTACATGGCCTTTCTATCTAAGCCATAACATACACATATAGTTCAACAGGTCCCTCACTGACTATCTAGTCGGACCTAAGGGCGGATATGCCCGCCTGGCACATTTCACGCACAAGGTGCACAGTTCACTCAAGCATACGGGAACTGCTTTTCTTACCGGGCACAGATCCGGGTCTCGCTACCTGGGTCAGGGGTCCACCAAACGTCCCCAAGGGCTCCTTTCCCGGACGTGTCTCAATCACACACCCAGACCAGTATCCGCCTGGGTCAGCCCCGGCTTCCCCACTCCAGGAGCTGTAACGACACCGGTACTAGCCACGGTATGGAGCTAGCACGCTCCCATCATGTTCTCACACAGAGCCCTGGACTGCTTGCACTCTGTGCTCATCAGGATCACCATGCTCTCAGGCTGATCTCTGGCTGATAATGATCTAGCCCACATGCTCTCTGGCTGATAATGAATCTCTCAGTCACTCAGCTGGCAGGTTCTTATCGTGCCTTCAACACCCACTATGACACATCCACCTGAGCTGCTACTACTCAGGACACACCCACCTGACACACCACCTGGGCTGTCAGCAGTCAGCACCCATTACATTCCTCAGGGCCTCATCGATCTCATGAGCCACTCACAGCCGCTCATTAGGCTCATGAATGTTTCAGCTTTACAGCACAGACTATCACATTTAACTCCTTGTGTTCCGGATAGGTTCACACAGCGTCATCCACTACAAAACCGGCCAGTGTGAACAGAATCATACATGTGATGAGCCCCGGCCATGGGGACCATGCCGGCGGTGCCTCACAAAATACAAGGAAATATCTGCAATAATAAAGTAAACACAACCACAGAACTACTATAATACTGCCCCTATGTACAGGAATATAACTACTATAATACTGCTCCTATATACAAGAATATAACTACTATAATACTGCCCCCTATATACAAGAATACAACTACTATAATACTGCCCCTATATACAAGAATATAACTACTATAATACTGCCCCTATATACAAGAATATAGCTACTATAATACTGCTCCTATATACAAGAATATAACTACTATAATACTGCTCCTATATACAAGAATACAACTACTAGAATACTGCTCCTATATACAAGAATATAACTACTATAATACTGCCCATAAAGAATATACTATAGGCTCCTATATACAAGAATATAACTACTATAATAGTGCTCCTATATACAAGAATATAACTACTATAATACTGCTCCTATATACAAGAATATAACTACTATAATACTGCTCCTATATACAAGAATATAACTACTATAATACTGCCCCTATATACAAGAATATAACTACTATAATACTGCCCCTATGTACAGGAATATAACTACTATAATACTGCTCCTATGTACAAGAATATAACTACTATAATACTGCTCCTATGTACAAGACTATAACTACTATAATACTGCCCCCTATATACAAGAATATAACTACTATAATATTGCTCCTATGTACAAGAATATAACTACTATAATAGTGCTCCTATATACAAGAATATAACTACTATAATACTGCTCCTATATACAAGAATATAACTACTATAATACTGCCCCTATATACAAGAATATAACCACTATAATACTGCTCCTATATACAAGAATATAACAACTATAATACTGCCCCTATATACAAGAATATAACTACTATAATACTGCTCCTATATACAAGAATATAACTACTATAATACTGCTCCTATATACTAGAATATAACTACTATAATACTGCTCCTATATACAAGAATATAACTACTATAATACTGCCCCTATGTACAAGAATATAACTACTATAATACTGCTCCTATATACAAGAATATAACTACTATAATACTGCCCCTATATACAGGAATATAACTACTATAATATTGCTCCTATGTACAAGAATATAACTACTATAATACTGCTCCTATGTACAAGAATATAACTACTGTAATACTGCCCCTATATACAAGAATATAACCACTATAATACTGCTCCTATATACAAGAATATAACTACTATAATACTGCCCCTATATACAAGAATATAACTACTATAATACTGCTCCTATATACAAGAATATAACTACTATAATACTGCCCCTATATACAAGAATATAACTACTATAATACTGCTCCTATGTACAAGAATATAACTACTATAATACTGCTCCTATGTACAAGAATATAACTACTGTAATACTGCCCCTATATACAAGAATATAACCACTATAATACTGCTCCTATATACAAGAATATAACAACTATAATACTGCCCCTATATACAAGAATATAACTACTATAATACTGCTCCTATATACAAGAATATAACTACTATAATACTGCTCCTATATACTAGAATATAACTACTATAATACTGCTCCTATATACAGGAATATAACTACTATAATACTGCCCCTATGTACAAGAATATAACTACTATAATACTGCCCCTATATACAAGAATATAACTACTATAATACTGCTCCTATATACAAGAATATAACTACTATAATACTGCCCCTATATACAGGAATATAACTACTATAATATTGCTCCTATGTACAAGAATATAACTACTATAATACTGCTCCTATGTACAAGAATATAACTACTGTAATACTGCCCCTATATACAAGAATATAACCACTATAATACTGCTCCTATATACAAGAATATAACTACTATAATACTGCCCCTATATACAAGAATATAACTACTATAATACTGCCCTATATACAAGAATATAACTACTATAATACTGCTCCTATATACAAGAATATAACTACTATAATACTGCCCTATATACAAGAATATAACTACTATAATACTGCCCCTATATACAAGAATATAACTACTATAATACTGCCCTATATACAAGAATATAACTACTATAATACTGCTCCTATATACAGGAATATAACTACTATAATACTGCCCTATGTACAAGAATATAACTACTATAATACTGCTCCTATATACAAGAATATACGTATATACTCGCAACAGTAAGGAATAATAAAAGACATAAAACTTAACTTGTACTCAGTACTGACTTAAAAAGGTATAAGAACCTAGTAAAATCAAAGGTGCACAAATTGGTGTGGGCCACCCTTGGTTCATTCTCATCTCATATTATCAACCAGTTGTTGCCCTTATAGATGACAGGGCTTCGCCTTATCACACTCACCCTCTATCTAAGGTATAGTGGTGTAGTGGCAATGACTCTTATCTAACAGTGTAGAAAAGGAACAATCTCACCTGTTCTGTGGATGTTCCTAGGTGCCTAACATTCACTCTGAACCTCTTACCTGGAAGGTGTCCCTTTCTCTATGACACTCAGTTTTCCACTTGGTCCAAGGAAGTCACCACCGTGATGTATGCGTGCCTCCCGACGCATTTCTATACACAGCATGTATGTCTTCAGGGGAGATGGGCATCAATAGCTGCACATATATATATATGTAGTTGCACGCCATATAGCCCTGCTGGTGCTAGAGTAGTAAATACCAAAGAAGTGGCTAAGTACCCTTATCAATGCTGACATTCACCACCTCTCCTGATATAACTCCCTTGGGCCACTCACCACGCGACACTGGCCTTCAAATCCTCGCCATGTGTGGGCTCCGTTCACAGCCCTGCTGCTTCTGTGCTGCACGTGTCTGTCTGCAGCGTTCTACGTCACAAGTGCGACACTCCCCAGCCGTGCGTCACTTCCGGTCACCACGTCATCGCTCCGGCGTCACCGTCCATGACGCTCGGGCGTCATCAACATGTGACCGCAAGTGTACCCGCCCCTTGTCACGACGTTTTACCGGCATTTGAAAGGGCAAGATCAGGCTCAATTAACCAGCGCATTTAGTAACTCTTCTGTGTGCCGAGTTTTTGAGCTAACATCCAGTCTCAAGGTTACCAGACTAAATGTTTATGTGCTCAGGCCCTGGGGTACGGTTTTGGATCAGAGATTCCAAAGCCGTCCCCTTATCAAGGATATAGCTCGATCTCATATAAGGCAATGATAGCAAAGGTTCACCAAAGATGTCAGGACAAGGTGAAGCGCACTCCCATTATTTGGATGGACATGATTAGATACAGGATTAGCTACACGGCTCAGTACACAGTATCACACAGGATTAGATACACAGCTAGGCAGACAGTATCACACAGGATTAGATACACGGCTCAGTAGACAGTATCACACAGGATAGGATTAGATACACAGCTCAGCAGACAGTATCACACAGGAGAGGATTAGATACACAGCTCAGCAGACAGTATCACATAGGAGAGGATTAGATACACAGCTCAGCAGACAGTATCACACAGGATGCGATTAGATACACACCTCAGCAGACAGTATCACACAGGAGAGGATTAGATACACGGCTCAGCAGGCAGTATCACACAGGGCAGGATTAGATACACGGCACAGCAGGCAGTATCACACAGGATTAGATACATGGCTCAGCAGGCAGTATCACACAGGATTAGATACACGGCTCAGCAGGCAGTATCACACAGGATTAGATACACAGCTCAGCAGACAGTATCACACAGGATAGGATTAGATACACGGCTCAGCAGGCAGTATCACACAGGATTAGATACACGGCTCAGCAGGCAGTATCACACAGGATAGGATTAGATACACATCTCAGCAGACAGTATCACACAGGAAAGGATTAGATACACGGCTCAGCAGACAGTATCACACAGGATACGATTAGATACACAGCTCAGCAGACAGTATCACACAGGCTAGGATTAGATACACAGCTGACTATCACACAGGAGAGGATTAGATACACAGCTCAGCAGACAGGATCACACAGGATAGGATTAGATACACAGCTCATCAGACAGTATCACACAGGAGAGGATTAGATACACAGCTCAGCAGACAGTATCACACAGGATAGAATTAGATACACAGCTCAGCAGACTATCACACAGGAGAGGATTAGATACACAGCTCAGCAGACAGTATCACACAGGATAGGATTAGATACACAGCTCAGCAGACAGTATCACACAGGAGAGGATTAGATACACAGCTCAGCAGACAGTATCACACAGGAGAGGATTAGATACACAGCTCAGCAGACAGTATCACACAGGATAGGATTAGATACACAGCTCAGCAGACTATCACACAGGAGAGGATTAGATACACAGCTCAGCAGACAGGATCACACAGGATAGGATTAGATACACAGCTCAGCAGACAGTATCACAAAGGAGAGGATTAGATACACAGCTCAGCAGACAGTATCACACAGGATAGGATTAGATACAAGCTCAGCAGGCAGTATCACACAGGAAGAGGATTAGATACACAGCTCAGCAGACAGTATCACACAGGATAGGATTAGATACAGCTCAGCAGACGGTATCACATACTATAGGATTAGATACACAGCTCAGCAGACAGTATCACACAGGATAGGATTAGATACACAGCTCAGCAGACAGTATCACACAGGATAGGATTAGATACACTCAGCTGACTATCACACAGGAGAGGATTAGATACACAGCTCAGCAGACAGGATCACACAGGATAGGATTAGATACACAGCTCAGCAGACAGTATCACACAGGAGAGGATTAGATACACAGCTCAGCAGACAGTATCACACAGGATAGGATTAGATACACAGCTCAGCAGACTATCACACAGGAAGGATTAGATACACAGCTCAGCAGACAGTATCACACAGGATAGGATTAGATACACAGCTCAGCAGACAGTATCACACAGGAGAGGATTAGATACACAGCTCAGCAGACAGTATCACACAGGATAGGATTAGATACACAGCTCAGCAGACAGTATCACACAGGAGAGGATTAGATACACAGCTCAGCAGACAGTATCACACAGGAGAGGATTAGATACACAGCTCAGCAGACAGTATCACACAGGATAGGATTAGATACACAGCTCAGCAGACAGTATCACACAGGAGAGGATTAGATACACAGCTCAGCAGACAGTATCACACAGGAGAGGATTAGATACACAGCTCAGCAGGCAGTATCACACAGGGGAGAGATTAGATACACAGCTCAGCAGACAGTATCACACAGGATTAGGATTAGTACACAGCTAGCAAGTATCACACAGAGATTAGATACACGGCTCAGCAGCAGTATCACACAGGGAATTAGATACACAGCTCAGCAGACAGTATCACACAGGATAGGATTAGATACACGCTCAGCAGGCAGTATCACACGAGGATTAGATACACGGCTCAGCAGGCAGTATACAATATCACAGCAGGATATACGGATTAGATACACATCTCAGCAGACAGGATCACACAGGATAGGATTAGATACACGGCTCAGCAGACAGTATCACACAGGAGAGGATTAGATACACAGCTCAGCAGACAGTATCACACAGGTTAGTACAAGAGCGCAGTATAAAAGGATTAGATACAGCTCAGCTGACAGTATCAACAAGGATTAGATACAGTCAGCAGACAGTATCACAGTAGGATTAGATACACAGCTCGACTCACACAGCAGACAAGGAGATAGATACACGCTCAGCAGCAGGATCACACAGGAGGATTAGATACACAGCTCAGCAGACAGTATCACACAGGAGAGGATTAGATACACAGCTCAGCAGACAGTATCACACAGGATTAAGGAATTAGATACACAGCTCAGCAGACTATCACACAGGATGAGGATTAGATACACAGCTCAGCAGACAGTATCACACAGGATAGGATTAGATACACAGCTCAGCAGACAGTATCACACAGGAGAGGATTAGATACACAGCTCAGCAGACAGTATCACACAGGATGAGGATTAGATACACAGCTCAGCAGACAGTATCACACAGGATAGGATTAGATACACAGCTCAGCAGACTATCACACAGGAGAGGATTAGATACACAGCTCAGCAGACAGTATCACACAGGATAGGATTAGATAACACAGCTCAGCAGACAGTATCACAAAGGATGAGGATTAGATACACAGCTCAGCAGACAGTATCACACAGGATAGGATTAGATACAAGCTCAGCAGGCAGTATCACACAGAAGAGGATTAGATACACAGCTCAGCAGACAGTATCACACAGGATAGGATTAGATAACAGCTCAGCAGACGGTATCACTACTGATAGGATTAGATACACAGCTCAGCAGGACAGTATCACACAGGATAGGATTAGATACACAGCTCAGCAGACAGTATCACACAGGATAGGATTAGATACACAGCTAGACGTATCACACAGGAAGGATTAGATACACAGCTCAGCAGACAGATCACACAGGATAGGATTAGATACACAGCTCAGCAGACAGTATCACACAGGAGAGATTAGATACACAGCTATCAGCAGAAGTATCCACACAGGATAGGATTAGATACACGCAGACTTCACAGGATTAGTCACGACACACAGGAGAGGATTAGATACACAGCTCAGCAGACAGGATCACACAGGATAGGATTAGATACACAGCTCAGCAGACAGTATCACACAGGAGAGGATTAGATACACAGCTCAGCAGACAGTATCACACAGGAGAGGATTAGATACACAGCTCAGCAGACAGTATCACACAGGAAGGATTAGATACACAGCTCAGCAGACAGTATCACACAGGAGAGGATTAGATACACAGCTCAGCAGACAGTATCACACAGGAGAGGATTAGATACACAGCTCAGCAGACTATCACACAGGAGAGGATTAGATACACAGCTCAGCAGACAGGTATCACACAGGATAGGATTAGATACACAGCTCAGCAACAGTATCACACAGGAGAGGATTAGATACACAGCTCAGCAGACAGTATCACACAGGATAGGATTAGATACACAGCTGCAGCACAGTATCACACAGGAAGGATTAGATACAGCTCAGCAGACGTATCACACAATAGGATAGATTAGATAACACAGATGATACAAGCTCAGCAGACAGTATCACACAGGATAGGATTAGATACACAGCTCAGCAGACAGTATCACACAGGAGTGGATTAGATACACAGCTCAGCAGACAGTATCACACAGGATAGGATTAGATACACAGCTCAGCAGACGGTATCACATACTATAGGATTAGATACACATCTCAGCAGACAGTATCACACAGGATAGGATTAGATACACGGCTCAGCAGACAGTATCACACAGGAGAGGATTAGATACAGCTCAGCACACAGTATCACATAGGGGAGGTTTAGTACAGAATACCTGATATATATTTAGCCAATGACGTCTGTCATCCATTTACGTTGGGATGTTGCAGTATCCCAGAAGACACCGCGCCAACAGGAAAAACGTAACCGGAAGTACGGAGACCGGAAGTACGGAGACCGGAAGTACGTGGGGAAGTACATCGGACGACATATTGAAACTGGGTCTCCCAATATGCCGCCCCCTGGTGGTTCCTGCCCCTTGTGCGGGGACACGGCCGGCTCTGCATATATCAGCCGCCCCCCCTCCATCACCTCTCAGCCTGCCACTGCCTACGGTAGATGCTAGAGAATACAGGCTGCTTGCAGGTGTGATGTCACTAGAAGAGGCGGGGCCTCCTCATTACAGGGCGGGGCCTCCCCATTACAAGGGGCGGGGCCTCCCCATTACAGGGGCGTGCCCTCCCTTTCCCTCGTGCTCATGTGAGGGCGGGGCTTCTGAGGGGACAATTCTTCATGGAGCTCAGAATTATCTTTGATTGTGTGTAACTGCTTCTCAGGGGTACTGAGTAGAAAGGGAGCATAATGCTTACATGGGACTGTAAGTGGGTAGGGGAACATAATGCTTACATGGGACTGCTTGCTTGCTGGGGTCTGCGGGGACATGATATTACATGGGATGCTCAGGATCTGAATGGTAGGGAACATGATAATGGACTGCTTGATGGGGATTTGAGTGAGTAGGGGAACATAATACTTACATGGGATGCTTCTGGGTCTGGGAGTGGCTAGGTGACATGCTCGCATGGGACTGCTTGCTAGGGGTCTGCGGGGGCATGATGCTTACATGGACCTTGCTGGGGGTCTGCGGCAGTGCTATGTGACCAATGCTTAATGGGACTGCTTGCTAGGGGTCTGCGGGGGGCATGATGCTTACATGGGATGCTTGCTGGGTCTGGGCAGTGGCTATGTGACCAATGCTTACATGGGACTGCTTGCTGTGGGTCTGCGGGGGGCATGATGCTTACATGGGCATCTGCGGGGGTGATCTTACGTGAGGGATGCTGGTGACGGCATGATGCTCACATGGGACTGCTTGCTGGGGGTCTGCGGGAGGGCTAGGTGTCAATGCTTACATGGGACTGCTTGCTGGGGTCTGCGGGGGCATGATGCTTACATGGGATCTGCTTGCTGGGGTTTGCTGGGTGGTGGGCAGTTTTGCTTCATGGACTGTTCTATACATGGTGTTTGCTTGTGGGCCACATGTCGCATCCATTCTAGTAATGAGCACATGCGCTGGGGTGCTGCGAGGTGGCTTTGGTGCTAATACAGTTGGGCAGCCTATACGCTTGGGGGCATGTGTGTGACAGTTGCCTTATAACGTTATTCTTTTGAGGGCGTGTGGGGGTGACAGGTTCCTATATAACAGTTATTCTTATTGGGGTGCAGGGCCTGGTGTGGTGACAGGTTCCCTATTAACAGTTATTCTTATTGGGGGTGCAGGGCGGTGTGGGTGACAGGTCCCTATATAACAGTTATTTCTTTTGGGGGTGCAGGGCTGGTGGTGGTGACAGGTTCCCTATTTTAACAGTTATTTCTTATTGGGGGTGCAGGGCTCGCGTGTAGTAGTGACAGGTTCCTATATACAGTTATTTCTTATTGGGGTGCAGGCCCGGTGTGGTGACAGGTTCCCTATATAACAGTTATTTCTTATTGGGGGGTGCAGGGCCCGGTGTGGTGACAGGTTCCCTATATAACAGTTATTTCTTATTGGGGGTGCAGGGCCCGGTGTGGTGACAGGTTCCCTATATAACAGTTATTTTCTTATTGGGGGGCGCGGGCCCGTGGTGTGGTGACAGGTTCCCTATATAACAGTTATTTCTTATTGGGGGCGCAGGGCCCGGTGTGGTGACAGGTTCCCTTTATAACAGTTATTTCTTATTGGGGGCGCAGGGCCCGGTGTGGTGACAGGTTCCCTATATAACAGTTATTTCTTATTGGGGGTGCAGGGCCCGGTGTGGTGACAGGTTCCCTATATAACAGTTATTTCTTATTGGGGGTGCAGGGCCCGGTGTGGTGACAGGTTCCCTATATAACAGTTATTTCTTATTGGGGGTGCAGGGCCCGGTGTGGTGACAGGTTCCCTATATAACAGTTATTTCTTATTGGGGGGTGCAGGGCCCAGTGTGGTGACAGGTTCCCTATATAACAGTTATTTCTTATTGGGGGTGCAGGGCTCGGTGTGGTGACAGGTTCCCTATATAACAGTTATTTCTTATTGGGGGGCGCAGGGCCCGGTGTGGTGACAGGTTCCCTATATAACAGTTATTTCTTATTGGGGGTGCAGGGCCCGGTGTGGTGACAGGTTCCCTATATAACAGTTATTTCTTATTGGGGGTGCAGGGCCCGGTGTGGTGACAGGTTCCCTATATAAGTTATTTCTTATTGGGGGTGCAGGGCCCGGTGTGGTGACAGGTTCCCTATATAACAGTTATTTCTTATTGGGGGGCGCAGGGCCCGGTGTGGTGACAGGTTCCCTATATAACAGTTATTTCTTATTGGGGGTGCAGGGCTCGGTGTGGTGACAGGTTCCCTATATAACAGTTATTTCTTATTGGGGGCGCAGGGCTCGGTGTGGTGACAGGTTCCCTATATAACAGTTATTTCTTATTGGGGGTGCAGGGCCCGGTGTGGTGACAGGTTCCCTTTATAACAGTTATTTCTTATTGGGGGGCGCAGGGCCCGGTGTGGTGACAGGTTCCCTATATAACAGTTATTTCTTATTGGGGGGTGCAGGGCCCAGTGTGGTGACAGGTTCCCTATATAACAGTTATTTCTTATTGGGGGTGCAGGGCCCGGTGTGGTGACAGGTTCCCTTTATAACAGTTATTTCTTATTGGGGGTGCAGGGCCCGGTGTGGTGACAGGTTCCCTATATAACAGTTATTTCTTATTGGGGGTGCAGGGCCCGGTGTGGTGACAGGTTCCCTATATAACAGTTATTTCTTATTGGGGGTGCAGGGCCCGGTGTGGTGACAGGTTCCCTATATAACAGTTATTTCTTATTGGGGGTGCAGGGCCCGGTGTGGTGACAGGTTCCCTATATAACAGTTATTTCTTATTGGGGGTGCAGGGCTCGGGGTGGTGACAGGTTCCCTTTATAACAGTTATTTCTTATTGGGGGTGCAGGGCTCGGTGTGGTGACAGGTTCCCTATATAACAGTTATTTCTTATTGGGGGTGCAGGGCCCGGTGTGGTGACAGGTTCCCTTTATAACAGTTATTTCTTATTGGGGGTGCAGGGCTCGGTGTGGTGACAGGTTCCCTATATAACAGTTATTTCTTATTGGGGGTGCAGGGCTCGGTGTGGTGACAGGTTCCCTATATAACAGTTATTTCTTATTGGGGGTGCAGGGCTCGGTGTTTCCGCTCGGGTTGTCTCCAGGTTTCGGGCCGTGTTCTGTCCGCGGACTCTGGATCAATATTAGCCTTGTTTTTCTTCATTGTTTCCATTTGTCTCTCAGTACAGGATGCATCTTTCTATGATGGCCTAGTGCCATGGTGATATAATTATCCCCTAACTACCCCCTGCTAATAAATACGATGCTTGCATATAATAACCTCTATCGTCACTGTGGCCCCCTTATTTAATAATCCTCGTGCAGTAGAGAATTCCTCCTGCTTTGTGATTCTATAATCCCACTTGGGGTCATGGCCACTTGTGAAGATTATGATGGGGGTTGAGCTATTTACTATCCTCTCACCTCTTAATTGGGGTCGCCTGGTTGGGGCCCATATTGTCACCCTCACTGTTTTTTTCTGTAAAAAAAAATGTTTCCTGGTACGCCTCTCGGAGCTGATGGGGGGCGGGGCTTGGAGGCGGGCTGCCGTCAGGGGCGGGCGAGATTAATATATTTAATATATTAATATATTTTCTCCGAACGTTGCATCCGGTCTTATTTTCAGGGGGGAGGCATACACTCACAGGGGCATACACTTACAGGGGCATACACACACAGGGGCATACACACACAGGGGCATACACACACAGGGGCATACACTCACAGGGGCATACACACACAGAGGCATACACACACAGGGGCATACACTCGCAGGGGCATACACTCGTAGGGGCATACACTCGCAGGGGCATACACTCGCAGGGGCATACACTCGTAGGGGCATACACTCGCAGGGGCATACACTCGTAGGGGCATACACTCGCAGGGGCATACACTCGCAGGGGCATACACACACAGGGGCATACACTCACAGGGGCATACACACACAGGGGCATACACACACACGGGCATACACTCACAGGGGCATACACTCACAGTACGGTGGCTCAGTGGTTAGCACTGTATATGGTGGCTCAGTGGTTAGCACTGTATATGGTGGCTCAGTGGTTAGCACTGTATATGGTGGCTCAGTGGTTTGCACTGTATGGTGGCTCAGTGGTTAGCACTGTATATGGTGGCTCAGTGGTTAGCACTGTATATGGTGGCTCAGTGGTTAGCAGTGTATATGGTGGCTCAGTGGTTAGCACTGTATATGGTGGCTCAGTGGTTAGCAGTGTATATGTGGCTCAGTGGTTAGCACTGTATATGGTGGCTCAGTGGTTAGCACTGTATATGGTGGCTCAGTGGTTAGCACTGTATATGGTGGCTCAGTGGTTAGCACTGTATATGGTGGCTCAGTGGTTAGCACTGTATATGGTGGCTCAGTGGTTAGCACTGTATATGGTGGCTCAGTGGTTAGCACTGTATATGGTGGCTCAGTGGTTAGCACTGTATATGGTGGCTCAGTGTTAGCACTGTATATGGTGGCTCAGTGGTTAGCACTGTATATGGTGGCTCAGTGGTTAGCACTGTATTGGTGGCTCAGTGGTTAGCACTGTATATGGTGGCTCAGTGGTTAGCACTGTATATGGTGGCTAGTGGTTAGCACTGTATAGGTGGCTCAGTGGTTAGCACTGTATATGGTGGCTCAGTGGTTAGCACTGTATATGGTGGCTCAGTGGTTAGCACTGTATATGGTGGCTCAGTGGTTAGCACTGTATATGGTGGCTCAGTAGTTAGCACTGTATATGGTGGCTCAGTGGTTAGCACTGTATATGGTGGCTCAGTGGTTAGCACTGTATATGGTGGCTCAGTGGTTAGCACTGATATGGTGGCTCAGTGGTTAGCACTGTATATGGTGGCTCAGTGGTTAGCACTGTATATGGTGGCTCAGTGGTTAGCACTGTATATGGTGGCTCAGTGGTTAGCACTGTATATGGTGGCTCAGTGGTTAGCACTGTATATGGTGGCTCAGTTGGTTAGGCATGTATATGGTGGCTCAGTGGTTAGCACTGTATATGGTGGCTCAGTGGTTAGCACTGTATATGGTGGCTCAGTGGTTAGCACTGTATATGGTGGCTCAGTGTTAGCACTGTATATGGTGGCTCAGTGGTTAGCACTGTATATGGTGGCTCAGTGGTTAGCACTGTATGGTGGCTGAGTGGTTAGCACTGTATACGGTGGCTCAGTGGTTAGCACTGTATACGGTGGGTCAGTGGTTAGCACTGTATATGGTGGCTCAGTGGTTAGCACTGTATATGGTGGCTCAGTAGTTAGCACTGTATATGGTGGCTCAGTGGTTAGCACTGTATATGGTGGCTCAGTGGTTAGCACTGTATATGGTGGCTCAGTGGTTTAGCACTGTATATGGTGGGTCAGTAGTTAGCACTGTATATGGTGTCTCAGTGGTTAGCACTGTATATGGTGGCTCAGTGGTTAGCACTGTATATGGTGGCTCAGTGGTTAGCACAGTATATGGTGGCTCAGTGTTAGCACTGTATACTGTGGCTCAGTGGTTAGCACTGTATATGGTGGCTCAGTGGTTAGCACTGTATATGGTGGCTCAGTGGTTAGCACTGTATATGGTGGCTCAGTGGTTAGCACTGTATATGGTGGCTCAGTGGTTAGCAGTGTATATGGTGGCTCAGTGGTTAGCACTGTATATGGTGGCTCAGTGGTTAGCACTGTATATGGTGGCTCAGTGGTTAGCACTGTATATGGTGGCTCAGTAGTTAGCACTGTATATGGTGGCTCAGTGGTTAGCACTGTATATGGTGGCTCAGTGGTTAGCACTGTATGGTGGCTAGTGGTTAGCACTGTATACGGTGGCTCAGTGGTTAGCACTGTATATGGTGGCTCAGTGGTTAGCACTGTATATGGTGGCTCAGTGGTTAGCACTGTATATGGTGGCTCAGTAGTTAGCACTGTATATGGTGGCTCAGTGGTTAGCACTGTATATGGTGGCTCAGTGGTTAGCACTGTATATGGAGGCTCAGTGGTTAGCACTGTATATGGTGGGTCAGTAGTTAGCACTGTATATGGTGTCTCAGTGGTTAGCACTGTATATGGTGGCTCAGTGTGTTGTTTAGCACTGTTATGGTGGCTCAGTGGTTAGCACTGTATATGGTGGCTCAGTGGTTTAGCCTAGGCAGTGTTAGCATGTTGGTGCTCAGTAAGTTAGCACTGTATATACGGTGGCTCAGTGGTTAGCACTGTATATGGTGTTGGCTCAGTGGTTAGCACTGTATATGGTGTGTCATAGTGTCAGTGGTTAGCACTGTATATGGTGGCTCAGTGGTTAGCACTGTATATGGTGGCTCAGTGGTTAGCACTGTATATGGTGGCTCAGTGGTTAGCACAGTATATGGTGGCTCAGTAGTTAGCACTGTATACGGTGGCTCAGTGGTTAGCACTGTATATGGTGGCTCAGTGGTTAGCACTGTATATGGTGGCTGAGTGGTTAGCATTGTATATGGTGGCTCAGTGGTTAGCACTGTATACGGTGCAGTATGAGCGGCCGGTCACGTGGGTCCGCTAATTAGTGCAATGCAATATGCACTGCATCCCCCTATCCATCAGATGGCACACAGAAGGCTGGAGGCGGGGAGGACACCAACAAGAGTGGTGACTCATCACTCAGTAACTCCCTCCGGACTCACTATAAGTACACTTTATAAAGTCTGTTTCTCAGGTCACAGGGGGGCTGGAGCCATGGGGGACCCATTCCCTTAATGCAGCTAACACGCTGCATTCAGTGGTTCATTTAGATTGCCATGCACCAGGGGGGGTGACAGGTCCTCTTTAAAGACACACCCCTGGATGTATTTTAATGCATCTCCATTTAATAGCCGCTTATGGAGATGGAGATCCACAGCCATTGTCTTGAAGTCTCAACCTCGAGTGTCCAGTTACAGCTTGGCAATACAATACAGGCACATAGAAAATGGTAGCCCCCACCTTTCACCAGACACTCCCACTGCATCGGGTCCACAGCTGTGCCCCCACCATCTGTGCCTCCGTGGACCCTGTGTCCTGCACGTCCGCTCCACCCCTGCATCCCACCTCAGTAAGCCATGGGGGGCTATGGTGGTTCCAGATTGGGGCGTCATGTACCAGGATGGGGGGCTATGGTGGTTCCAGATTGGGGCGTCATGTACCAGGATGGGGGGCTATGGTAGGTCCAGGATTTGATGTCATGCACCAGGATGGGGAGGCAATGGTGGGTCCAGGATGAGGTGCCATGTTCCAGGTTTGGGGGAGTAATAAATTCAGGGGTCTAGTTTCCAAAATGGGGTCATAGGACGTTTTCTGCTCTTTAGGTACCTTAGGGGTCTGGGAAATGCAACATGGGGCCCGTTGTCTAATTCAGCCAAATTTTCTTTCCAAGATTCAAATATTGCTCCGTTTGTCCTGAGTCCGGGTGTTTGTCCAATCAGAGGTTTCTGACCACATGTGGGGTATCGCCGCGTTCAGAATAAACTGGGTATCACATTTTGGCATCCGATTTGTCATACTGTCTCTGGTAAAAGTGAATAAATTGAGGCTAAAAGAACATTTTTAGGTAAAATATAAATGTAATTCTTCTTTCATTCCACCTTGCATTCATTTCTGTGAAGCACTGAAGGGTTAATAATCCTCTTGAATGTGGTTATGGGACCTTGAGAGGGGCAGTTTTTGGAATGGTGTCACTTTTGGGTGTTTGCTGTCACCTAGGCCCCTCAGTCACTTCAGATGTGATGTGATCCCTAAAAACATGGTTTTGTACATTTTGATGTAAAAATGAGAGATTGCTGATGACCTTTGAACCCTTCTAACTTCCCAACAAAAAAAGTGCTGTTTCCAAAATTGTGCGGATGTAAATTAGACGTGTGGGAAATGTGATTTATTATCTATTTTGTGTGACATTAATCTCTGGTTTAAGGGCATAAAAATACAAAAGTTTAAAATTGCTAAATTTTTCAACTTTTCGCCAAAATTCCATTTTTTTTCACAAATAAACGAAAAAAATATCATCCTAAAATTTACCACTAACATGAAGGCCAATATGTCATGAAATAACAGTCTCAGGATCGCTGGGGGCCGGTGAAGCTCCAGAGTTAAAACCTCATAAAGTGACGCTGGGCAGAATTGTTAAAAATGGTCATTAAGGTGGAAATTGGCTCTGTCACTAAGGGGTTAAATGTTTAATGGATGTGCGGCTCCATCATTAATAATAATAATATGTAATTAATAATCATTACCATTGGAATGAATGTGCTCCATTACTATCAATGGGGAGAAAGTAAGAGAAAGGCTGTGATGACATCACTTCCTGTATATTCAAATGAGCGCAACTACTTCCTGTATATGCAAATGAGCGGAACTCTGTGATGTCACAATAGGAATGTTTTTCATAACATTGTATCTCCACTGCTGGGCTCATTCTGCAGTTGGATCTCATTAGAGACACACTCACCTAGTGTTGCTCCTGCTGATTTGTGGATTAGCTTTGGTTATTCTGCACAGTGTTGTTGGATCTACATCAGGAGGTAAATCTATTGCTATTTATAGAACTAGACGTTTTTAGAAAGACAGAATTTCCCTAAAATCTTATATTTATTATTAACTTCAAATGAACATTCAAACAAGAAACCACGACTTGATGGTTGTACTGAATATAGGGGGAGGAAAGAGTAACCCCTGTCTACTAGACTCCCCCTACCCCTACCTGACAGCGGGGGTCTGCACCCTAAAGATTCCCCGTGGTGCCAAATTGAATGGGCACTATAGACCATTTGGGATAAATACCAGTTTTAAAATACCTAATGGCAGCAGAAGGATGGAGTACCTGACAGTCTTGATGGCGGCCAGGGTGGACCAATTCAATCAGGTCTGGGCCCTATGGGATTACTTTGCTGCACAAGAGGGTATATAAAGATGCAAGGCTTCTCTCGGTCCTAGGGGGTTCTGTTTCCTTACCCCTTCTTCCCTTCCCTTCTTTCTTCCCCTTTTCTTTTTTCTCTTCCCTTCTTTCCTCTTTTCCCACCTGACTTCTTTGCTCTCCTTCTTGATTTTCCTTGTTAGGATTTTGTTTATCTGTTTGTTATATGGTAGTTATAGAGGGATGGGTCCGTCACCTTTGTCTCTCCTTACCTGGATGCTCCTCCAGGGAAAATTCTACTGGACTGGATTGCCTCACCGGGGATGTCCCTAAATACCCACGAGGATACGTGAGGAGGACTCTAGCTTGGACATGGGGCCCTTTAGGGGCTTTATGTCAATACTGCAACAACCCTGGAATCCAGATAATAATAATAATAAAACTTTATTTGTATAGCGCCAACATATTCCGCAGCTCTTTACAGTACAACGGTACATATAAGAAAAATATACAGTACAGAATGGTAATGCAGAACAGTAGTTACATACAATAAACATAGAATCAACTCAGGAAATACAATAAAAAGGCAAAAAATAAAGGTGACCCTGCTCGAAGGAGCTTACAATCTAAGACGGGATGGGAACACAAAGTACAGGGGCTTATATAACAATAAATATCTTATGTCTAAATGACTACTGTTAGGGAGAAGGATAGGCCGCCCTGAAGAGGTGTGTTTTTAGGGAGCGTCTGAAGCTATGCAAGTTGTGGATGGTCCTAATTTCTTGGGGTAGAGCATTCCAGAGGTTTGGTGCAGCTCGAGAGAAGTCTTGGAGTCGGGAATGGGAGGTTCGGATTAATGCTGATGTTAGTCTGAGGTCACATTCAGAACGAAGGGGACGGGTGGGGTGGTAGACAGAGATGAGGGTGGAGAGGTAAGGAGGTGCCGCAACATGAATAGCTTTGTGGGTGACAACTACCTTTAAATGTAATGTAATGTCTTGACTTGTCCTAATGTTTTGTTTTCCCTTCTGTATATTGAAAATTCCAATAAACATTATAGTTGATAAAAAAAAAAAATACCTAATGGCATTTTTTATTTCATTTTTTTTATTATCTTCTCTTTTTTTACACTTAACTGGTGATTGGGGTAATAGTTTGTTTGTATAATCCTTTATGGTTTACCGTATATACTCGTGTATAAGCTGAGTTTTTCAGCCCAAAAATTGGGCTGAAAAGTCCCGCCCTCGGCTTATACACGGGTCAATACGGTGGTGGGGTCTGTGTCCGGGGCTGGGGAGGCTGGAGGAGGCGGGGGGAGGCTGCTGTATGAGCGCCCCGTCACGTGGGGCCGCTCATTATATATGCACTGCTTCCCCCTATCAATCAGCGGCAGGGGGAAGCAGTGCATATCTAAATATATGGCCCCCAAATGCTGGCACTCGCCCCCCTCGGTTGTAAGGCCCCCCCCCCCTGCTGCTTAACTTACCATCCCTGGTCTGCACCGCGCCGGTCTTCCATGCTCCGTCCTCCATGCTCCCGTCCTCTGCAGCATCCGGGGTCATGTGACCGGCCGGTCGCATGACGTCATCGTTACTGCGACAGCCAGGGACCCCGGATGCAGGCGAGGACGGGAGCATGGAGGACGGAGCACGGAAGACCGTCGCGGTGCAGAAGATCAGGGATGGTAAGTTAGGCAGCAAGGGGGGGCCTTACAACCGAGGGGGGAAAGTGCCAGCACTTGGGGGCCTGTATACCACTGGGGCTGCTTTATAACACTGGGGCTGCTGTATACCACTGGGGCTGCTGTATACCACACCACTGGGGCTGCTGTATACCACTGGGGCTGCTGTATACCACTGGCGCTGCTATATACCACTGGGGCTGCTGTATACCACACCACTGGGGCTGCTGTATACCACACCACTGGGGCTGCTGTATACCACACCACTGGGGCTGCCGTATATACTGCTGGGGCCTGTATATACCACTGGGGAGGCTGCTGTAATACTGCTGGGGCCTGTATATACCACTGGGGAGGCTGCTGTAATACTGCTGGGGCCTGTTTATACCACTGGGGAGGCTGCTGTAATACTGCTGGGGCCTGTATATACCACTGGGGAGGCTGCTGTAATACTGCTGGGGCCTGTATATACCACTGGGGAGGCTGCTGTAATACTGCTGGGGCCTGTATATACCACTGGGGAGGCTGCTGTAATACTGCTGGGGCCTGTATACTACCACTGGGGAGGCTGCTGTATACTACCATTGGGGAGGCCTGTATACCACTGGGGGGCCTGTATACCACACTGCTGGGGGCTGTATACCTGTGCTGAGGTCCACCCTCGGCTTATACACGAGTCAATAGGTTTTCCCAGGTTTTGGGGGCAAAAGTAGGGGGGTAGGCTTATACACGAGTATATACGGTATGTAGTGACTGATTAACATTGTATCATTGTGCAACATTTTATATTGTGTTATGTACTCATTTGCTTCTAGAATGAGGCCCTGCTTCACACCACATTTTTTGCCTGTTTGTGTGGATCCTTGAATTTGCAGGACCAGACTCACAGGCATGGATGTGTGTAATGGCCACTTTACACACACCCACTTTACACACACCAACTTATCTGTCCAACTTCTGAACAACTTACTGGTTGCAGTGAAATCATGGACATATTGCTCCATTTTGTGGCTGTGTACAAATGTAATAATGTGTCCATGATTTCACTGCAACCAGTAAGTTGTTCAGATGTTGGACAGATAAGTTGGTGTGTGTAAAGTGGCCATTAAGGCCCAGTTACACACAGATATATGAGCAGAGATTGTTCGCAGATCTCTGGTTGCAGTGAAATCATGGACACATTGCTCCATTGTACACAGCCACAAAATAGAACAATGTGACCATGATTTCACTGCACCAGAGATCTATGAACAATCTCTGCACAATTATCTGTGTGTGTGACCGGGCCCTTAATGGATGGCAGTTATGCTCCCGGATCCTGTTTATTGAAGGATCTGTTTTGAGCGTATAAAAGCATTGGCAATCGCTGCAGCCATAGGGAATAATGGTAATGTCAGTTCTGGAGAGAGAGATATCGATCCTGAACAGAAATTGGGCTGGGAGGAGCAGTGCATTGCTTCTGAGCATGCTCAGTACCAAAAACCAGATCCGGGAAACGATCCTTTCAGTTCCCGGATCCAGCTCCATAGACTCCCATGTTATGTGCACTGAACTGCGCCGGATTAGTTTGTCCATTTTTGTCCAGTTCACCCAATAACGGAGCAACTTCCGATTCTGAGAATGTGTAAAAACAGGACACAAACAGATCCCGGACTGAATTCACACAAACAGATGGCCATATATCACCAACCCGGCACCATAGGGATACATGGGTGGCAAAAACAGATCCTGGCCTATGCATTTTACATGGATAGACCCGGATCCCGAAAAACATGGTGTGAAGCCAGCCTGAGAAGTTTTTATCCCCATTATTTGTTCATGTATTGTAATGAATGGCAAGCTGCCATTGCCCCTAGAGAAGAGTGAGGCTATGTTCACACTGTGTGGTTTTGATCCGCTTTTTTTCTGATCCGTTTTTTTTTCAGCTGTTAATCTGGATCTGCTTTCCAAACATCATCCGTTTTTGATGCATTTTTTTCTGGTGCGTTTTTTTAGCCCATAGACAATGGTTTCAATGGGGAAAGGGGATAACGGTAGGAACTGATTGCACCCGCAAGTTCCTAGGGCCCCATTAAAAGTTAAAGGGGCTGAAAACTGATGCAGGTACATCCAGCGATTCACACAGTCACTGAAACCCGGCAGTGTGAACCCAGGCTTAGGGCTCACTGCTGAGTGCTCCACTGGAATCACTGTAGCCTTCACCTTCCTCATCTCCTCCAGTTCTTTCTGCTATTTCTCCGGCTTCTCATCTTCCATCTTTCTGCCACATCTATTATCATTGCCGTCTTCTGCTCCTCGTCTACTATCACAATATCTGATTAGCGATCACCTGCTTATCCGTCTGGATCTCGTAGTCCCACAGGATTTTAGCTCTTTCATTCTCCACCACTTTTTCTAAGGTCTCCCACCTGGGATTTAGGGGGATTTAGCCCATATAAACTGATGTTCCTGTTGTGATGCAGCGGCTCCCTCAATTGCAAATATATGCTGGGACTTGTAGTTCAGCATGTTTTAGGCTACCTTCACATTTGAGTTCCCCTCCGCAGCGTTCTGCGGAGGGGAGCCGCAATATGAGCACAGCACTGCAAGCCCCTATCTTTATAATGGGAGAGCACAGTGCTGCGTATGACCGTGCACACCCATTCACTCCCATATGTGATCTGTGCGCAGGCGGACGCCTGCGCACAAATCACCCAGTCTCCTCCACACCAGAAATGCAACATGTCGCGTTCGTGGTGCGGAGGAGACTGGGTGATGTGTGCACAGGCGTCCGCCTGCGCACAGATCACATATGGGAGTGAATGGGTGTGCACGGTCATACGCAGCCCTGTGCGCTCCAATTATAAAGATAGGGGCTTACGGTGCTGCGCTCATATTGCGGCTCCCCTCCGCAGAACGCTGCGGAGGGGAACGCAAATGTGAAGGCACCCTAAGTAATGCATTACAAGTGCAGGTGAACCAAAAGACAGGGGCGTGTCTGGCTAACCTGATTCCTCACACACCTGAATATAATCTCTGTATTAATGGGATTAGATGTCTCTGTGTGTTTGGGAGTAGGAGCTGCCCTGGAAGACATAAGGCCAGAGCTCATATGTAGGAGGACATGTCCTTGAAAGGCATGAGGTTCAGGGACCATGGGACCGCTCTTACTTGGGAACATGAGGTTCAGGTACCATGGGAACAGCTGATGCCCTGAAAGGCATGATGTTTGGGGACCATGGGTCCATCTGGTGCCCTGGGAGGCATGAGGTTCCGGGACCATGGGACCATCTAGTGCCCTGGGAGGCATGAGATTCAGGGACCATGGGACCATCTGGTGCCCTGGGAGGCATGAGGCTCAGGGATCATGGGAACAGCTGGTGCCCTGGGAGGCATGAGGTTCAGGGACCATGGGACCCTCTGTGCCCTGGGAGGCATGAGGCTCAGGGACCATGGGACCATCTGGTGCCCTGGGAGGCATGAAGCTCAGGGACCATGGGACTATCTGGTGCCCTGGGAGGCATGAGGTTCAGGGACCATGGGACCCTCTGTGCCCTGGGAGGCATGAGGCTCAGGGACCATGGGACCATCTGGTGCCCTGGGAGGCATGAGGCTCAGGGACCATGGGACCATCTGGTGCCCTGGGAGGCATGAGGCTCGGGGACCATGGGAACAGCTGATGCCCTGAAAGGCATGATGTTCGGGGACCATGGGACCATCTGGTGCCCTGGGAGGCATGAGGCTCAGGGACCATGGGACCAGCTGGTGCCCTGGAGGGCATGAGGTTCAGGGACCATGGGACCATCTGGTGCCCTGGGAGGCATGAGGCTCAGGGACCATGGGACCATCTGGTGCCCTGGGAGGCATGAGGCTCAGGGACCATGGGACCATCTGGTGCCCTGGGAGGCATGAGGCTCAGGGACCATGGGACCATCTGGTGCCCTGGAGGCATGAGGCTCAGGGACCATGGGACCATCTGGTGCCCTGGGAGGCATGAGGCTCAGGGACCATGGGACCATCTGGTGCCCTGGGAGGCATGAGGCTCAGGGACCATGGGACCATCTGGTGCCCTGGGAGGCATGAGGCTCAGGGACCATGGGACCATCTGGTGCCCTGGGAGGCATGAGGCTCAGGGACCATGGGACCATTGTGCCTGGAGGATGAGGCCGACCTGGAATCTGTCGGAGGCATGAGGCTCAGGGACCATGGGACCATCTGGTGCCCTGGGAGGCATGAGGCTCAGGGACCATGGGACCATCTGGTGCCCTGGGAGGCATGAGGCTCAGGGACCATGGGACCATCTGGTGCCCTGGGAGGCATGAGGCTCAGGGACCATGGGACCATCTGGTGCCCTGGGAGGCATGAGGCTCAGGGACCATGGGACCATCTGGTGCCCTGGGAGGCATGAGGCTCAGGGACCATGGGACCATCTGGTGCCCTGGGAGGCATGAGGCTCAGGGACCATGGGACCATCTGGTGCCCTGGGAGGCAACTCGGGGTGCCCGGAGGCATGAGGTTCAGGGACCATGGGACCATCTGGTGCCCTGGGAGGCATGAGGTTCAGGGACCATGGGACCAGCTGTTGCCCTTGAAGGCATGAGGTTCAGGGACCATGGGACCAGCTGTTGCCCTTGAAGGCATGAAGTTGCAGATCGCATGCAGAGCCTCGGATGGCTCTGGCAGATCCTGCTCTCGGTGCTTGGAGCGCCCATTGTCCTGGAAGTCACATGTTATAGTAAGAGTGGAAACTGTCGATGTTCTGGAAGGTACGTAACGAGGAGACCACAGGGACTGTGTATATAATACCAGGCAGGCGTATCTGCCATTGGAACAGACTGAGGGTCATTTCATGTTCTGATGATGTGCATATTATGGACTGTTTGTTATGGGGTTTATAATGTAATAAACCAATGGACTTAATTTTACTGAACAATCTGCCTGTTTGCCTCAATCCTGCTACCATATGAATGTCCGCCAACACGCTCAGTGAGCAAATCACTACACTGTATACAAGAGAACCTGCATTTAATATATATGTACAGGGCCGGCCTTAGCCTGAATGGTGTCCTGTGCTAAACTGCCCTCTGGTGCCCCACTCTATAATTATTTACCCTGGTTCCCAGGATACAACGGCCAGGGTCACACACACTAATCCGCTTTTTTGAGGCTTTCCTAAAACAAATCCGTTATTTTTATGGTGCCAATAGCGCCTCCTGTGACCCTGGACGGTTTTTGGACTTGGCACCAAAAACGCATATGCCTATACCGTGTTTCCCCGAAAGTAAGACAGGGTCTTACATTCTTTTTGTGGCCAAAAGTGGCCCCCTGTCTTACTTTCGGGGGGGGGCTTACATTGGAGGCCCCACCATCCATCCATCCATCCACACACTGCAGCCATCCATCCACACATTCCCACACATACAGACAGACACATGCATACACATATATACACATATATACACACACCACCCACACGCACACATAGCACCTTTTCTTACCGGGTCCGGTGTGGGGTCCCCGATGGTCCTGTGCCGTCCTCTGTGCTCCGGTCCGGTCCCCGAGATGATCCGCCGTGTTCCGGTGCCGGTCCTAGGCTCCATGGTCCCTGCACTTCCGGAGTTCAGGCCTAGCTCACGCCCAGGTCATAGTGTGGGCCAATCAGCATAGCGGCGCTCAAGCAAGCGTCATCGGGCGCTTGCCTCTGACGTCAGCGCCGCTATGCTGATTGGCCCACACTATGACCTGGGCGGAGCTAGGCCTGAACTCCGGAAGCACGCAGCGGACGCAGCTGGAATCATCTCGGGACCGGACCGGAGCACGAGGACGGCACAGGACCATCGGGGACCCACCGGACCGAGACGGTACAGGACATCGGTGGGGTGTGGTAGGCGTGTGGTGTGGTGTGGTGTGGTGTGGTGTGGTGTGGTGTGGTGTGGTGTGGTGTGGTGTGGTGTGGTGTGGTGTGGTGTGGTGTGTGTGTGTGGTGTGTGTCTGTATGTATGTAAACCCCCCCCCCCCCCGTGTTTCCCCGATAGTAAGACCCCCCCCCCCCCCCCTCCCCCTACCCTGCCTTACAATCGGGGGGGGTCTTACATTAGCAGACCCCCCGTCCCCCCCCACCCTGTCTTACTTTCGGGGGGGTCTTACTATCGGGGAAACACGGTATGTACCTTGCGTTAACGGCAGCGTTTCCCATAGGGCCCCATCTTAAAAAATAAAAAGAGCATGCATTTTTTTTTTTTTTTGTTCCCAAGCCATAACGCCTGCCATGTGTGACCCTGGCCATACACCGAGAGGAAACAATTTTTTTTCATACCATAACAATTATTTCTTCACATGTATTGTACAATAAATGCTTTTAAATTTGTGCTGAAGAATCTGCACCTTAAATCCACATTAATTTCACTACATGTGAGCTCACACTAAGGGTAGATCTGACTCGCACGAATGCAATGCGAGAAAATCTCAGTGCACTCAGTCCCATGTAAGACAATGATACCGATCAGATCTGTGAGTTCTTCCTCAGCCCTACTCACACTGAGGAGAAAAATGGCAGCATGCTGCGATTGTCAGCGAGTCTCTGCTCACTCACAGCCATACAAGTCTATGTGTGTGAAACCTCACTTACATGTGTCTTCTGATCTTGTACATAATGGATAGAATAAGCGGATCTACCAGTGGTTCCCACATCAGTCAGAAGAACAAGGCGCCAATGCTTTTTGTCTAGAATTGGTCTAGATTCCTCTACACCCATGTGTAGGAGGTCTGCAGTCTCTTCGCTGAGAACGGAGCAGGTTGTGGCTCCATTGGTGGGATCTGCACCTCCTATACAAATCCTGTGGATCTGCCATACAGGTACAGGATGAGAAGAGCAGAGGATGCACCATGTAGCTGTGGCCTGTGCTGAGTGTACAGCCAAAATACAGATAATAAAGGGGATTGTACAAAATTAGAAACACTCTCTGCTTTCTGCATAATAAAGTATCTGCGGGTTATAGCTGGTGCTTCTTCCCAGCTCCACTGACCTGACCAGGCTGAGGTGCAGTACCACATACACCTCCAGAGGACAGGGGGTGCTGTTCATGGAAGACCTCAGCATATATAACCCTTAATCAATCAGTCTGGGCTCACACCACTTGGCAATGCTGTAAATAATTTTGCAGGAAATCTGTAAGGCCTGTTTCACACATCCGTGCCTCCAGCATGGGTACGGTCCGTGCCGACACATGCAGGTGTCCCAGGACATACTGGGACTTATGATCCCCTATGGCCCCTTCACATGTCTGTTATTCTGCATGGACCATGTCGTGTGTGGAGCAGATGCGTGTCCGTGTGCTCCACATGGCGACATGTCCGTTTTTTTTTACGGAAGCATGGACCACTTTTGCTCTAAGAAGTCCTGCACACGGATGTTCATCGTGTGACATCCATGTGCACAGACCACGGACAAAAGTGAAGTGTCAAAGTAAGGAATTTCATACTCGCCTTCCCCTCCAGCGCTGCCTGCTCCTCTCGCTTCTGGGGCCGCTCATTAGGTTCATGAATATTCACTGCACTGAGCTCAACAGCGGACCGGAGGTGAGAGGAGCAGTGGGTGAGTATGCTCCGACAGGCTGTGCTTGTGCTATCCACAGACAGCACACGTATGTCACATGATCCGTGACACATGATATAAGCCCCGCCCACGTGGTGTCACTGATGTGTGTAACAGGACTATAAGAAATTCTTGCTGAATCCCGTGATATCGGGGCAGATTTGCCTCTGATTTTATTGTTTGTTATGGAAAGAAAGTCAATGTTTTTGAAATCCACATAAAACAACACAAACCATTGTACATTAGACCCCTCCACACTACGTTTTTTGCACGTGTTCCTGGACAGTCACGGATCTGTGCACACAGAGGCCGGCTGATGTGCAAGGACCGATTTATTCACGGATCTGTCATCAGTTGCCAGAGATAGAGGTGGGAGGAGCTGTCCTCGCTTCTGAGCATGCTCAGTACAGCAAAACGGATCTGGACAGCTGCGGATCCATTTCTGTCTATGTGTCCGCTATTTTCAAGGCAGCCCAAAATCTGAGCAGTCTCCGATTCTGGGTGCATGAAAAAATGGACAAAAAGGGATCTGTTAAAAAAAACACACGATGGCCACTTTAGGACCAATCCGTGCCCATAGGTAACATGGAGGCACGTTTTCTTTCTTGTTTTTCTCCTTTTAGGGTAAACCTCCGTTATTCCCCAATTTCAGAAAGTCTTATTTTTTGATTGTTTCTCAGTTTTTTACAGCAATTTGTTGATGTGATTGAAGATTGCTGTTCACATTGGGGTTTTCAGCTATTCAATCAGTGTATTTCAATCCCTTTCCATCTTCTCCGGAAAGCGATCTATAACTGGACATCTTTCCTTTACAGGAGAACATTGGGGATTAGGAATTTTGATCTTAGGTCCATACTGTGATGTCAGTGATGAAACATGTGGTTTCTTCATTTAATTCATTCATTATACAATTGCAACTTGCTCTATAAAAGGCAATGTGCTAAAAGCATTATCAAGTTCAACCCATCATCAATTGCTTGATTATCGGGACTAGTAGAAAAATGCTTTTTAACAGCAATATTTCTTACCATTTCTCCAAGAATAAGACAGTGTCTTATATTAATTTTTGCTCCCAAAGATGCACTAGGTCTCAGGTTTCAGGGCATGTCTTATTTTTCCATGAACAAGAATTCACATCATCCCCTGCAACCCCCAATATTCACATCATCCCCCTGCAACCCCATCATCCCCCTGCAACCCCAATATTCACATCATCCCCCCTGCAACCCCCATCATCCCCTGCAACCCCAATATTCACATCATCCCCTCTGCAACCCCCATCATCCCTGCAACCCCCAATATTCACATCATCCCCCATCATTCCCATGCAGCCCCAATATCCCCATCATTCCCCTGCAGCCCCGATCACAGTACTTGCAAAAAAACCACATACACACTTTGGCTCGGCGACGTTAGCTGCTGGCCTCTGATTGGCCGGCGGCTTAACATACATTTACAGCAGCTGAGGCAGGGAGCTGAGAGCGGCGCCAGAATAAATACAGCAGCGAGCACCGGACAGCGGTGGCGGGTTACGGGATGAGTCACAGCTGCATGCTCCGGTCCTCTGGCATGCTTACCTACAAAAATTGGTATGTCTTACTTTCGGGGGTGCCTTATATTCAGCAGCATAGCAAACCCCCATAGTACATCTTATTTTCTGAAGGTGTCTTATTTTCATGGAAACACGGTATATATTTATTGAGGTCACAAATGGTTGAAGACAGATCAAAATTGCTTGATGGTATGAAATGTAACCCTAATGAAGGTACCTCCCTTTGATTGTGAGTAATGATACAGTCAAACTCGCTTATTTTTTGTGTCAGAAGTGGGCATGTTTTTGGAATGTATCTGGATTTGTGATTCCTACCCCCTTCCTCTCTTTTTTGTGTTTCTTCCCTCTTTTGTAGTATTGGTTGTCTGATACCTGGGAATGGGAGGTGGAAGTGTCACCACCTGGGTCATCGGGGGGGTATCCTAGAGAGGAGCTGAAATACACTCTATTTGGGGTCTAGTGTGTTTCTCACGATTGTAGTTGTTGGGACTTTTAAGAATGGATTTAGGACTTTTCCATTTATTGTGTTTCCCACTTACCCCATTTATACACCTGATTATTTTTATAATCATAAACGTCTCTATTTAATTTTCAGTTTTTTATCTTAATTGTTTTTTTTCTTAGATTTTTCATCTGAGTTTTGGGCGTCTGATAAAGTCCCTGTATTTTTGAGAGATGTGTCATATTTCAGATCTTTGAGTTTGTTCATTTATGTTTGAATCCGTTCTAAATCCTCATTTTCACTGTGAAGAACTAAACTCCTGAGCTGAAGTGAGCAGTCAGTTGGGATCCCATTCCAGGTATCCACAAAGTCATCAGAATAGATGGTATTGGGAATCTTTTTGATGCATAGTCAGTCCTCTTGGGATGATACAATTTTTGAGGGTTGTCAGATCCCCCCCCCCCCTCCGTCTATTCTCCTTTTCAGCAAGTTTCGAGATGATTTTTACCGCACCGTCTGCACCAGGAGTGAAGTTGTCATTTTCAGATTGCAGATTTTCAAACAGCAATTTTGCTTTATCCTGTCTCAAAGATGGTTCACTCATTGTATTCCAGATGGTGCAATGATTATGAGCCAATGTTCATACAAGACGAGTTACCTTTTACACTCCATGTAATTTTTATTATTAATTATTATTATAGCTTCATGTATTCCATGGCATTTTACATGTAAAGATTGGCATACACAGTAGAGGCAAATACAATAATTATGAATAATACAAGGCACACAAGTATGAGAGAGGACCCTGCCCGCGAGGGCTCAGTCTACAAGGGATGGGTGAAGATACAGTAGGTGAGGAGAGAGGACCTTGCTAATAAGGGCTCAGAGTCTACAATGGATGGATGAGAATACCGAGGGTAAGGGTAGAGGACCCTACCCACGAGCACTCAGTCTACAAGGGATGGGTGAGGATACAACGGGGGAGTAGAGGACCCTGCCCATGAGGGCTCAGTCTGCAAGAGATGGGTGAGGATACAGTAGGTGAGGAGAGAGGACCTTGCTAATGAGGGCTCAGAGTCTACAATGGATGGATGAGAATACCGAGGGTAAGGGTAGAGGACCCTGCCCACGAGCACTCAGTCTACAAGGGATGGGTGAGGATACAGTAGGCAAGGAGAGAGGACCCTGCCCACGAGGGCTCACAGTCTACAAGGGATGGGTGAGGATACAGTAGGTGAGGAGAGAGGACCCTGCCCACGAGGGATCACAGTCTACAAGGGATGGGTGAGGATACAGTAGGTAAGGAGAGAGGACCCTGCCCACGAGGGATCACAGTCTACAAGGGATGGG